>CM076583.1:37977641-38410412 GCA_034641835.2 Pinus albicaulis
TGAGATCCTAGGACCTAATGAGACCTATCCTATGACCTACTGACATGACTCACAAGGTGAGATTAACTCATGACTAAAGACCATAGAGAGGAGAATCAACAAGTATCTCATGAGGGAAAACTGATGAAAAATCACTACCATCAATGAATCCATGACCTAGCGGAATGGTGAAATTTATTGGTATGGGACTCCTAAAATGAAAATGCAAAAGAGAAATTTTGATCACTGATGGAAGTATGAATATACTGACACTAACACGATCATTGAAAAATCTAGCTCAAACTGTGAGGCTAAGGCCTCTCCAGCTGCAGATCTAGCAGCCTGCTTATTTTTCTTCTTCTTTGGACAATTAGTGGCGTAATGTCCGTGTTGGTGACAGTGAAAGAACTTCACCTTGGACAAGTCCTGCTTCTTGCCTTTCGCACTGGATTGAGAAGGATTTTTCTTCCCCTTCCCTTCCCTTTCTTTAGTAGCCAAAGCTCAATTTTCTTCATCTTCATTTTTTGAAGAAGATCCATCCCTGGTACCCTGCCTTATCTCCTCCTGCACAAGATCCGACCAAAGTCTCTCCCATCCTGGCAGTTTCTCCTGACCATTGACAGAGTCCTCGTAGCTATGCCAACTCTTCGGAAGCCCAAGGAGAGCCAAGCTCACCAATTCCTCTTCATCTACAGTAACCCCCACACTTCCCAGCTCATCCCTGCACTGAACAAACTTTGTGAGGTACTTGGGTATGATGTCTCCTTTGTCCATTTTTATTTTCCTGAGTTTGTCTTTAAGCGCCAACTTGCTCTGGTCGCTACTGCTTTGGAACAAGTCTGTCAAAGATTTCCACATGAAGAATGGAATAGCTTTACCATGAAGGCTAGACACTATGTGATCCTTCACACCTTCCAACAGAATCGTTCAACATTTTTCTGTCTTCTTTTGCCATGCGTCAAGTGCGGCAGCATCACTAGAAGCAGGTTTTTGAATTTATGCATCTATGAAATCCTTCAAACCATTATCATCTAGCACCGCCTCCATCCTGTCCTTCCATGCAATATAATTCGAGCTACCATCAAGGGCATACTCCAATCACAATCCGTTGAAAGAAATTTCAATGAATGCTCAACTTCGACACCAAGAAAACACTGTAGCAAATTCGAATTCCGCCAGCACAAAACTCAACCGCTTCAATAATTGCAATACGCTCCAATGATCAACTGCTCTGATACCATGTAGAAATTATATAACTTATGTGTTATATGTCCAATATTATCCTGATCACACACTATTTTAACTTCATGCACAATACAGAATCTATTCCACCATTGATCATCACAAGCAGAAATTAAATAAATTGCAATGCACACATGAAACCATAAAAATTCACACACATTAACATAGTGATTTAATGGGAAAGCCTGAAGCTAAAAACCCCAACTATCTATATATAATATATGTCATAGAGATCATGTAACAATCCTCACACAAAGCTGATCATATCAAGCTCTCAGTACAATTCAATTGCTACACACTAATCAGGTCCGATCTAGCAAATCCATGCACCGATCTCTGCCACCTGCTAGCCTGCCTCTACTGCGTAATCGCTGCTGAAGAATGGCTCTGAATGAACTTGAATTGCTCCAATATTGACTGTGAAATCCTCATTGGCATCTCCATTGAGTGTTGGATGCAATCAATGCATCACTATAGTCACAACTGATAGTCATCTTGCACTTTCACCTATCTCTCCACTGGTCTCCACTGAAACTGTCCATGCACTATAGTTAACTGATGTATTCTTCAGTTGATTAATGAGTTAATATTTACTGAATTAATCATTAATTAATTCACACCACTCTCACTAGTGTATCAATCAGTTAGACTAGATACAACTAGCTCAACTGAGTCTAATTGAGTTAAACTGAACACAACTCCATCCACTAGAAAATTTGGCGCAATTTTCGATAGCCAAATCGTCGCTATTTTGACACACAGTCGTCGCAAGAGTGACAGTTCGAGGACGGAAAAAATGTGAGCTTACAAATTGTATAACTCTGTTACGAAAAAGACAATAATTAGCTGGGATGTTGTGTTCAAAGAAAAAGAGTAATGGAATGGAAATTTATACAAAACAATCGATGCACAAACAACATTGATGGAAGAGGATGGTGTAGCAGAAAAGGAGAAGTGAGAAGCAAAGGAGCAGACACCAAACCGAGTCACACCAACAAGGACACCAAGATTTTGAGAGCAGCATGGATCAAGCAATGGTATGAAAAATATGAGAACTTTAAAAGATATTTATGATGATTTGGATTTTAGTTCAAATTTTGCATTGTTTTCATTCCAACCTTCTTCGTCTGAAGAATCAATCAGAGATGAAAATTGGGTGCAAGCCATGGATGAAGAGATTAATTCTATTGAAAAGAATGATGCATAGGATTTGGTTAATTTTCCAAAGGATAAAAACCTCATTGGTATGAAATGGGAGGACAAGACAAAGTTGAATGAGAAAGGTGAATGAGAAAGGTGAAATTGACATATTTAAAGCAAGACTTGTAGCAAAAATATTCTCGCAACAAACGGGGAATAGACTTTGGTGAAACATTTTCTCTAGTAGCCAGATTGGATACTGCAAGGGAAGTTCTAGCGAAAACAACTCATAAAAGTGGAAAGTATATATCATATGGATGTCAAATCAACCTTCTTGAATGGAATTCTAGAAGAAGAAATTTATGTGCAGCATCCTCCACGTTATGAAGTTGGAGGTAAACAAGATAATGTTTGTAGGTTGGAAAAAGCGCTCTATGGACTGAAGCAAGCACCAAGAGCATGGCATAGCAGAATTGACAATTACATTATTAAGAATGGATTTTGGAGAAGGAGCATTGAGCCTACCTTGTACACAAAGGTAAATGAGGATGAACAGATTTTGATTGTTTTCTTATATATATGATTTTTACAGGTGATCCTTAGATGATCTTGGCATTGAAGTTAAGTAATCTAAGTAATCTGAAAAATAAGTATGCTAGAGATTTGGTGAAAAGATTCAATATGGATAATTTCAAATGTGCACCTATAGGAGTTGCAACAAGTACAAAGTTAAGTAAGGATGATGAAGGACCATATGTCAATCCAACTCTATTCAAAAGATTGGTTGGTAGCCTCATGTATTTCACAGCTAGAAGACCAGATATTATGCAAGGAGTGAGTCTGATTTCCAGATTTATGGAGACTCCAAAAGACACACATTGGACTATAGGAAAAAGAACTATGACATACATAGTAGGAACTAGAGATTGTGGCATAATGTATGCAAGTACAGAAAAGAAAGTTTCGATTCGATTTACAAATAGTGTTTTTTCAGGTAGTTTGGATGATAGGAAGAGCACATCCAGTTATGTGTTCCATCCTGGTTCAAGTGTGATTTCATGGGCATCTAAGAAGCAACCTTTTCTAACACTATCATGAGTAGAAGAAGAATATGTAGCAACACCATCAGTAGCATGTCAAGTAGTATGGTTAAGAAGAGCATTGGATGGACTCAAGCATAAACAACAAGGATCAACAACGATACTATGACAACACATGAGCGATTGCATTATCCAAGAATAGTGTGTTTCATCAAAAGAGCAAGCATATTGATACTAGATATCATTTTATTAGAGAACTTGTGAGCAATGAAGAAGTCGACTTGAAGCCTTGTAAATCTAGTGATCAATTGAGTGATATATTTACAAATCCATAAGCAATAGATGTGTTTGAATTTCACAAAAGATACTTGAGTGTTGTAAGCCTAGTTGAGACATAGACCAACAAGCATGTTTGAGTTGTCATGAGTTAATGTTTTAGTTTAGCGGTCGTAATTAAGGGGGAGTATTAAAATAGTTAATTAACTCCCCCATGCAGAGTTAGACAATGAGTTAAGTAAGCATTGAGTACGCTGAGTTGTTTGATAGATGAATTTGGAAAGTGGGTTAGAGAGTTAGTTAAGTGACTGACACTCAAGTCAAGTTATGTAAGTGTGTGCATGTCAAGTGGGTTAGGATAAATGACCTTCACCAGGTTCATTGTATTCAAAGAGTGAGACTGTGATTAATAGAAGAGACGGAACTAGTATTTTCCTACGTGAAATACTTGCGTTATTTTGTGTTTAATATCAATGTGTTCGGAAATGTTAAACAACTTATTTCACATTTGAATTAACACCAACAATTTGAATATTATAATTTCATATGCAAGTCAACTTAACCAACAACTCACACTATTTCCACAATGTTATAGGTACAATTTTTGACCTCAGTTGAAACATCTTGAACACAAAACAAAATCTACTTAAACACATAGCTCTTCTACCTTCACCTTCACAACGTAGAAGTGAACAACAATCGTAATAGAGTCAATTTTTGTCTAGGCAATAGAATACAACAAGAACACAACTATTCTAATGCAAAGGCTCCTTTTATTGAGCCCTCACTCCTATGGCTTTGAGACCAATTGAAGGTTATTTAAGGTTACAAAGTACAGAGCAGAAAACACATTAACAACAGGCAGCTACGCATAACAGAGAAACAACAAACCCCAAAAGGGGTTACAACTCGTAAAGTATTGATAAGAACTCTTCTTTTATTGAATAATGAAACAGCAAAGCATCTTCAGCTGCATTACAACTCTTACCATACATTAATACTATGCATCATCTCGATTTATACAAAATTTAAGTCTGTTACATATATTTAAAAAATCAATTTTGCATCTTTGAATTCCAGTAAATCCATTCGGTGTTGCCCCTTCTAAACTCAACAAGACATGGGGTGTCTCCTATTAATTTCAACTAGCCCAATTCTATCATGCATCTTCCAAAATCGGTGATGACCTGATTTCTCCTAGTGTGTAGGAGATCAGTCGTTGCACCGTTTGGATATCTTCCATTGCAGGACTGGGTGTTGTCATATTGGCTAACAATGTTTGGAATGCAACTGTCAGAATAGATCCCCTTTTCTGCATACTACTCGAGCTACTTCCAATTTCAGTGGAAAATGGTACAGGCCCATCTGGGTGAAGTACAAAGCCAGATGGCAAAACAGAAGCATAATCACCTTCACCTTCTTCCATCACTATATGCATGGAAGCAATGTCGATAGGAGCACAAACAATAATGGACCCCGAAGCGTCGGTACATCAATCCTGCAAAATGAATGCAGCGTGATCCATATCGGTACCCTGCAAATGTTGAAATAAACAAATTGACATATTAATGATAGGGTAAACAATTTATGGCATTAATCATGCTTCTTTCTCATTCCCCAAGTACTTCTGCAAGTGTGCATTTATTCAATATACTCTAATATTCAATGTTAAGATAACACTTACATTTGATGCGAAGAGGCTAACACTGGTCCGAGGATCTTGTCCCTTCACAATGCGAGTTATTTCTTTCTTTGGTTCAGTGGTGGAGAGCATATAGCGCTGCATTATTTGATCTTCAAATGTTAGTGACATATTCTTAGCATTATATACAAGTTGATCAGTGGAACAATTCTATCTATAACTCATTTAAACCTGGCTTCAACGATTCAGATCTCGCAGGAAATCGAACAATTTCTGAGGAGTAACGGGAAGCCGGACTGAAGTGGCAGCACAGAGCACAACACGGCCAGGCAACTCAGGGTTCTCCGCGTTCTTCCGTGTGGACACTCGAATATCCACATCACCATGGGGGGATAACATTGCCCAGTTGTTAACCTTTGATGGACACAGACTAGTGCAGAAGTCACTCGTCATTCGCTGAGCAAGTTTCAGCAAACTTTGCCGGCCTCTCTGATCTGGGAAAGCTGATCGAAAACCTAAATATTTTCAGATGAAAATAGCAGTCTCAATCAGATCTTACAAATGGTAAAAAAAAAATTCATAGTAATGAAATATAAAGCTGATAGCCTTACCACTAGTATCTGCATTTATTTCCATGAGGAGAGCGAGACGTTCGCACTGATGCTGCAGCGCTGACAGCCAACGCTGCGACCCAAACGCCAAACCGGAGCTGACCACACGACGATACAGGCTGAGGACACCACTATCGTCATAATCGATATGCTCTACCCAGGTAACCTGTTATACACATACAATTAATCATTCAGTCATCAATGAAAACGCGTAGCCAAGGAAGCAGGGATAATAATGCTTTAACATGGAATTAGTGTATGAGCAATAATTACATCGGAACGATTGCCAGGGAGTTCCTCAATTATTAATCCCGATGGCTGCCTTTTGCAATTCACCGGAATTGACTTCTCTACTAAACTGTCCGGAGAAACATCTACGACGGCCCAAACACGTGCACTGAGCTGCTTGCAGAACCTTAAGAAATAGAATCCTCTAACTGGACCAAGCGGTGAGAGAACATGGACTTGCATGTACATCTGTTATGACATGAGAGAACATGGAACCTTTTTAAGAAGAATCTAATCCGATTAGTTATTTTAGAGCACAATTTTTTATGGAATACAATGCTGTTAAGAGATTAACATACCAATTGGAGTTCGCCGTTCCTGGTAACCCCTACACCACTGCATAAGACTTCCAATGTTGTGGCTCTGAAAACAATCGATGGGAACATTTCCGGATAACGTTTCTGAGTTGTATACAAAATTTCCGTTAGTACAGTATCAGTAATTAGAATTCAATCAAGTAGGGAAGAAGATGAAGTGGCAGTTTGTTTACTCATTAGTATGTCCACCAGATTCATACTATTCATAAGCACGGTCCCATCATGTCGGTTTGCTTCAGTGAATTGTCGACGGTATTCATCATGGTTTAGGGTTTTCATTGTCTCGTCATGAGGATTTGGGATCCAGAGAGGGTGCTGCATTTGAGCCATTCTTATGAGCTCATTCATTGCTGCACGGGCAAGGCCTGCTGCTGAGGATTTGTCAACTATCCCACCTGGACTTGCGGCTCGCTGTGCAACATCAACAGCAGAAAGTCCGTTCAAGAAATCGGAAGTGGGATTTGTAGCCGAATGCAGGCTGTGAAGATTGTTGACAACAGAGCCACCAGATGTCACACTCGAAGTAACATTGTGTAGAGAAGAAAGCGACAACATTTCTGTATATGGTCTCCCACGCAATTTTTCCGCAGCAAGCTGCACAACCAGGACAAAGACATAGAATTACAGACACTAAAATATTTACTAACACACCAACGGACATAAACATATAGCCGAGTGACCATAAGAAAATTCAAGGCTTAATAAAAAGCTTTACTTTAATCAAACTAGAAATGCTCCGGTTGCATTTCGAGAATGCCCTTGAATATTAATATTTCAAAGCTAAATTAAGTTTGAGGGGCAGTGGAACCAAACCTCATTTTTTAATATTGTGTTCTCCAACCGCAGCTGTTGCACCTCAAAATGCATCTCCATGAGCATGGCAGGTCCTCCACCATTGTAATAGCTGCAGTTCTTCATCGCTTCTTTGAGAGATCAATTTTCCATCTTATATCTTTCGATTTCTCCCCTCACTGTACCGTTATCGCGACGCTCTTTTTGAACCTATCAGTCCAAAAGTTAGCAGATGAGAGAAATGAAACAGAAATAAAAAGAAAGATTTAAAGAGTTCGCTGAATTTCCATGACTTTGTGCAGGAGTGTTTTACGGTGAATTTCCATGACTTTGTGCAGTGTGTTTTAACCCTAATGACCATAAAAATATAACTGCATACCTTCACCTTTGCGCGAAAGTTTTGGATCCAAAACCTTATTTGCCTGTCCTCAAGACGCAATTTTGTACTGAGTTGTTGTCGCTGCGTTTTGTTGGGATGGGGGTTTTCCCTTAAAAACCTGAAAACAACGAACCCAAATGAACTTCATCCGGAAAACTACCGTGCTTGACAAAAACCCAACTAAAACAAGAATGGTTTCATAACTTACTTCTCCATTTCCTGTATCTGTTCAGGACTGTGCCTGTGTTTCTTTTTTTCAGGTTGACTGCCCACTTGATCCTCCCCGGATCGCTTCGCTTCCGCATTATCTCTGCCAGACCTACTCTCATACTCGTCATCTATTGGGGTTTTCCCAAGATCTCTATTGCTACACTTCAATTCACATTTTGAATAACTTCCACTTGCCTTGTTTTTCTCCATAACTTTGTTTGGTATCTGTGAAGGAGCATCAACCATTCAGCATAAAGACATGTTATCGAATGATATACCCAAAAATGGTCTTTTATTTGAACTTCTCTTATTATTACCAAAACCAAAAGTCATTACTGGAGAATCAAAATCGATGTTCATTCCCGATTGTGTGTGTGGACTACTGTGCCTTAATTCCGTTTGCCTTTTGTGTGTGGGGGCTACTGTGTCCTTCAATGAAAGGCTTCCAATTGCTTCTTAGTGTCCATTAGTAACAGAGAGAAAGAGAGAGAAGGATGCTCTCCATTCTCTCACCCGTCTCGGTCCTCAAACCAAAGACTGAGTTCAGTGTGTTAAAAAGCGAAACAAAAGACAAGCAGGGCCTAACTGGTCTTTTGTTTGCAGAAGAACAGGTTGATTCTGTAACCAAGGGCATACAAAAACATAATTATTGTAGCTTGGCAGTGCAAGTCCAAAAACTATGGCTTAATCTCATGCACAGGCATACCCTAGCCTATGCCAACTTTTCTCCACTGCTTACTGCCAACCTTTGCTAGGACAGCCTCAGCCTCAGAGGTATTTATAATTGTGAGCAGCGTTCCATAGAAACATATTTTTCAATATTAAAATAGTTTTAATAGGTTTATTTGCAATTCGACATTAATATAGTGTTCAAGTATTTAAAGAATTAATTTACAGTGTCTATTAAGTATATTGGTCGAGGTTGATTTTTTAATTAAATCTAACCCCAAAAAGTATATTGGTTTTGGTTCTGTGTTTTCAATTAAATCTAATTAAAAAGGTTGAGAAAATCGAACTCACATGAACGGAAACCAAATGGTTTAGGAAAAACTTTTATCAAAAAAATGGAAACAATCCACAGAAAGGACAACTCAAATCCATTACCGAGACCATATTGCAATTTTGAATACATTACTTAAATACATCAGTGTAGCATTGTAATACAGAGAGCTAGCAGTACTAAGAAAACTGAGCTATGGCTGTATTGCAATTTTGAAGCTCCTTGTAAAAAAAGATGATGATTATAATAAAAATTGAAAAAATAACCCATCTAAAATATTTATAAAACATTTTAAACCATTTTAACTAAAACAGAAATCATTTTAACGAATTTTATACCAGCAAAAGTAAATGACTTTTTTTTTAAATTACTTCTACATTCCCATTATTCATAAACTTCTCACACTTTTCAAAAGAAAACAGTAAAACACTGACCTGATATCCGGTTCGTTCAAAGGCGGAACAATGTTCACAAAAGAACCTCGGAAGACCCTTCACAACCGTTCACTGCCAACCTTCACAGATAGCGCGACACAATCGATCTAAAACTAAAGCAGAAATTTCTGAAGGAAGCGTCTGCACTTTTGGTTTCTATTGGTAACCCTCACGATCACCATATATATAAGCGGGAACCGCCTTCCATGAAGCAAAGGGGTTGATAAAAAATTATTTTTTAAAATGGTTATCGTCAATGATATTTATCTACAATTCTAGACCAATAATATTTGCACAAATTTAGGAAGTTACCGGATGTGCACCTCTATATTGATTTTGGGTTTTCAGTTGACTCGATCCTCACAACGAATATATCTCACTTTATTCTTAAATCACATTTGAAAATGTCTTTTTTTTAATAATAATATTTATTTTAATAATATTAATTTTGTATTAAAATTGACTAAAAATGGTGTTTAATGATCAAATGATTTTTTTACACAATTTTTCTGGTTAATTGTAACCAAAATCAACAATTTGAAGTCCCCTAGGGTTTTTCAAAGTGTTTGAATTTATTTATAGATTAAAAAATGTATTTTAAATAACAAAAAATCATATTTTTGCTTTAAATGTTTTTGGTCCATTCATGTGAAAAAGGTTATTGTCTATAAGTTACAGGGCACCTTACAAAATAATATTTTGGACAACTTAAATTGATCAATTATACCTAATTTAATGGGTATTTTTATTTATGGTGACCTTAATTACAATTTATTTTCTAAATTAATTAATAAAATACATTACTTACCAAACAATTTAACCAGCCTAGATCCATCTTAACCCCTGATCTATCTAGAGGCATCAATTCTCTAGAGGTGCAAACCTCTTTTTTGAGGGAAAAACTTGAGGAAAGGTTTGCACTTTGAAAGATTTGATGTCTCTAAGGGCTTGATAGATCCAGAGTTAAGATGGATCTCCAATGGTTTTTACACATTTAGAAATAGATTCTTGAAATCATTTGTTTCAGAGCTCCACAAAATTTGAGGTATGGAAGAAATTAAATCATTCTAATTCGGTGGTGTTTCGCTCAAGGTAGAAATTAAATCATTCTAATTTGGTGGTAAGAGCGATTTGTTACACATGATCGCATTCATGGAGTCGAAGTAGATGAAAAGGTAAAAGAAAAAAGTAGGAAAAAATTAAAATGCAGGAGCAAACCAAATCAAAACTAAAAATCTATCCCAGTTAGTAATGTGAAATCATGAAATCATTTCCGCCAAATATTATTTTGAGGCAAGGCAGAAATTAAATCATTCTAATTTCTTGGTGTTTAGTCGAAATTAAATCATTCTAATTTCTTGGTGTTTAGTCGAAGGTAGAAATTAAATCATTCTAATTTGGTAGTAAGAGTGATCCATTACACACGATCGCATCCATGGAATAGAAGTAGATAAAAACGTAAAAGCAAAAAGTAGGAAAAATTTAAAATGCACGAGAAAATGAAATGAAACCTAAAAATCTCCTTTCTCCATTAATTAAAATGAAGAAGAAAATAAAATCAAACCTAAAATTCTATAGCACTTCCTACCATGAAATCTTTTTTCCATTATGCTATTGCAGTTCGTACTGTGAAATCCTCCTAAAATTCTATAGCAGTTCGTACAGTGAAATCCTTTTTTCATTGAGCTACTGTGAAATCCTCTCTCCATTCGCCACAGTTCCACTCTTCCTTTCTTCATTCGGTGATCGCAGTTCGTACACAGTTCCACTCTTCCTTTTGCTATAACAGTTCCTACTCTCAAATCCTTTCTCCATTAGGCACAGCTCCACTCTTCGCACCGTCACAGAGATTCTTCCTCACAAATACAATTCACACTTTATTTGTGTTAAATTTATATATCTAGGGAGATAAGTGATTTTTCATTAGGGCTAACATTACATTAATTAGATTAAATATTAAATATTAAATGTTAAACACTACTTTTACATTTACGTGTTTACATGACATAGTCAATGCATGTAGTGTATTCAAATACAAACCTCCCTAATCCAAATTTATTAATATTAATATTGTAATATATTAATATGAATATATAATTAATAATAGTATTAGTATGAATATTTTAATATTAATATTATGGTATTTGGCCCTTAGGCTTCACCTAACTATGGTATTGGGCCCATAGTATTTAGCCCATGGTATTAATAATAATTTGTTCTATGGTATTTGACCCATACCCTTCAGCTAAATAAAACATCATTTTTGCATTTTCTTAAATATAAAAAGGTTTATGGAATAAATATAAAAAGAGGTTTTATTTATTTACCATACCTTTAATCTATTTATATTTTAATTTATTTACCATAACTCTGGAGTAAGTATAAAAAAAAAAGTTTTATTTATTTACCATACCTCCAATTTATTTATATTTTTATTTATTTACCAAAAAAGAGGTTTTTTTTTATATTCCACCCAAGGATTTGGTTTCTAACCACATTAATGTATGAGACCCCCCAGCAATTTATCTACCAAGAGACACATCAAATTGGTATATGAGACCCCACAACAATTTGACTGCTAACAAAATTTGGTGTAGACGCCCGTCACGGCCAAGCGAGACATCAAATTGGTGTATGAGACCCCCTTGTTTGTGGGACAAGGGGTCCACCTCCGCACATGGATTTGAATGATAACCAAATTGGTGTAAGAGACCTTGTTGTTTGTTTGTGGGACATGGGGCAAATTGGTGTAGGTGAACCCCATGTCCACGCAGCAATTTGACTGCGATTTGAATGCTAACTAAATTCGTGTAGGAGACCCCCTTGTTTGTGGGACATGGGGAAAATTGGTGTAGGTGAGCCCCATGTCTGCGCAGGGATTTGACTGTGATTTGAATGATAACCAAATTGGTGTAGGAGACCACCTTGTTTGTGGGACATGGGGAAAATTGGTGTAGATGATCCCCATGTACGCGCAGGGGTTTGACTGCGATTTGAATGATAACCAAATTGGTGTAGGAGACCCCCTTGTTTGTGGGACATGGGGCAAATTGGTGTAGGTCCCCTGTCTGCGCAGGGATTTGACTATGATTTGAATGATAACTAAATTGGTGTAGGAGACCCTCTTGTTTGTGAGACATGGGGAAAATTGGTGTAGGTGAGCCCCATGTCTGCACAGGGATTTGACTGTGATTTAAATGATAACCAAATTGGTGTAGGAGACCCCCTTGTTTGTGGGACATGGGGCGAATTGGTATAGGTGAGCCCCATGTCTGGGCAGGGATTTTACTGTTATGTTTACGAAGGCATACATACTCTAGCCCCCTGTTGTTTTGAACATGTGACCTCTAAGGAGGAAACAAGAAACATGCTCTTAACCATTAGGCCCACTCAAGCTTTATATTACATTTATTACCTTACATTTCTCACATCAATAATTTATTAAAAGTCAAATCTAACCTCGACTTTCTTTAGTTTTGAGGGTAAATTCTATGAACAGACTTGTGGTGTGGCCATGGGTTCCCCCCTTTCTCCTGTGGTAGCTAATCTGTTCATGGAAGACTTTGAATCTAGAGCCCTTTCCTCTTCCCTTTTTCAACCTAAGCTTTGGAAAAGATTTGTCGATGACACTTGTGTTGTGTGGCCTCATGGTAAGGAGAAATTGGACCTTTTCTTCCAGCATCTTAATGATCAATCTGACTTCATTAAGTTCACCATGGAATTTGAAGATAATGGTAGCTTTCCTTTTCTTGATGTCCTCCTTTCTAGGAATGAAGATGGTTCTTTTTCTCATCAAGTCTTTAGAAAGAAGACGCACACTGAGCATTATTTACATGCTAGTTCTCACCACTTCCTTGCTCAGAAGCTCGGGGTTCTCAATACCTTAGCCACCAGAGCCTTTAGAGTCTATGATGTTAACCATTTTGAAGGTGAAAAGGCTCATCTCCTTAAATTTTTTAATAAGAATGGTTATAGTATAAGCTACTGCCTTAAAGCTTTTCAAAAAACGGAAAGGGGTCCTAGAGTTAAGAAAGATCCTTGCGAACGATTATCTGGAGTACACCTTCCGTTTATCCAAGGTACTACAGATAAAATCGCTAGGATCCTAAATAAGTTTAATGTTTCCTCAACGTTTAATCCCTACCGCACCATTCGAATTTCCCCTAGATCTCTTAAAGACCCAATTTGCCCTAAGGATGGTAAGGCTGTGTACTTGATTCCATGCTCTTGTGGGACACCTTACATTGGTGAAACGGGCCGGTCTATTAATCAAAGAATTCATGAGCATGTCATTGACCTTAATATTATTCTGCTACAAGAGACCTTAGGTGAAGGATCGGTGGTCAAAACTAGACTGGAAATATGGCTGCCAGGATGGTTTTTTGAGACATTGGATGCTAGAGGAAGGTCGGGTGGTTTGTCTTTTCGATGGAATGTTAGAACAATCAAACCTCTGAACTTCTGGGGTATGGAGTCGGTCCTGGGTTTAAATTTCCTAGCGTTGGAGCTAGGTGAAGCCTTTAATATCTTTAATATTTATGGCCCATATCAAGATAGGATCCCCTTCTGGGACTCACTCCTGGGTAACACTTTACTCAAGGGGGATTCAGTGATTTGGGGGGGGGATCTAAACTTTACATTGGGTCAGTCTGAGGTATGGGGTCCACATGCACAAATTGATTTATTGTCTGGGTACTTTTCTCAAAAACTGGAGGAGAATCATTTGCTTGACATTGAGCCCATAAAGATGAAACCCACCTGGAGGAACAATAGATGTGCTGAAGGAAGAATAGCAAAGAGACTTGATCGTTTCCTGGTGGCTGAACAGATTGTGGACAGACCTTTTCATATTAGACAGTGGATTGGATGTGGGGGTGCATCTGATCATTTTCCTATCTTTCTTGAGTTCAAGATCGGGCATAGGCAGCCCCCTATCCCTTTAAAATTCAACAAAATCTGGCTCAGGGATGAATCTTTTAAATCTCTTGTTCACGCTAGGTGGACCCCTTTCAGGGCGGAAAGTCCTCTTTCTGCGGATTTTCAATTTGCAGAAAATTTTAAACGCATCAAGGATGATGTGAAGATTTGGTCGGCTGCTAAAAGACAGAGGGAGGATATGGAGTTGAAGCAGGTGGAAGAGGATCTACTCATGATCTATGAGGGGATTGGTGGGGGGTTTCAATCATAAGTAGATAAAGTCACCCTTGTTTCACTAGAAAAAGGAAGGAACTCACTACTTAAGGATAAGGAGGAATCTTGGAGGTTGAAAAGTAGGGCCACATGGTTGGCATGTGGGGATGATAATACAAAATTTTTTCATGCATATGCTCGTGGTCGGAAGGCAGCCAATACTATTTGGAGCTTAAGAGATGGACAGGGCTTGGAGCATTCTACCTTTGAGGCTAAAGCAAAGCTGGGGGTTGAACATTTCAAGGCTCTTTATAAGGCTCCAGCTCATGCATCTCTTGCGGAAGTGATAAGAGTTTCTCAACTTTTTCCAAGATTTGTGGAGGAGGCAGATAACAGATCTCTGATGGCTGAGGTTTCTGAGATGGAACTTAAGGAGGTTCTTCATAGCTTTCAAAAATACAAAAGTCCTGGGCTAGATGGATGGTCGATCGAATTTTTCTTGGCTCTATATGATGTGATAGGGGCAGATTTGCTGAAAGTTGTGGAGGATACCAGAACTTCAGGGAGGATTCCTGCTTGCTTTAATTCCACTTTCATAGCTTTAATCCCGAAAGTGGATAATCCTCTTTCTCTGGCTGATTTTCGTCCTATCTCTTTGTGCAACTGTATATATAAAGTGGTAGCCAAGGTGGTTGTGAGAAGACTCAAGTGCATTATGTCTTCTCATATATCTGGCGAACAATTTGGCTTCCTGGATGGTCGTCAAATTCATGAAGCGATCGGAACTGCTCAAGAGGCTCTCCACAGCATGAAGACCAAGAACCTGAAAGGGACTGTGCTAAAAATAGATCTCTCCAAAGCATATGATCGGGTAAGCTAGTTATATATTCGTATGCTTCTGACTCATCTAGGCTTCGACATTGGTTTCATTAGATGGATTATGAGTTGTATTACAACTGTCTCTTTCTCTGTTTTGATAAACGGGGCTGCATCTCCCTTCTTTCATGCTGAAAGGGGCTTGCGCCAGGGCTTTCCCCTTTCTCCCCTTTTGTTTTTATTGGTTGCTGAAGGTTTGAGCAGAGCTCTTCAGGGGGCCAAGAGACAGGGATCCTTGAAGGGTATACAGGTCGCTCAAAATTTTTTCATCACTCATCTACTTTTTGTTGATGAGGTTTTAGTTTTCTGCTCTGGCTCGGTGCGAGACGCAATCACTCTTGGTGAGATCTTGAACATGTTTAGCAAGGCCACTGGTATGGAAGTGAATGCTGGGAAGTCTTCCATCACTACTCATCTTCTGAGGGATGAGGAGAGGCGCGAGTTCATGAGGATCTTTCCCTTTGACTCTGCTAGGTTGGATGTTGCGTTGAATTATTTGGGGTTCCATTTAAAACCCAATGATTACAGGAAACATGAATGGAGCTAGTTGTTGGAAAAGTTGGAAAAGCACTTAAGAGTTTGGTGTCATAAATGGCTGTCTAGAGCTGGGTGGCTGATTTTAGTTAAGTCTATTTTGGAGGCTGTTCCAGTATATTGGCTGTCCCTCTCATGGATTCCCAAGGGTATTTTGGAGGGAGCCAGGAGGATCTACTTTAGATTCCTTTGGAGTGGGAAATAGGAATCGTTGGTGACCCCTTGGGTTCGGTGGGAAAAAATTGCAGTCCCTAAAGGGATGGGAGGATGGGGACTGAAAAATATTTTTCTATTTGCACAGGCTCTGGCTGCAAAGGGTGGGTGGAGGCTCATCACCGTGGACAGTCTTTGGACAGAGGTGATCACACAGAAATATATTGCTCCTTTTTCTATTGTTGATTGGATTAGGAATACAAGTAAATCCTTTGCGGGTGGGTCGGTAATTTGGAAAGCCCTTGTCAAATATTTTCATATTCTGGAAACAAGTTTGGCCTGGGATGTGGGTAGTGGCAGGAAGCTTTGGGTTGGAAAGGATCCTTGGATGGGAAGCGTTCGACAACACATTCTTCCCAGGTGCACGGTTGGGGCCCTAAGGCAGAGGGGGATTACTTTTCTCTCCCATCTTGCTGATCCTGCTCGGAGAAGTTTGGGCATTCAGCCATGGATTTTGGCATCTTCTTTGGGGCTGGATGCTTTTGATGAGAGGGCTTTGGCTGTTTATATCCGAGCTTTAAAACAGGCACATATTTTGCTTCAGGATAGGGATGATTTGATTGCTTGGGATTTTCATTCCTTGGGGATCTATTCTTCTCGGGCTGGCTACTCAAAATTTAGTGCTGGGGGTGTCTTGGGTGAAGAGCGGTGGTGGTGGAAGAAACTCTGGAAGCTAAATTTCCCAGCTAAGACCCGCCTTTTTATGTTGTGTGTCCTTGAAAATAAAGTCCCCACCTGGGATGTGCTGCAACACAGATGTTTTCAGGGCCCTGGCTGGTGTTGTCTGTGCAAATCTGAAGAGGAATCAGTTAACCACCTTTTCCCTCACCAGTATGGGAGGGCTTAACTGTGGCTCATGCATGGGATTTGTGGTAGGGGTATTTTGCTAAGCAGAATTTAAAAGCTCTGCCTCTCCTTGTAATCTGGGGCTGTTGGTTGGCACGTAATTGACTACTTTTTGAAGAGTTGGTCAGTACACCTGAGATCGTTGGTGCCATGACTATAGGACTGCACTCTGCTCTTCCTATCCATATCCGTGCTGCCAATCAGAGGGTGGTCCTATGGTTGGAAATTGATAGGAGGATTCCTTGGGGTTTTTTCGATGGGGCTATGCAACAAAATGTGTGTGGTGGAGGAGCTCTGCTATTTCTTTCTGATTCAAATTGGTTTGAGATCTCTGTTGGGCTTGGGGAAGGTACAAATAATTTTGCAGAGTTGTTGAGCCTCAAGATTCTTCTGTTGTTTGCTGTGGAGAAAGGTTGCAGAAAGATAAATTTCTATGGGGACTCCTTGAATGTGGTGAATTGGATAAAAGGAATTTAGCAATACAGAGTTTTCCATTTACAAAATTTGATTCGCTCTATTAGGGAGATCCTCCTTTCCTTTGAATTGTTCTCCTGTCAGCATATATATCGAGAAAACAATGATGAGGCAGATCGAGCATCAAAGCAGGGGTTTTAGCAGGAAGAGGGTATTTGGTGTATTAGAGAACATCAGGATGGAGTTATAACTGAATATTTCCATCCTTCCTTATTTGACTGAGCGGCTACAGGTTCCTTTTGTTGGCCTGACAAGTATTAGCCAACAGTGCACACTTATGGTGAGAGTTTTTCCACAACAGTTTGGGTGATGATGGATATGATTACAACACTGTTTTTATCTGGGGTTGCAGACTCGATTTGCATTGGGCTATAAGTCAGCTACTGCACAAATATGTCATAGCAGATATGTCAGCTATAAGTCACAGACTGCTTTCACTTGGTATGCACTTTCTTTACATTAATTGTGTGAAGGTGGATGCATAACGTTGCTTTTACTGCTTAAATTCACACCTGAATGTTTGCCTCTGCGGGCTGGATACATCTTTATTGATACACTTTGTCAATTGACCATTACCTGGGCGGTGCACCTTTTCAGTTTTTACAGTATTTGGGATGTGTATTTTTCATCAGTTGGTGCATCCATATGGTCCTGTCTAGGCTAAGTTTACATTAATTGTGTGAAGGTGGATGCGTAACATCAGGTTTCACACTTGAATGTTTTCTTCTGCGGGATGGATACATCTTTATTTACACACTCTGTCAATTGACCATTACCTGGGCGGTGCTCCTATTCAGTTTCTACAATATTTGGGCTATGTTTTTTTCATCAGTTGGTGCATCCATATGGTCCTTTGACTATCTGGGCTAAGTTTGGCTTCGTGATCATTAGATACATCTTTTCTGGGTTGTTTTTCTTCTGAATGGTTTCTTGCTGGAAATTGGAGAAAGTAGCAGCTGCTGCAATTTTTATTATGAACAGCATTTCATCCAAGAAAAGGGTAACAGTCAATTATGGTTCTGTATAGGATTATTCCTCTCTATGTAACTGCTTTTTGCTTGCAACTCTTGGGTTTGCCTTCTCTGATCACACATTATATGTGTTTTCTCATTGTAATTTTGTACTCATCTGCAGAAATAAAATTACGCTTTTTTCTCGAGGAAAAAAAAAATGTCCTTGACCTTAAGCATAATAGATCGCGCTCCTCGGCCCTAGCAGAGCATGTTGAGAAGACTAATCATCACATTTTCATTGAAGATGCTAAGGTGATTGCGAAGATCGACCACTTCCACCACCACAAGTTGCGAGAAGCCTTGGAAATCGAAAGAGGCCTCTTAACCTGAACAGGGACGATGGGTGGATGGTTAGCAGGTGTTGGATTCCTGCTCTTCATTCCTATATATATATATATATATATATATATAAAATAAAATAAAATATTTATTTATTTATTTATTTTTATATAATTATTATTATTATTATTATATTTTTTATTTTTTATAAGTTTTAATTTTTATTTATTTATTTATTTATTTTTATTTTTATTTTTTTTAACTTAATAAATCTATAAAATAAAATCAAATAAAATCAAAAATAAATAAATAAATAAATAAAATAAAATAAATATATAAATAACTTAACTACTTAATAAGTATTAATAAAATAAATTAAAATTAAAAATTATTAATAATTAAATTATTATTATTTATTTATTTATTTATTTTTTATTTTTATTTTTATTTTATTTTATTTTAATTTAATTTATTATATTATATTATAGTAGAATTTAATCCTTTATGTTTTTAAATAATATTAAACAAAATAAATATTTTAACTATGTTTTATTAATAGAAATAATACTATATTTATTTAATCTTCTAGAATATTTTGAATAATTCCTATTGTATATTAAATAAAAATAAAAATAAAAATTAATTAAAATTAAAAATAATAATAAATAATAAACTTTAATATTTTTATATATATTTTTTGACTTTTTATTTCTATGACTTTGATTTAGTCTAAATAATCGTTATTTTTCAACGGCTAGTTGGAGCTTCTCATATCTATTTAATTGGGTCTCCTAATCAGTTTTTCATCAAGTCCTGATGATGAACCACACTGGCTGGTTCAAAGGCGTCGACCAAATTTATTTGGATGTGAATTTTACCGAAAGATTTTTTCACAGTCAAATTAGTTATTAATATTATAATAAACAATTATGGTGTAGTGGAAATAATTGATGAAATGACATTTTCAGTAAAACCTACAATACATTTTCAACCAAGATTATAAATTTGTGTTGTTTAAAATATATTTTTGAATACATAAATAGATTCAACACCCTAAAAATCCATAAACACTTGAATAATACAAATTTAACATCTTAAAATCAAATTTTTAAAAATCTCTAAAATAAAAAAAAATAAAAAAAAATAAATATCATTTTGACTATAATTTAAAAAAACTCAACAATTATTATCTATATGAAAATTTCGTACTAAATGAAAAACATTTTTAATGTAAATAATTAAAAAACACAATTTACAAAATAAGTTATTATATTTAAAATGAAATATTAAAATAAATTACGATAACTTAAATAAAAGTAAAATATATTTTTAAATTTAATTAAATACTTTTTACTTCAAAATATATCCCCCTATAGAATAAAAAGACAATATAAACATAATTTACAAAATAATTTATTATATTTTAATTTAAATATCATATTAAATGGTGACCATTTAAACCTGAAAACAATTATATTTTCAAATTATTTCAATAATTTTTACTCTTGCATATATGATCAATTTCTTTTTACATTTTCATATGTGCACATATATGATTACGAAAATAAAAAAATATATTGATATGAAAAAAATTCAATAGATAAATATTGGTCCAACTCACGATTACTACAAAGACATTAATTTTATTTGAAAGTGGATTTTTTTTAAATAATATTATAATTAATTTTTTATTTCTCCAATAAATTTCATTAAAATATTGTAATTACGTACTCCCAATAACACAAATCAATCACTTAATACTTTATCTAATGGTACCTTTATTTATTCCTTATCTAATGGTATTTTTATTTATTGTGAACTTAATTATTTATAATTTTTTTTTAAATCATAATGTATTATTTTTTGGATTTTTTGGAAGTTTTTTCTACTTATTTTCGGGTCTAATTTCTCAAAATCTAGCAATTTTATTAGAAAAGTTTTAGGAGTGAAATATCCACATTCCAAGTGCTCTAATTTATTTATAGGGTGCTAAATTTGTATATGTAATGAGAAAACTGATTTAAACATCATAGATCAAGATTTCACCACATATTTTTCTTCACGAGATTCCAGCCAAAAACTCTACATCATATAAGACAAACAACCTAGATAGGTATTGTCCTTTTAATACCTGAAAAAAATACATCTACAACCTAAATAATGAAGGTAATATCCTTTTTCTTGGGGAATTTAATGCTCAAACTGCTACTAATCAAGCTAATATGTTAAGTAACAACTCTAACCCCAACCCCTTGTGGCTTGACGATGATGGTAACTTAGCTAATAGATTCAAGAGAAAATTTGAAGACATAATCCAGAACTTATTCAACACCGAGCTCCTCAAACTTTGTAGTTCCAAGAACCTAATCATTTAAAATGGTATTAACATGTGGCCTCTCTCATATGAGATGACTTGTTTCCATGGGCTGGGTAGTAGCATTGTGAATTATGCGATTTATGACACCCATGTTCTAAAAACTATACACCTCAAAAAAATACATATTAAAAAAAAAAAATTTCTTCTTTTACCTTTAGAAATAACATCTTATGGAGTTGTAGGTCAAATTAAAATATTCAAACATTTACATACATGATTATGGTATAATGAAAAGAATATATAATCACCGATTCTTAACAAAGGTTTGACATGCATCTTATTTGACTCATATTTATTCCACGAACCCGGTTGTGTGTTTTCCCTCACACGTTTATAGTCTAATACGGTATTATTGACTGCTACATATGTAATCGGTGGCAGATCTTACCACACAATCATTTACTTAAATCATTAATTCCAATACCACTAATTAATTTGGCTTATTAATAGCAATCACTTGCATGCGGAAACGTTTGATATGATAACACTTGTCCGTGACCTACCTTGGCTCCATTTGGGTCATCCACACCTTATCCAGGAGATCGACGGTGTGGTTGTGGAGTGCGATGGTTAGGGTAACCACCCACCCCACCCTCTAGTTTGGTATTTCATTTGCTCCGCTGCTTGGAACTACCTCCGAGCTGTGCAATTTTCCTTTATTATTTTGCGACGATGCTTACAAGTACCTGCACTGGCTCAATATGTTGCTTATTGGAACAATACCAATTATTTCTCTCGACGCCGAGGTTATTTTCCTTTAACCCCTTCCATGAAATCTATTTGGTTTCAAGTTACACGTTTAACTCTTATTATGCATAGTTTTAAATTTCTTCTCTGTTACCAATTTCTAATTCTTCTTGAAAGGGGTTTAAGATTTTTAGGTTCCAAAGAATGATTATATCGGTGCTATGCATGCCTCACCTCAGAGTTGTGGAAATGCTTTGTTTATGATCATGAGGTCTCCATGACCTATCTCTGGCCACGCCTCTGACTCTCGCCTCCAGGTAATGTTTGGGGACTCTACTTTACATGTTTTCCTTTTAATATTTTGGGCTAATGCTGAATAGCGGTATTGTTTTCAGTGACTTCACCTTTCTAGTTTGTTGTCTACAGGTTGGTTTCCCGGTCATAGCTGATAACCCAAGCTGTTTGAAGTTTCTCCTCTTACAATCTCCTTCATGGTATGTTCCGGTAAAGCTCAAGGAAAATGGTGTTTTATTTATAAGCTCTTGCACTATCACCGAATTCATCATACACGCTCTCTTCTGTAGGTTAATTTCTGACAAGAGAGCTTCTGTCAGTCACGTAGTAAATCTGCTCTTATCTATTTATGGTTAAGGGGTTGAGTGAGGCTCACCCCCTATACTTGTGTTCCATCCGTAACCTTCCTTTGCATGCCTACCCATATGCAAATTAGTGTAGGCTTGGTTTTCTTTCCACAGTCAAATATGTATTCATTTAATTGTATTATGAACTATTCAGCCTTGAGCTTGGCTCTTGGTAATGTCTACCGAGACACTGTTTACTGGGTCTGTCAATACCGCATGTAATAATTTTCTGTTATGGTTGACCTACCAGGGTTAAGTTAGACTTACTGTCGAATTTCTAGACTGTTAATATTGTATTCAGTATTCAGTTTTCTTTTTTGCAGTCGAAGACTTTTTAAATATCTTTACTTCCCTACAAATGTATATATAAGTAATTTTCTCTCTTATGCTCTTGGTAGATGTTTTTCTGTGGGCTTTATGAGAGGTCACCTGCATGGGTATTCTGTTTCTGTTTATTCTCTATCTGGGTACTCTACCCTTTGGGTCGGGAATCCTAACCCTCACTTTGGGGTCTGGGTTCTAAACCCTCAAGCGTAACCCTTGAGCTCATTTATGTAATGATAATCGTACCCCATAGGGTACTTCATATGAATTGTTCGACTTCTAGTTACTGCTCAATTATATATGTTAGAGAAATTCATAATTCCTATATTTTAGCAGTAGGTGCAGATGCTTCGTGTATCCTGTTCCACATATATTGCAGACAGTAATCACAATCTTTCACTATAATTATGAATACAATTTGTATTGATATTCCTATTTACAGTAAACCTTTCTGAAATATTTTCTTGTAATTGTATTTGCATAATTGTTTTCTTTAAGAAATTCATATATATATACATATATATAGATACATATATATGTACATATATATATATGTACATATATATATATATATATATATATATGTATGTATGTATGTATGTATGTATGTATGTATGTATGTACATATATATATACATATATATATATATATATACATATATAAACTCAATCTTAAGCAGTCTTCATACAATTTATCCTGTTAAATTCTTCTAACATAGGTTCTAATTCAAATCTCCTTATGCTATAGTAATTAATAGTAGCTTTGCATATTTCCTACTTATGTAAAGAAAACATAAACCATAACTATAAGATACATCAGTACCAAATTACGATTGAATTCATTCTGAAGTCTGATGGTCCTCCCAACCTCGAGCGAGGAAATTACGTCCTTTGCTCCCCCCTTGCTCCTCACCAAGGTTTAGGTGCTGCAATGAGACAAGAATTTAGACCTTAGGAATAAATCCAACCTCTTCCTCTTTCGGGTATTAGCTGATCTCCACTGGTTTCCCTACTAGCTCTCGATTACTCATGGAAACCTCTTGTTGCATCACCCTTTATAATTTTTGCACAGAACCCCATTCCTTCCCATGATTTTCCCATAAATCATTTTTTGGAATGGTAATTTTCATAATTGTCTCCACCTTTTTACCATGGTATCTTGGAATCATTTACCAATAAGTTACTTCTCTTTTTATTTATTCAAAGAAAATAATTCGTTAAATCCCTCTGAAAATACCAAAGTTAATTTATTCAAATGCTATTAACGAATACTTCTATTTGTTACTCATTCAAATTATATAATGGAAAGTATTTAAATCGATAGTTAAATTAAAAAGGGTGTTACATCTTCACCCGCTAAAGCAAACACCTTCCTTGGTGTTATTTAATAAAAAAATAATACCTCTAGATAGGCTTGTTGAATAATATGTTCGTCCTCCCAAGTAGCCTCCTTCGAGCGAAAGTGCTTCGACTGCACTTTAACTTGGGGGATGACTCACCTTCAGAGTGTTATTTCTCTCTGATCTAGAATATGTTGCGGTTCTACCAGGAATTCGCAGTGCGATTCTACCTACATACCATAGTGATTATAATTAGTTTAAATCAGAAATTTTATTTTTGACACAATTGTAATATGTTATTAACTTACATTTATACCCTGCCAATGTATCACATGTTTGGGGTCATGTAAATAAAATTTTAGTAATGATACACTAAACATGTTATGTACCAATATATTTCTTGGTAGAGCCAATCGGTAGGCCACTGGTCCTATCCTTTCCAAAAATTCGAATCGTCCACAATATCTAGGGGCCAAATTGGCACAAGTGTTCCATCGTAGTGTTCTTTTCTTCGGTTTTATCCTCACATAAACATTATCCCCTATCACAAATTCCCAGAAATTTCTTCTCTTATCTTCATACACATTTTTCTGGTCTTGAGTAGCCTCCAGTTTCTGCCTGATTTTCTTTACCTCTCGCTCTATTTCCTCTAACATATCCAGCCCAAGCATGATCCTATTTTTTGGACTACTCTAGTTCATAGAAGTCTGCCATTGTCTTACGTAAAATGCCTCAAAGGGGCTCATATGAAGGGATTCTTGACTTCCGTTGTTGTAAGCAAGCACGACCAAGTTTAGATACTCCTCCCAATTCGTTGGTTGTTGCATTACATACATGCACACCATGTCCTCCAAAATCTAATTCACCCTTTCCTTTTTCCCATTTGTTTGCGGATGATAAGAAGTACTAAATTTTATTTGTCTCCCCAAGAAAATAAATAGCATATTTCAGAATTCCAAAGTAAATTTCACATCACGATCTGAACTAACAACTCGGGGAATACCATGCAATCTAAAAATTTATTTCATTAAGATATTAGAAATTTCTACCGTCTTGTAAGTGTACTGGACGGGAGTAAAATGTGCCACCTTATTGAGTCTATAAACTACCACCATAATCGAATCATTATGCCTTTTATTCTTTGGTAGCCCACTGATGAAGTCAAGGGAGATGGCCTCCCACTTCCATTCTGGTACTGGGATAGGCTGAAGCAATGCTGCAGGATGTTGATGTTCAATCTTAATTTGTTGACATTCTAAACACTTGTTCAAATACTCCGCAATGGCCTTCCGCATTCCAGCCCAGGAATAATCCTTTCTATTTGCAATTAACATTTTTTGATATTCTGGATGTCCTACATAGGAACTCCTGTGATATTAATCCAAAATAATTATTTTTATATTTTTTAGATTTGGAATATATATTCTTTTATGCTTGACCAAGAACTTCTTATCATTGAGTTCAAATTTTGACTACTTCCTTTGCTCTTTGTCTAATTTTTCCTGCTGCCATAATAACTAGTATTTAGGGTCCTTGCTAGCTGCTTCTAATATATTTTCTTGGAATTTAAATTCAATTTGATTAAAGTAGGGTTCGTATATGCCATATAGTTTCTTGCTTAATGCATCAGCCACCCAGTTCTCTTTACCATTCACATGCTGCATGTCAAAATTGAATTCATTTAGGAAAGCATTCCACCTAGCTTGGCGTGCATTGAGATCAACTTGTTTAAAATATTTAGTTAGAATACTATGGTCAGTTCTTAGCACGAACCATTTTCCTAATAGTTAATGCCTCCATATCTGTAAGGAATGTACCATTGCAGTTAGTTCCAAATCATAGGTTGAATACGTCTACTCATGTTCATTCACCTTTCTATATTCATATGTTATGACTCTTCCCTCTCGAGTCAAGACTTCTCCTACACCCTCCTTACAAGCATCGGTATACACCTCTAACTCTTTACTCAGGTATGCTACTCTTAGAATAGGAGCAGTAGTTAACAACTCTTTTCACTGCAAGGAGGTAATGGGAAAGGCTATTTTAGAGAATCCATTGATAAATCACAGATAATAGCTAGCCAAACCCATAAATGAACGTATGTCTGCTACATTCTTTAAGACCCTCCATTCCATGATTTCCTTTATCTTTTATGGGTCCACAACAATCCCTTCAGCAGAAATCACGTGTCCCAAATAATGAATCTATTCTTTAAATAAGTCACACTTACTAAAATTAGCATAGAGATGATGTTCCCTTAACATTTTCAGCACAACGCATAGATGCTCCTTATGCTCTTCGATATTCTTGGAGAATATTAATATGTCATCAATAAAAATAAAAATGAATTTATCTGAGTATGGGTGAAAAATTCCATGCATTAAGTTCATAAAGGTGGCTGGTGCGTTGGTTAAATTCATTCTGGCCATACCGGGTATGGAATTTTTTTTTTTCTTATTTCTTCGTCTCTGATCAGGATCTAATGGGAACCTCACCTTAAGTTAATATTGGAAAACATTGTAGCTCCTTTGACTTGGTCGAACAAGTCATCTATGAGCTGTAGTGGGTATTTATTTATAATAGTCAACTTATTGAGCTGTCGGTAGTCCATATACATGCGCATAGTGCCATCTTTCTTTCTCATGAAGAGCACTAGTGCTCCCCATGGGGACACACTTGGCCGAATGTAGCCTTTATCCATCAACACTTTTTGTTGTGTAGGTAAATCCCCTCTGTGGACAGAGGCAATCCCTCTAGCCCTAGGGTAGGTCTAGCAGCAAAATGACATGCTAATGTGTCGATTCCTAGTTAACGAATGAAATGAGTTGGGATAGATTGTCCTACCTGTGATCCAATGCGGCTGTTGTAGCTGCAACAGCATTCTCCCGATCCTTGTCCCAACATGTCGCTATCCTTCAACAATGGTACTCAGGTGACTACAAAAATATCAAAGGACAAAAGAAGCATACATGACAATAATTTCATTCATAAATAACTAATCAGTAAAGGAAGATTAAACTTATTGTGTAAGATAAATCACATCAACACAAGATGGGAACCAAAACATTAGTCATGTATATATTAGGAGAAATAAAGAGATTACAACCAGAGCCTTGACGTCGTAGCCTCCTTCAGCGGGTCCAATCAAAACACGTCTCGATCATTCATCAGGTAATTTGGACGCGGCGAAGTAACAAGCCTAAGCTCTCCCTTAACAAGGGTCTCTCTCTCTACTCTATCTCATACCAGCTATATCAGACTGTTTCAGCAAAATATTCAGCAATTCATATTTATCTAGCTACATCTATGTGAGAGAGGTGTATTTATAGAAGGAGAGGAGGAGGTTGGGATCCCTCAAATGGTGGAAGCGAGGCCTTATCCTTTGGGAGGTTGCACCAAAAGGAGGAAACAAGAAGCTAAAAGAAGGTTCTCATCGTTGTGCAGTCGAACAACCCAAGCTTACTCGCTCATGGAGTAGTTAGCTTGGAAACATTGCTTCTATATTTAAAAACTTTCCAAAAATAGCTCAGTGCGGCCATCTCACTGGGAAAGAGTGGCAATGAGTTTGGGGCCCAGTGTTAATTCCCTTTATTGGCACGAGGCTATAACATCCTGCGAGTGGAAACCAAAAATCATGTGTTTTTCATGGTCTGCTCCACGAAACGTTAACAGAGGAAATGTTCTCCTCATGGCAAGGGATGAAATGACACTTTTTTCAAGGTGTGACACTTCATATAAGTCATAGAAAATGTCCTCCAATTTGCGGGATGGGGATTGCAGGGACGGTGATAAAATGCTGTGTAACAGATGCCCCCTAAAGCATGATGTCCGAGAGAGAGGGAGGAGTGAAATGCTTTACGAGAACGCGTTCGAACCAAACACCGCTGTCAGAAGACTTCAAAGTACAAATACAACTGATATCTCTGATACATGAACATGTGGCATGGGCACAGCCATCCATAATAGAGTACATAAAAAATGAGATCTGAGGTATGGATGTAGCCATCCAGTAATTAGGATAAAAAAATAGACTCAGGTATAGTCGCAGCCATCCAATCAAAAGAGTCATGCAAATAGTCATGATAAAGAAAAATATCCAGCAACTTGGATCTTATCAGACAAAACCCAGGGTCTTGAACTTAATATCGACCAGAAAAAGTACAAATTCAAGCATGTGAATATGTGAGCTGAATTCGAACATGTAAGAAAGTCACCTGATTACTAGCCAATGATGAAAACTGTTAACATGCACGACAAAAACCACCAATAATGACAATGGCTCTCAAGGTACAACTAGTATAATCTATGGAATGTGAACAGTGATCTGGCATCGAACCTATAGAATCACTCAATCAAAGGACAATGATGTGGACCTGTCATCAAATGCGAAGAAATTTCCATTGAGACATGCAAGCTCCAAGGTACCAGAAGGGATTCCCTAGATCATCTTCCTAGATAATCAGTTGAAGTCGACAGGAAGTGACCTAGTCGAAGGAGGGCCAGAATGTTTCCCACATCATAGAAACGAGACAGAGGAACATGACGATAGTAAATCAAGACTAAAAGAGGATCAGAGGGAGGTTGAAAACTGCAAAGGAAAACTTCTCTTGAACATATCAACAACATGACTCCAGATTTGGCAGCATTTGAAATCAAGGGATCTAAGGTCATGATGATGTGGAAAAGAGCAGATGAGAGGTCAAAACAGATCACCCAAACCCATGGAGGCAAAAATGACGAAATGACATGTCCCCAACCGGACACGAATGTAGATGAGTGTCATGTTCAAGAGTGACATACTGCCGACACAACTGAGAACTGGTTCCATTCTCCCCCACCATTGCTAGAAAGTACCCCAATTATTTTTGGAAAACAAGCTTAAAGGGGATAGCATATGCTTGTCATGTAAGTTTTTACTACGGAAAAATGTATTGTAGTAAATTTTACGAGCCCTGGGAAGGAGGAACTTGGTTACGTCATGGTGACGATTTTGGATGTCATTTAGGTTGTAATGAGTCTGACAAAGGAAGAACTCGACATATTTTCATGTTTATAGAGTTTGAAAAGAAGCGGAAAATAAAACTGGAGCAGTCCCTTTTTGTAGGTAGTCTGACAGATCCGAAAAGGTAGAAAACTATGTCTGAGAGAACCTCTTCTTCGCGATACGCTAAGGTATTCATTTTTCGTAAATAATCTATCCCAGCCCGAAAAAGGGGTAAACATATAGTGGGTAGATATCATTTTATAGCCATTTAATGAGTTCAAAACGACAAGAGTCTCGAAAATATTTTCAATTTTAAAGAGTCGGAAAAGAGCTGAAAGATGACTCCAACAGTAAATTTTTCGTGTTTTTACCAAGTGTGAAAAAAGTATAAATTACAACTCATTACTTCATCGTCGTTATGTTGAAAACATGTCATTGCACTAGAGGCGCATGTAAAATCCATTTCTCGAAAAAACCTAGTGAAATAATCAGAAATAAAATCTAATTAGGGTTCTAAAAAGTTATAAAATGCCAAATATGGTAAAAAATAAATTACTTTTCACTTTTACCTCTTGTTGGCAAATCGTTACCCTTTTTCACTGCGATTTTGCAATGTCAACAGTGCACAATCCGGAAGACCAATCTCAAATTCGTCAGTTCCAAGTAAGAGCTAACATCCTTCCCTGAATTTTGATTGTACTTTAATTACCTGCAACCCCACATTTGTAAATATAGGGGTAATTTGCAAAAACTAGGGCGCAGACATTGGTCACAAACCCGTGCCAATCATCCTAAAATTTGAACTAGGGCACACCAATTGGCGTGACTATTTCCAAAACAGTTGCGCCAACCGCGACAGTAAGTTTTAGCATGTAACTGTAGACAAGGAGGCCAAAATTAATGATTCAAAATCTTTGCATTTCTAAAATGACAGTCATATGAATGCTTTTGTAGGTGTGAAACGAGAAAATGGTGATCGAATGGAAAGAACGAGAACACAGTAAAGAAGATGAGGAAGCCATGAGAAATAACAGATGTATAGAAGCTCTATGATATTGCGAGATCAAGAAATTATTTACAACACCATGTCACAGAGCTCAAATGGAGCTGTTGTAGTACTTGATCAGTGTCTGGGATTTTGATCAGGAAAAAATCATTATTCATGACGAGGAACTTGAGATTGAAGCCTCAGATGTTTATTTCATAACTGGACTATCGTGGAGGGGGGCAGTACCAATCCTGACCAGCACCCGGCCCTCAATTTAGAACATGAGTATGGTTATTGACAAGGTGTGCCTAGGGGCAAGGAAAGGAATGAGAAGCGGAAAAGTGGACATCCAAACTATTCCAAATTTTGCACTAAAGGTAGTGTTGCACACCATAACACAAGCTATAGGAGCGTAGGCACCACACGAGGGCACAAAGACATAGCTAGTCCTTGCTGTATATTGCATGGCATCGACCCTCTACATCTAGGAAGAGGCAATGACAATAAACATGAAGCGTCAACTGACAAAGTTCAAGAAAACCAAGCTGAAGTAGTTTGGTTACATGTCCATACTAGTATCATTCATCTTGGTACGAATAAAAATATTTCAGCGTCACGAGGTAATATTTTTGACACCACCAACCTAGGAGCCATGGATGGCCCATTAAGCAGCTCTGATGCCAAGGTCAAGGGGCAGTCAACAGATGTCCTGGAGACTAGAGTTCTTTGAGTGGCTCCGCCAACAGCTGATCGTCATGGAGGATTGGCGCTACTCTGGCACAGATATTACCGGTGATGCAAATCTCCCACTCCTATAAGGAGAGGATTGGGATGAAGTGCTGGGTAAGACTCATTTTTATTTTTGATGAGTATTATGATATTTTTTGTTATGCATGTTCTGACATTAATCCATGTAATTGCAGATGTTGGCCCAGAGAGACCTGTAGCTATGTCCCCGATAGTGAGATGGATTCCTCCCAATTTTGATGCAGCCCCTCATGGTAAGGGAGGCGAGGAGGAGGAAATAATACGCAACTTGGAGGGAATCTCCCATGGGATTCTGGACTATGAGCGATTCGATGGTGTTCCTCTTGCATACTAGAGACACATTGCGGGGGTGTCAAATTGTGTCCACCTCTTGTTGAGGTGACTTGTATGGGTCGTGACGTGTTATCATGAGCATCAACTGAGTAGACACCGAGGTTTTATTTCCACATATTTTTTGAGAGACATGATGTCTCAGGATGTAACCGAAAATTACATATTTTTTGAACTTATGATGCACATGGATGAAACATTCGATATATATATATATATATATATATATATACATCTACTTTCCTATATGGATCTTGTCATGTTATGATGAATTTTTTTTACAAATTAAACAAATGTCCATCTAATACAATGTTAGCTATTGTATCAGTTAATGCATTCATTCTTATAGGAATATGTTGATATGTAATGTAATCAAAATGTCTTTCCATTAAATAAACACACAAATACAACCTTAAGATGTGAGGGTTTCTAATAGAATAATGTCCATTAAGTTGAAGAACAACAATTTGTGAGTCTAGGTTAACAACCAATGCATGAATGTCAAGGGTAATAACCTCGGTCAATAGTTCACTAACAACACTATATTTAGTGACATTGTTTCTAGTTCATCCTAGAAAGATACCTTGAAGGTCCATAGACTCACCGAGAGGATCATAAATCACCCACACTGCTGAAGACAAGTTCTAGGTACTGCGGGAAGCACCATCTGCAAAACCGACATAAGGGGTAATAGATATGTGCACAATAAGAATTGATCCAATAAGCAGGAAAACACTCGCAAATCACACCAAGCCAAAAATGTACAAAAATGAAAAGAACACCTATGTACAAAAAACATGCACGAAGGACTCATGCATAGTATTTTTTAAGATATAACCCATTTCTGGGATGATCCATAGGATGACCTTCATAATCAACAAGCTCATAAGCCCCATTTCATAAAACATGTTTAACGATGTAGGGCCCATCCACAAGGGTTGAATTTTTCCTGCCCCCAGCTTATCGTGAGCTTGGTTGCACATGAGGACGACGTATCCTTCTATGAAGGAAAGAGGGGAAACCGACTGGTCAAAATGAGCTTTGACCCACTTTTTATGTTCTTTAGTGACCAGAGCAGCAAAGCGGTGAGTTTCATCCAGCCTTTCTAAGTAGAGAATACACTCTTCTTCTGGCGAAGTATTCGGCAGAAATTCGACAGCTAGCTTGAGAGAAGGTATTTCACATTCAATCGGAAGGGTAGCTTCCAGAGCATAAACATGCTAAAATGGAGTGAACTAGGTCACATCCTTAACTCAAGTTCGGTAAGCCCGAAGAGCCAAAATCAACATGAGATGCCAGTTTTATTTGTGCATCCCAAGCATACGTTGAAGCATAGTGACGAGAAATTTGTTCACGGCTTCAACCTGGCCATTGGCCTGAGGGTAGTACAATGTTGAGTTGTCATGACGCAGACCCAACTTGGAAGTCACCACCTTCACCATAAAATGCCGAAAATGGGAACCATGATCAATAAAAATGGTTTGAGGGACACCAAACCTAGAAATGACATGATTGAATAGAAAATGTGATGTTGTCTTACCGTCAGCCGTAACTGTAGGCATTACTTCGGCCCATTTGGTGAAGTAGTCAACATCTATGATGATATAAGCATGCCCCTCGGCCGATTAAGGGTTACACGTCATAAAATCGATGCCCCACTTTGAAAAGGGACCAATGGTAATGACAGCGTGGAAATGGGAAGGCAGCGCATGCATCTTGCATTGATAGATCTAGAAATCATGGCACTTACGGACAACAACAATGAAATCTTTAAATATAGTGTGCCAAAAATACCCAACACAATGAATTTTCTGTGCAATAGCATAACCAGAAATGTGACCGGCACAAGCGCCACTGTGACAATCATTTAAGGCTTTCTCAGCATCCTTGAGAGTCAAACACTGGTGGATAATGGAATCAACTCTTATGTGGTACAATGTATCTTTGACTATACGATAAGGTTGTGATTTATGATGGATGCATCAGCGAGAATCCTTCATCAACTCAGATTGGAAGGTATAATTCTGAATATATACGATGATATCACCGTACCAAGTATCGAGGGTGCTAATTAGAAAAAACATGTCGTCCGGAATGCGTTCCTCGGAACCAAGCGGAGCAGAGTCAGAAGGGAGAGAGCAGATCAAATCAGCAAAGACTAATGACTTCTTCGACTTAGCTGTAGTGAACTCCAAATCGAACTCTTGGAGGATGAAAATCCACTTCGAGTACTTTCCCCCTAGAAATTGACGAGACAATATATAGTTCATATGGTTGAAGTCAGAAATCACATTCACTGTACGCTAAAAAATGTAGTGGTGAAAACGTTGAACAACTTGAACATCAACCAACGCCAACTTCTCGACATGTGCATATTGAGTTTCAGTATCGAGAAGGTTATGAGACAAATAATAAATGACATGCTAGTCACCATCATCATCGTATTGTACCAAAACCATGGCAATCATGCTAAATGCTATGGCCAAATAGAGGGAATAATCATGATGATAATTCGAAGGATGCAACAGAGGAGCATTAACAAGAAACGTCTTCAAAGCATTGAAGGAATTTTAGGCGATATCATACCAGAGGCAAGGGATGGCTTGCTTCAGTAATATCATAAATCCTTTAGCCACTTAGGCATTGTTAGGTATAAAATGACATAATAATTTATCTTTCCCCTGTAAACTTTACAGCTGATGCAATGAGGATGGAGAGGGGAGATTCACGATAACTTCACCTTTGAGTGGATCGAGACGAATCTCGTCTTTTGAAACAATAAACCCTAAGAGTCTACCGGAGTCAATGCAGAAGATGCATTTATGTAGATTCAACTGGATGTTATAGCATCGAGAGTGAAGAAAAATCTGACGAAGATGATTAGGATGGTCTTTACGCTTAGCTGAATGAGCCGGAAGGTCATCCAGATAAGGCTAAACAATGTGCTTGATATCGTGGAAAGCATATGACATTGCTCACTGTAACGTAGCCCCATCATTTTTCAGACTGAAAGGGAACTTTTTATAAGTGAAAGTACCCCAAGGACAGATAAAGGTGGTCTTATGTTGATTAGTTGGAAGAATATTAATCTGGTTGTACCCAGAAATTCTGTCCATAAGGGAAAAAATCTGACTTCCAGCATAGTCATCAATGATTTGATCAATAAAAGGAGTAGGATAATTATCCATAGGGCAAGAACGATTAATGTCATGGTAATCAACATAGGCATAAATGGTACCCTGTTTCTTATCTACAGGAACAGTGTTGGAAACCCATTCTATCAAGGGAATCAGATAGATAAAGCCAACTTTGAGAATTTTTTCAACTTCTCCCTTTATAGCGGCAGCCTTTCTAAGGTGTATCGGATGAAGATGTTGGAAAACAAGATTTGCACCAGGATAGGTAGGAATATCATGCACCACTATACTTGGATCGATGTCGGGCATTCCTTCATAATACCATGCAAAGAAATCATGAAACTTGTGGAAAATGTTATTATAAACTTGAACTTCATGGGAAGAATAGGTCATGCAAATATGGATGTTCTCAATAATTCCTGGTTTGACGGAAATTTCGATAAGCATCGTTTGTGTGATATTACTCAAGTTACCCTCCGTAAAATATTTGTGTGTTAGAATAGGAATTTGAAGCAGAGGAGAAGGAACCTGAGAAGCAAACCTCTCAAGACATGCAGACATGGCCCCAAGGCCAGGCATGAACGAGGAATGATGATGACTATTGTCCCAAGGAGGATCCTCGAGAGACATAGTTTCCATGATGGCTTCATTGGAGGGAAATATCTCTCTCAAGGGATCGGGCGAATCCGAATTGCCGAGCCAAGGGGATTGAGAATAAGTATCAAGAGACATGCCCAAAGAAGCATGATCACGAGGCAGAGGATCCGAAGCCGAAATAAGTTGACAATAATAAATATCTATTGAACTTAATGGCATCAAATCTCCAAATGAATCAATCTACTTGGGCGAAGGGGTGATCCACAGATTTTCAGACCTGGAGTTCGTATTAACCTGAAAAATGTTGGGTGGAGGAAGAGGAAAAATACCCATGAGGATAGGATGTTTGAAGGTACCCGACCCTACGCTTCCGTAAGGCATAGGAATTTGATCCACGTATGGAACTTTGTTATCAGAAGAAGAAGTAAAGAATGACAACTGATCGATAGTAACGATCTTTCCTTCATGCGGAAATCACAAAACAGGAAAGAGAGTGCATGGAATGCACAACATGGCATTGTTCCAGCTGCGATCGAGGAGAAGATTTTAATTAATCTTGGCGTCAAATACTTCAACCTCGATGTTAACTGTCTTCCCTTCTAGAGTAAATGGTAAAATAGCGAGAACACCAAGAGGTTTAGATTCCCTTGCATCAAATGCTTCTAGAGAATTTGGAGATGAATTCAAAGCTGGAGAACCAATAGCTTTCCTGCAAGAAAATGACATGACACACATATACACACCCTCGTCCATGACCGCTCGATGGATATTCAGTCCATTAATGTAAAGTTGGATGATGAGCGCAAGCTAGTGAGGGAGACGTGGGATGAAATTCTCGAATTCGAAAGTGATAAGGCTCGAATCAGCAGGATTAATCTCATCGATGGCAGATAACAAAGCCTTTCGTTGAGACAGACAACTCTGAAGTACTTCTAATGCAGACATCGTAGATGGCACCTAAGCCAAATCCTCAACAATACTATAATTTTGAGCAGCATGGGCATTAGGATTGTAAGAAGACTTATGGAGTACACCTTTGGAAGGTGGTCGTACAATGGGCTCAGTACTGGTCCTTTAAATTTGAAGAAGGCCAGAAGTAGGCAGAGGAGGAGGACCATCAACAATATCTTTCATCGGTGCCTGACATGATTCAGTATAGTCTTTCAACCGGGTAGCTATGGAAATGGATGCAGATCCATTTATCACGAAAACATGAGAGCCAAACGGGGTAGAGGACTGAGTTTGCTCTACCAATTGAGTCTGTTGTGATGGAAATGATTCTTTGAGAACGACTGGAGTTCCTAGGGTTCCTTTGAGCAATTGACTCACTTCATTCCATCGAGGATAGTCCTTGGTGTAATGCTCTTCATCACAAATCAAGCAAGGATACTTCAATTTACATTATGAACTATCATCAGCACAAGATTTCTGTGAATCTTGTTTAGGGGTATCCACTTTGGCCTTACCTTTACCCTTATTTTTACCCTTGGAAGTTTTTTCTACTGGATTGGCCTGAACGACATTGACTTCCATGATTTTACCATAATACGGGACCGATTGAGAAGCAATATCATTGGAAAGAGTAGATTTTTGCTTCCCATGATTTAGAGGAGAAGACTTATGAGAAGACTGAGAAAAAGAACTGATGATACTGTCGACGGATGGCATCATCAGTGCTTTGGAAGTTCCAGGTCTAGGAGCATTAGGAAAGAGATTGTACAACATGATAGATTGAAAGTACACAACATCAAGGTACTGGGCACGAGAAATGGCTTGTTCCTCAGTGATGCATGCCCCCATAGAAATTTCCTTAGCAATAGGACTGATGAAAGAGGTAGTAAATAGATCAGTTAGAAGCTGATCAGGAATCTCAAACTTGATCAGGTGGCGACTACGGCTCCATTCATGATTATGATCTGAGATATGGGTAACTCGATCTTGCTTCAAGGATGTGAGGAGGTGTGTCCCTGTTTCATACTGAACCGGTAACTAAAAGTGCGTGAGAAATTCCATTTCTAAATAATTGAAATCCTGAAATATGCCATGAGATAACTCGATGTACCACTTGGTAGCGGCACTAGTAAGAGTCCATTGGAAAAGACAGAGTCAGACAGAATTCTCAACCCAAGAGTTTGAGGAACACCAAAGATAGTATGTCATAATGTGCACTTGGGGGTCTTCTCCGGACTTGCCCTCAAACTTGGGACAATCACCAGGGATTTTGGTTAGAACTAGAGGCCAATGCTGGTTATGAAGGATTTGATCATTTGTTAACTTTAACACATCGGGCAATTCCAACGTAGCAAGAAATGGTAATTGAGGATTAAAAGGCATTGGAGGATGTTGATAAAGACCAGTGCTAGTTTTCCACCCAGGTTGAGATAAATTCTTCCCCCATATGTTTTGTCCTGGAGGATTCTAAGCCTGATAGTTCTGCACCTACTAGGGTTGTGGTCCGGGATACTAATTCTGAGCATACCATTGAGGTCCTTGCTGAGGAATATATGTATTTTGCTGCAGAATGTAAGCATTGAGTTGAGGTGTATTATACACCATCTGGGATTGAATTTGAGGGTAATAAGTGAAACCTTGGGGCGCACTATATACTGCCTGAAATTGACCTTTAGGAGGGTAAGTAGCGACTTGAGGTTGAGCAGGTTGTCCCTACAGAGCAGGTTAAATGGATTGATGAGCAGATGGAATAGGTTGAACAGGTTGAACCGGCTATTGAGCGGGTTGAGGAGTGTGAATCTGCTGCTGAGGTTGGGTAGGATGTCCCCGCAGAGGAGGTTGGCCTACATACTGAGAGCCACCAGGTTCCCTTGTGGAAGAGGTTGGCCTGATGGTTGGGATGGACAAGGTTTCCTCTGAAAACCATGTTGACGTAGAGCAAGACCGTAGGGTTGTACTTGCTATACAAAATCTTGGCCTTGTGGAATGTAAGGTTGTTACTGTTGCATAAAATGTTTTCCCTCTGGTGTATACATTTTCCCCCCCCAAGAACATAAGAAGCTCCTTGTTGAAACTAAGGTTGACCAGACGGACCGTAGGGTTTCCCTTATTGGGCCAAACGTTGTCCCTGTAAGGGTTGTCCTTGCGGACCGTAAGGTTGTCCCCGAGGACCAAAGGGTTGCCCCTGCTGGACCAAAGGTTCTCCCTATAAGGGTTGTCCTTGTAGACCCGAGGGTTTTCCCTGTAATAATGTCCCTTGATGAGCAACGGTCTGATAGGGATTTTCCAGAGGGAAATAAACAACTTGATTAGGATCGATGGGAGGAAAATATACAGGATTACCGTAGACATCATAATAGTGGGGATGATTTCTAGGAGCTTGCAGTTGCTAAGAACCTTGAGGTATGGAATTATGCTGCTGAGAATCAGGAGATGTAGCATACTGTTGTTTAATATCCAAAAGATAGTCGTCGAATGTATAGGTAGAAACCATGGGTGTAGTGCACGTAGGTTGGGTTTCTACGATGCGAGGTTGCAATCCACTCATGGCAAGCCTAACATGCAATGTGGGATTCATAAAGATAGACCTGCGAATAGCAGAAGACCTTGATGACTGAGTCGTACTAACAATCGATGTAGATGAAGCCACAAAAACAGTAGGTCAGACCGGGATAGATGTAACAGTGGCCGATGAGATGGGTGTTGAGGGTGAAATTCCTAATGTAGGAAAAACCAAGCTTCCAGTGGGAACCACTATATTGGACTGTGCCATGGATGTCACACTAGAAATGATATACCCCAAAGTACGATAACTGGGTGGAAGAGACACCAATTGGGGAGAAGGTTGACTGGACACATACGAGAACTCTTCTAGGAAAAGCTGATAATCCCCTATAGAAGCATGCAACTCTTCACTGCCAATAGGACTCGAAGAATCCATATCTGACGAGGTTGTAAGATTGTCGAAAATACAACGAGGACTGGGGGGTAAAGCAGCGGCTAATAATGGCGATCCTGAAGTGTGAGGAGGGAATTATTCCTCACTCCCAAAACCCGACCAAGCACTCTGAGATGGAAAATTGAAATCAGCCGAACATTCAGGAGGATACCGAGTAGTGAGAGGTAAGACACATAGGCGAATAGGTTACAAAGTCTCGACAGACCTAGTGGGCTAAGGTGTTTCCAAAGGAACGTCAGGAAAAGGACTACCACTAGGAGGTAGTGAAGAAGACGACGAAACTTGCGTTTCCACCACTGTGACAACCTTTCAACACAGGAATAAAAATGAGATAGCCTATTCGAGGCTTCAAGATCAAACACTAAGGAACTAAAAAAACAAGCCAAGAAGAATAATTTTAATGGACATGTGATCATAGGTAGTTAATTTTATGACATTGAAATGGCTTTCCATTGTTTCATGTTTTAAGAGTCGAGAAACAGGAAAATTGTGGCTCTAGTCACTTCATATTGAATGAGTGTGAATGGAAAAGTGCTCGATGATATTTTCACCTTTTAGGGAGTCACAAAAATATTGAAATGACTACTTAGGTAATCTAAGCAAGAGGGTGTACCAAGTTTTTCTGAACTTTCATATACACCTTGGTGATAAAATGAAAGAGAAATGACCAAGGACTTGATGTACATGTAGGTAGTCTCCTCGAATGTTGTATTTTTTGTATCACGGTTACAGGGCATAAGACTCGCCTTCCTATGGATAAAGGATTGCAACCTATGAGGTTCTCCCTTTATATACACGATGGTACGGAGAGCACAAGTCCATGCTAGTGCTGTCTAAAGCTAGGTGGCGAACGACAGCTACTAGGTTTCACGACGCTGGAAGACGTCACTAGCCTAGGCCTCTAAATATGTACGTTTCAATGCTTCCTTAGATTGATTGAATTTATTTTAAGGTTGACCTTGAATTAATGTTTCAATTTCATGGCCTTAACGAATGTGATCTTGAATTCCTAAATGCACACTATATGCAAAAGAACATCATTTCCATTCGATGAATGCTAACTAAGAGAAGGATAGGAATATTTAACAAAGTAGCAATCAATGAAAACATAAGAATAATTTCACTAATGCATCTAATTCAACCAAAAGAGAAAAAAAAAATTCTTTCCTAGTTCACTAAGAGCTAGTTATGCAAAAGAACTTTTGATTTTCGATTCAAGTGAAAGAATGCAATTTTTGTTTTTTAGATGAATGATGAACACAATGCACTTTTATAGTAAAAGGAAAACCAAACACTAGTTTTTACCCTTACGAATGTAGAGAGCTAAAATGAATAAATCAAATGCAATAGAAACATAAAACACACTCAAAACAAGGATGCACTCTTCCAAGCAAACAAAATTCTTTCAAAACGATCCAACGAGCAATGTGATCGATGCTCGAAGTGATGAAATGGAGAGTTAAACAAAAGAAAACATGATCATCCAACAATCCAAAGACACAAAGAATCAAGAAAGACTAACACAATCAGTCAGTGAATTGAAATGAAAAATATCAAAGTGACTCGAAGTCAGCTCAGAAGTTTCAATGAGGAGAAGGTTGGGCAAACTAGATAAGACACCTAGAAACCCTAAGGCTACAAAATGCACTAATAGGATAATGGAAAAACAGCTGAGAAGACCGAGGCTATAGAGTAAAAAAAAATTCAAAATACCAATTGCAAGGCAAAGAACCAATTTAGAGCCAATACTGACAAAAAACTCAACAAGGAGGTCAAATAAAATCCTATAGGATTCAACGCAACTGTATGGCTATAATTTGCGCCTAATAGGGGTTGGCGCACCTGTGAGAAAAGAAACAAGTTCCAAATTGGCATGCCTATTGAAGGAAAAACCATGCTAAGCTAGAAAACTATGGGAAAAGGATAAAACCACTGAGCATAGGTCATACTTGACACTTTGGAACTGAAGAGGATAATTCAAAATTGTCAGGCAAGTCAAGCAAGGCATAAAAGAAATCAAACGACTGATGTTGACTTGACAAGTCAAAATATCAACAAACAATGAGAAGAAAAACACCCATTGATCCCCAGTGGAGTATCTAACTTTTTGTGTAGGTAAATCTCCACTGCAAACAAACGTGATCCCTCTATCCCTAGGGTGGGTCTACCAACAAGAGGACATGCCAATGTCTCAGTTCCCAGTTAATGAATGAAACAAGTTGGGATAGATTGTCCTAGCTGTGATCCAACGTAGTTGTTGTAGCTATAGCATTGGTCTCGTGATCCTTGTCTCGACACATCAGGATCCTCCAACAAAGGTACTTGGGAGCCTACACAAAGATCAAAGGACGAAAGCATCATACATGACAATAATTGCATTCATAACTAGCTAATCAATCAAGGAAGATTAAATGTATTGCGTAAGATAAATCACATCAACAAAAGATGGGAACCAAAACATCAGTGATGTATATATTAAGAGAAAGAAAGAGATTACAATTGGAGCCTTGACGTCACAGCCTCCTTCAGCGAGTCCAGTCAAAACTCTTCTTAAGCATTTGTTGGGTAATTTGGACAAGGCAAGGAAACAAGCCTAAGCTCTCTCTCGACAAGGGTCTCTCTCTCTACCTTATCTCACACTAGCTATATTTGACTGTTTCAACAAAATATTCAACAATTCCTCTTCACCTAGCTGCATCTATGTGAGAGAGGTGTATTTATAGAAGGAGGGGAGGAGGTTGGGATCCCTCAAATGGTGGAAGGGAGTCCTTATCCTTTGGGAGGTTTCCCCAAAAGGAGGAAACAAGGAACCAAAGGAAGGTGCTCATCGTTGCGTAACCGAAAAACCCAAGATGAATCACTCACAAAGTAGTTAGCTTAGAAAATTTGCTTCTATATTTAAAAAAATTTCCAAAAATAGCTTGGTACAGGCAGCTCACTAGGATAGAGCGCCAATGGGCATGAGGCCCAGTGTTAATTCCCTTTATCAGCATGAGGCCATAACTTCCTGCCAGCGCCAACCCAAAAGCATGAGTTTTTTATGGTCTGTTCTAGAAAAAATCAATAGAGGAAATTTTCTCCTCATGGCAAGGGATGTAATGACAGGTTTTGCAAGGCATGACACTTCATATAAGTCACAGAAAAGGTCCTCCAATGTGTGGGATGGGGATTGTAGGGACAGTGACAAAATGTTGTGTAACACTTTTAGCTGCATTTTTAATGCTGTTAGAAATGGTATACTCATCCTATAAGGAGTTCGGAACACAGGTGTTGCTCCAAGTATTAGCTCTATATTAAATTCTATGCCCCTTTTCGGTGGTAGTCCTGGGATCTCCTCAGGAAATACATCCTAGAATTCTTTCATAATAGGAATGTTTTCCAGCATAAGGGTCTTATCTTTGGAGTTGGTGAATCCTACTTGAATGGCATAGAGTTGACATCCTTTCCTTATGCATTTACTTAATTGAGAGGTTGTGATAGGTCATAATTGCAATGGTTTCTTAATGCCTTGAAATTCTTGTCTTGTTCCATCCTTTGATTTAAAATAGATAACCTTTGCCTTACAGTCCACCAGTGACCAATGTCTCTCCATCCAATCCATCCCCAATAAAATGTCATAAGATCCCAGGGGAAGAATGTTGAGTTCCACAATGATGTATTGATTCCCAACATTCAACTCACAATTTGTTACTTTGGCATTGACCCTGCTTCTTGCCCCTGTATCCAGCTGAACTAACCAAGGATTCTTAAATTTCTAGTTCTGTAATTTATAGCTTTCAACTATACGAGTGTGTACATAGCTCAAGCTAGCTCGAGGATCAACTAAAATAGAAACAGATTGGGTTTCTATTTTACCTTCTAACTCTATCATGGTTGGCTGGAAGTTTGCTTGCCGATCCTCTAGAGATGCATTGATTCTGGGTATTTTTTGATCTACATCCCCCATAGTCGATGCCTCTTGCATGTTTTCTTCCACTTCATTTCTTCCTTGATGACGACAATTCTTGAAATTATGTGCCTCCCCACACCCCCAGCATTGTAATGAGGGTTTTTGAGACTCCCCAATGTTAGTTTTGCTGGAATCTTTGGTATGTCACTTCTCACCAGCCCACTTGGTATTTTATTGACCTTTTCCATTGTGTTTACTCAGTTGATTCCTTGCAACGTTCCTATAGTTTCAAGATCTGTTATTTTTGTTATTGGTGAAATTTTTCTAGCTTCTCCCTTAACTTTGGATTGCGGATAGCACATCCACACTTTCCTTATTGCTTCATCCATAGTTTTTGGGTTCACGAATTAATTCTTCTCTTTCATATGCAATGGAAAACTACTCAAAAATCGTTGCACTTTCACCTTCTCATCGCCCAAATAAGGTACATATCATAATAGTGAAGTAAATTTCGTAAAATACTCATCCATAAACACTTCCGCCCGTTTCAGATCATGGAAATCTTAGGAATTTTCATCGTAGAAATGTTCAGTGAGATACATATCCTTGAAATATTGTTGGAACTCATCCCAAGTTACATTTTCCTCTTCTATTCCACGCACATTCTTAACCTCCTCTCACCACAATGTTTCTTTCTCCCGCAATTGATAAATGGCTAAACAAGCCTTCAATTTGTTGTTATATTCATACATATGAAAGTAATTTTTCATGTTTATTATCCATGCTTCTGCCATTTCTTAGGCTTCCCCGTCAAATGTGGGAGGCTTATTCTTTCAAAATTCACCCTGTAATTCCACTTTTTGTTTCTTCAACTCTTGTTGTTCTAAAATATTCCCAGATTCAGCCTCATTGTAAGTTCGAATTTTATTATTTTGTGGCATTCTACTTCCTTTGGGATTATCATGTAGGGGTTGTCGTTGTTCTCCTTCTTCCTGAGTGTCCCTCTTGGGACTAGATTTTTCATTAGGGTGATTCTATTGGTCTGAAAGGATTTTTAATATCCTTTCCTATTCTCTCATCAATATTTCATTGTCACCTCGAACCTTGAGCATCTCTCTTTGGAGTTGCCACATAGTTTCAAGCAACTTGTTTGTCTATTATTGTTGGTCTACCAAAATTCTTCTTGTTTTCTAGTGTTGGTCTATGCTTAAATGCAACCACATTTCAGGATTGACCTCAGGGTTGGTCATAGGATGGGTTTATCCTATGTTTCTAAGTTTTTGATGGCCAGATCCCCTCCTCATAGTAGTTTAGTGCAAATCTATTTTTTTACTTTGCACAATTCCACATTTAAACTTTATGAAAGAAAAACAAAATCAATTGATGACTTATCGTGCTATTGTGTTGGCCCAAGTTCCCCATTGTGTGACCACGTTCTGATACCACTTGTAACAACTATACACCTCAAAAAAATACCTATATAAAAATTAATAATCTTCTTTTACCTCTATAAATAACATCTTATCAAGCTATAGATCAAATTACAATATTCAAATGTTTACATACATGATTATGGTATAATGAAAAGAATATACAATAACCAATTGTTAACAAAGTTTTGACATGCATCTTATCTTAATAATATTTAGGCCACCAACCCGGTTGGGATTTTTCCTTGACACATCTATAGTTTAATAAGTTATTATTGAATGCCACATATGTAATCGACATCATATCTTACCGCACAATCATTTAATTAAATCTTTAATTCTAGTTCCACTAATTAATCTGACTTATTAATAGCAATAAATTGCATGCACAAATATTTGATATGATAACACTTATTCTTGATCTTCCTTGGTTCCATCTAGGCTATCCATACCTTATCCAGGAGATCGATAGTGTGACTGTGGAGTGGGATGGTTAGGGTAACCACCCACCCCACCCTCCAGTTTGGTCTTTCATTTGCTTCGCCGCTTGGAATTGCCTCCGGGCTCTGCAAATTTCCTTTGTTATTCTCTAATGGTGCTCATAGATATATGCACCAGCTTAGTATGCTTCTTAATGGAACAATACCAGTTATTTCTCTCGAAACTGAGGTTAGTTTCCTTTAACCCCTTCCACAACATCTGTTTAGTTTTAGCTTACAGGTTTAACTCTTATTATTAATAGTTTTAAATTTCTTCTCTATTACCAATTTTTAATTCTTCTTGAAATGGGTTTGAGATTTTCAGGTTCCACCGAATGATTATATTGGTGCTATGTAGGCCTCACCTCACAGTTACGTAAGAGCATGATGTCACCAGGACCTATCTCTGGTCACGCCTCTGACTTCTGCCTCCAGGTAATGTCTGGGGACTCTACTTTACATATTTTTCCTTTGAATATTTTGGGCTAAAACTGAATAATGGTATTGTTATCAGTGACTTCTCCTTTCTATTTTTTTGTCTACAGGTTGGTTTCCCAGTCATAGCCGATAACCCAAGCTGTCTGGAGTTTCTCCTCTTATAATCTCCTTCACGGTATGTTCTGCTAAAGTTCATGGAAAAGGGTGTTTTATTTATAAGTTCTTGTGCTTTCAATGAATTCAGAATACTCTCTCTCTTCTATAGGTTAATGTCTGACAAGGGAGCTTCTCTCAGTCACAATGTAACTCTTCTCTTATCTGTCTATGGTTAAGGGTTTGAGCGAGGCTCGCCCCCTATACTTGTGTTTCATCTAGAACTTTCCTTTGCATGGCTACCCAGATGCAAATTAGTCCAGGCTTGGTTTTATTTCCACAGTTATATCTGTCTTCATTTAATTGTATTACGGACTATTGAGCCTTGATCTTGGCTCTTGGTAATGTGTATCGAGACACTGTTTAATGGGTCTGTCAATACCACATGTAATAATTTTCTCTTATGGTTGATCTACCAGGGTTAATTTAGACTTACTATCAACTTTCCAGACTATTAATATTGTATTCAATATTCAGTTCTCTTTTGTTCATTCAAATACTGTTTAACTATCTTTACTTCCAAGAAAATGTATATATAAGTAATTTTCGCTCTTATGATTTTGTTAGATGTTTTTCAATGGGATTTAAAAGAGGTTACCCACATGGGTATTCCATTTTTGTTTCTTCTCTATCTGGGTATTCTACCCTTTGGGACGAGAATCCTAACCCCCACTTTGGGGTTTGGGTTCTAAACCCTCAGGCGTAAACCTTGAGCTCATTTATGTAACGATAATCGTACCCCATCCCGTACTTTGTAAGAATGGTTTGACTTATAGTTACTATTCAATGATATATGTTAAATAAATTTGTCATTCATGTATTTTATTAGTAGGTGGAAATGCTTCCTGTATCCTGTTCCACACATATTGAAGACAATAATCGCAATATTTCACTATAATTATGAATACAATTTGTACTTCTATTCCTACTTATAGTAAACATTTTTGTAATCTTTTCTTGTAATTTTATTCACATAATAATTTTCTTTAGGAAATGCATATACATATAAACTCAGCCATAATTTGTATTCATACAATTTATCCTATTAAATTCTTCTAGCATAGGTTTTAATTCAAATTTTCTTATGCTATAGTAATTAATAGTATCTTTGCATATTTCCTACTTATGAAAGGAAAAAATAAACCAGAACTCTAAAATACATCAGTACCTAGTTACGATTTAATTCCTTTTGAAGTCTGATGGTCCTCCCAACTGTGAGCAAGGTGATTACGTCCTCCACTCCCCCCTTGCTCCTCACCATGGTTTAGGTGCTTCAATGAGATAGGAAGTTAGACCTCAGGAATAAATCCAGCCTCTTCTTCTTTCAGGTATTAGCTGAGCTCCACTGGTTTCCCTACCAGCTCTGGATTACTCATGGAAACCACTTGGTGCTTCAGCCTTCATAATTTTTTCACAAAACCCCATTCCTTCCCAGGATTTTCCCATAAATCCTTTCTTGGAATGGTAACTGTCAGAATAGTCTCCACCTTTTTACCCTGGTATCTTGGAATCATTTACCAATTACTTACTTCTTCTTTTTTTTACTCAAGGAAAACTATTCATTAACTCTCTTTCTCTTTGAAAATACCAAATATAACCTCTTCCTCTGCCTCTTCCTCCTCCTCCTCTTAAGGCTTCTCCATTTATAATTTCTCCATGGCCTTCTTCTTCTGCCATTGTAGATTCCTCAAATCTAATATAAGGTTCTAATTGTAGGGTTAATTGCTCTTCCTCTGGTTCTTCTATCAGTGTAATGTTGAAGAAATATTCCTCTTCTTCTTCCTCACTACGAATTTCTAACTCTTGAGCTAAAATATGTTCTCTTGTAGAGGTGAAAAAGGTTACTCCTTCTATTGGAGATCTAGGATCTTCTTCCTCTAAGACTGCCTCAGTAGATGAGGTTGGAGAATCTATTGGTTTGATTTATGACCTGAAGACTTCATGAAGTTTATTTCTTGAGGTGAAAAATGTAATATGAGTTTTATATGGTGGTGTGGCACTACGTGGTCTTGGCGGGGTGAGTGGAGTTGTAGGAATCAAAATTTTACCTCTAGCTATGAATCTACCCCTAGAGTCTCTTTCTCTACGCATACCATTTTTTTATTTTTATATAATCTTTTGATGTTGTAAGAAAAAAGGCTTCCTAATTTCACTTCCCCGACAACGATGCCAAAATATTTAGTCAATTTGATGTCTCAAATTTCTATCATAAATGATCGACCGAGGTTAGTATTTTGATGAATTGAGGTGCACTATATGTATTGAGGTAACCTTCTTCTCTTACTTTGTTGTGTATGTTTATGTTGTTTTGGGGGATTTTTGTTATATTATGTCTAAGAAATGAAATCTATTAATGGTAATGAATAGTTAAATGTAAATGAATGTTAATGATGAAAACTAATTAAAGAAGGAACAAAAGGAAATGTTGCTTTTTATTCTGAAGAAAGAAATTAAGTTAGAAGCTATTTTAATGTAATATGAAATCTAAAATAAGGAAGAAAAGAAAATGTTGATTAATTAATATAAATTGCATAAAAATAAATAAAACTTTGAATGATGTTAGTAGGCCGGAAAAACGTCTATGAAAAACATCTAACTAGTTAAAAACAAAAAGCTTCATTCTAGATCTAACTGCATTCAAATGATGAGATGAAATAAATTCTTATATTATCTATTGAAGGCTTCTAATCTTAAGAAAAACATAGCATAAATTAATCTAATTATGTTCCATGGATTGAAAGCATAAATCATATCTTTAAGAATTGAAATGATAGTGCTGAATTGAAATTGAAAGTAAATACAAAGCATGAAACTATGAATATTGTGTGACCAAATACTTAGATCTGGTCCAATTGGAAAATGGAAAAAACATGTTCTTGCGACGTCCTTAGTAAGAACAATATGACACAGCTAATTGGAAATTTAATCTAAGAAAGCATTCATTAAATTAATCTACAAATAAGTAAACAATTTAAACTATGAATTGACAGGAAATTAATATATGAAAGAAATGCGAACTCAACTATGAAATTGACAAAAATAGAAATGATAATTAATAGTAAATGAAAAAAAGAAATTCAAACTAAAAGAACTAGAAAAACCTCCTTACTTTGCAGGGGCCCTCTGCAATAGAATGAGTCTAAAATATAATTGACTAATTGCGCATCAATGGCTCAAACTAGCCTTATTATTATCAAAAATAGAGTTTCAAAGGCATACAATGTATTATAAAAAATTATGACTATATCTGGTTTCAAAACAACTGGGATTTAAACAAGTTTTGGCATTAGGGGAATTTTGAGGTCTAAAATGGGCCTCCTAAGGAAATTATAAAATAATAGTGGAAAAAATCAAATAAGATTTGATGACATCATCAAATTTTAGAGGGAAAAATGAAAAACTACTTTTTCAATTCATATTTTCAACTTATCTCCCAAAGTTTTTACTCAAATTTCGAGCGGGAGTACTCGTTGGATGCGGAATTTAATTCCCCATCCAAGGAGTACCCATGTTGCATACTTTCGATGGGTTCTACTACACGAAAAATGAGAAATACATAAAAAAACGTGATTACAATCACGTTTTTTATGTATTTCTCATTTTTCGTGTAGAAGAGTTCATCAAAAGTATGCAACATGGGTACTCCTTGGATGAGGAATTAAATTCCGCATCCAACGAGTACTCCCGCTCGAAATTTGAGTAAAATTTTTGGGAGATAAGTTTAAAATACGAGTTGAAAAAGTAGTTTTATTATTTTATTATTTTTTAATATTTTTAATTTTTTACTCCAAAAATGGTGAATCATCCATTATGGATGACATCATCATCTTGAATCCTATTGGTTCTTATAAAGTTTATTTTGGTTGTACATTTTTCTTAGGAGGCCCATTTTAGACCTCAAAATTCCCCTAATGGATTCAATTATCTAAGGCATTTCTGATTACAAATAACAATTGGAACTGAATTTTAGAAGCATAAACGAAAACAAATTCTTAGTGGTTTTCTCTCGATTTGATATGTCAAAGAAAAATCGAGAGTATCTCACTTACTGATCTCGCTCCTTGACCGACCTTTGACCACGAACATAGGCACATTTCTTTTCAAATTTGAATAGGTGGATGGGATACGATCCATGTGTGGATCATTCTTGAGATACTTATATCACCCATTCCCTTATTTTCTTCTCGAAACCTGTCAAACCATAACAGTAGTTGTGGAAACAACGACTACCTATAGAACTGCACACATTCTGTAGCTAGTTACATAAATTCATTCAATTAACAAGAAACATCATAATATAAAGTAGAGATCATTAAATTATTTCTATGGTATGGAATATGTCAATTATCATTGATTGAAGTCATGAATTTTTTTAAAGGGAAGGAATATATGATGAAAAAGGGTGTTAAAGTAAGAACAATTTTGAGGTTCAACAATTATTTTCAGGACCATTTCACGATTTCAAGATGATTTTGACTACTTCGATTCCATGACCACTGACCTTTCATGGCAGGTATTGTGTTCAAAATTTTCATATAGGTTAGGGAATTCACTTTCCATTGCACTTACGCATACTAGCCACCATACTGAAATCTAGCCATAGGGTCAACCCCATCATGTTATGTTTATTAAACATGAGAGTAAATATTAGCCTAAAACTTCCCATGAAATTTTCACATAATTTCCATTTCATAATATGTAAAAAAATAAAAAACATTTAAATTTAAAAATAGGTAAATGTAAATATGTTGGAGGGAAAAGAAGAAAAACTAGTTGTTTAATTGTATTTTTCGCTTGCCTCCTTACAAGTTTACTCAAATTTAGAATGTATACACTCATTAGATGCACAATTAAATTCTGCATCCAACGAGTACCCATTATGTATGATTTTTTGAATACCTACATTGATACAAACTGAAGATGCATTAAAAAAGCGTGCTCAACGTATTTTTTTAATGTATATTCATTTTTTATCAATGTGGGTCTTCTCAAAAGTATGAATAATGGGTACTAGTTGGACGCATAATTTAATTCCGCATCAAACAAGTGTCTACACTGTAAATTTGAGTAAACCTATGAGGAGATAAGCCAAAAATACAATTAAAAAAGTAGTTTTCTTCTTTTCCCTCCAAAATTCATAACTCTATTTTATTATTTTAACTATTGTTTTATTATTTTTCCTTAGGAGGCCACTTTTAGGCTAAAATTTCTTGTAATTCCATTTTCACTCATGATATGATGGTATAGCCATCCTTTACGTGGGCTTCCTAGTTAGATCCTCACTAGCATATGTCACTTGTGCTGCAAATTGTGTAGGCTCGGGAATCCTCTTTAGTCCACCATGAATTATGTGACAAAGCTTCATTCTTCTTATTCTTCATTATATTTCTGGCATTATACCGTGGAGGCTCCCAATTTTATTGTTGAGTTTTTCTGCTACATTTCATATTAACCATTTGTATATCTTCGCCTTAAGCAGACTTCACTTGGACTCGTGTATAAGTAAAATTTTTGACCATGTCCTTCTGCAAAGTCAAACTCGAAATCACTTAGCATGTAAAACTTGACACCTTCACCCATGGATGGAACATTCCTCTGAGTGTCATCTACTGATTTTGCCACATTTCATTGAGCATAATATTGTTCCTATCCCAGGAACTAGTGCATCTATTCACCGACACTCATTCTATCCACTGTACTATAGGAATTATTTTATTTTTTTTCAAGATTTAAATATGAAAAATACAAAAAAAATATCGCAAAAAGAGCGGGAATGGGACATTAATTCCATATTTGATGGCAGATCAGAGTCAGTTGTGTTTTCCTTGAACAAAGAACAAAAAATATAATTCTTTTTTCCATTTGGGATGGGTTTTAGTTTGACTTAGGAGAGCCATAACTTTGTTATTGAGTCATTACTCCCTTGGTTGGTTATCTATTCCAATCATATGGAGGGTCTTTTCATGCCTCCTGCATGAAAAACTTATACAAAGTTATCATTTGCTTCCATAGTCACAATGAGTCGTGCTTTTTTTCAAGGGAAGTAAACCTGAGTTGACATTTCTATGGTCTCTCTTGATTCATTTTTCAGTTGGCCATCCCCCAGTATGCCAGAGTCTTTTTCTATCACATCAACTGTTTGGTCCTTTACTCGTGCTGGTTTGAAAATATCTCTATTGACTTCTTGTTGGAAAATTTTTCTCTTATCGACTTCGACAAATTGCTCTGGGATTAAACCTAGAGCCGCACCTTCGCCCTATTTACATCATTGATATGTGACCTTGTTCTCAGAATTTTTTCAACACCATGGGTCTTTGATTGAGTGGTTTCCCTTGTGTTCGACTTCAACTTTCATTATCACACCTGGGATTTGTGCAGTACCTTGGTTTCCATATGACCCTATTGGTGGATTCCTGGGCCTCTTTTTCAGCTTTCATTATTGGTTGGTTTAGAGGGTTTCTGACATGCGTTAGCTACATTTTGTGCATTCTGGAAACGTACTTCAAGTTTCTTACTTAAATTTTATTCGTTCGATTCCTTTCAAATTTTTGCCTACAGGTTGCGCTCACGCTAGATTGATGTGGGATGCTTTAATGCCTTCCTTCCAGCAGATATTTCCCTATCAACTCAGACACATTTCTCTCAGAATAATGTCTAGAGTCATTTTTTTAGTACCTTAGGGTTTGCAGTCATGAGTGGAAGATTCCTTCGTGACAGTGAGAATACATCAATGTCTCCTAATCAGAATATTCTATCAAGTGTTTGAATTCAACTCATTCTTTCTCACTTTTTATATTTTACTGGGGTACCTTGAATCTCATCATCATTATCGACGAGTTGTCTCGTGTTTGTTAATGATATACACCAATGATCGGTAATCAAATGATTTCTCACATGGTCGACTTCAAGTCATTTATTCCCATAGTGTAGAATTGTACCATGGTGATCGGTGAAGACCTTGGGTTTACATCAACATGCTTTGGTTCACTTTGACAGCTTCTTCAGTTTTCTACCAGTAACATCATCCACCCTTATAGCTTTTAGTTCATCACCACAACATTCTATATGTTGGCACCCTAATTGCGTGCAGTACCAGTTTTCCACCACTTATGATTTGATAGTTGGAGATATCGTTGTGACTTCATTCTTCAGATACTTTTGCAGCATCATTGATCACTCTTTTATATGTGATACTTTGACATGACTTTGATATGTACTTTCATGCAGTGATCATATGATTAATTATGTACTTTACATTTAGAATAAATCTTTTGGGAAATTACATGAGAGATTTTAGAACTGATGCATTTTGAACTACTGAATGTATACATATTGAATCTGCTCCATACTTGTTATGTGGACATGATGTACATTCAATGAGCATGGGTATGCCTACCTCAGACATGAGCTTTCTTTCTCATTTATTTTACCGGTTTTGACAGGCTGAAATATGGTGAAGTCCTCTCAAGCCCTAACAATATTTTATTATGCACATAATACATTTCGGCCATCATGTACCCCTTCTGACCTTATATATTAGGGGGCATCTGTTATTCCCAAGGAAACTAATTTATATTTTGACACACAAGTCCCTATATTATATTCAAGAAGTGGCATACATTATTTTTTGAAATATTAGCGTAGTGAATTTGTCTTTTACCATGTTATCTCTTCAAGAATAAATGCGACTAATATTTTTTACAATAATTCATATGCTGTTGGAATATTAAATATTACAGAGCAATGAAACACATAAAATATGTGGAAAACACAAGCACAAAAAACACATAAAACCAGAGAGACAGATATGCGTGGTTCACCTAGTTTGGGCTACGTCCACCCGGAATAGCCAGTCCTTCCTTTCTATTATCCAACAAAATGAAGAGACACAACCTATAGCAGATCCGCTGTAATATCCTTTGTTCTCTCTCATAGTCTCCCTATCTGTTTCTCACTCCGAGAATATACATAAAATACACATCCGCAATACAATACCCTCATACAAAGCGAGGGGTTTCCTTCTAGGGAAAAAAACCCTAAACTAAACATAACTTCTACTATCACATCATCCGCCTAATGAACAACCTAGATTGACTATAAATTACTATATTTTTACAAGGCAATTTTACATCTATTTTTAGCTTCGAGGGCGCTGCCCCCAAAACCCCCAGCTAGGGGGGGGCTCCATAATGTCACAGTCGCCCCCCCTAGACCCCCCAGGCAGCGTTTAAGTACGGGCAGCATTTCCGCCCCCATTAAGGTATAGGGGTCCAACGCTATAATACAAAATAAACAATATAATCAGGCTTCACACCCAACATATGCCCTTTTTCATTTTCTCTTTCCCATAAATTATTCTTTCACTGCATACAAATAGATATATTTTGTTTCCAAGAACTTATTATTTTACTACATGAAAATGTATATATTTTCTTTTCAATATATGACATGTATTTCTATCTTTTATGTGCAAGTTTTTCATGTATTATTTTCAAGAAAGTCTCATAATTAACCCATATTTTTTTCATAACTAGAAAATCCTTATTAATATAATAATAAGGTTAAGTTAGAACTTTTATGTGCTAATTCATGCAATTAAATAAATATATTTAAGAATATAATGCGTAAATAACAGATCTTTATAATGGCTGGTATTTGTTGCACGGCATTATTTCTCCAGTTAACAACTGAACAACAAAAAACAACAAACACCTCATCAATATTTCAATATATATACATTTCAGGGATGTTCCAATAGTTGTGGTTAATGCTCCAATAAGATATGAACCCTATTTTCAGAGTCGAAATGACCAGTAAAATGAACGAAGAAGTTTTACTGGAAATAAATAGACCATCCGACTGGAAGGTTCCTATGGATGGAGTATGATATTTATACAAAAAATTCTATAGAGCTTTAGCTACAGTGTCAAGAAGGATAACATCGAAGCCTGACCATGGAAGTTAATGAACTTACAAAGGTTTAATTTTACCTGCATGGACATCTTATCTTGATCCAAATTTATGAAAGAATGCAAAAGAATACACAAATAACCATAAATGAAAATATGCAGCAGAAATAACACTTCATTTAATTAATATCAAAGAACTAAAATGTATTTATAGATATAATGGAAATAAATTAGCTAGGGCACTAGTAGCTTATCTATGAGATTATATGTGGTGACTACAAGCCTTTGAAATGGCTTACGATGAGGCTAAAAGACCTATTTATTGTTCAGAAATAATGTAAAACCCTAAACATCCAAAAACCTAACCCTAGGAGATGAAGCGCCAAAACTATGAGCCCCATTTGGGTAAATTGGTACATCAACTTCCCGGGGACGTAACTTTGGCATATGATATCTGTTTCAAATGCTTAATACCTCATTAGAAATATATATCCAAGGAATACAAATTTTGAGTGAGAAACATCAAAGGAATTTCCATTTTTCTCTCAATTTTCCAAAAATGTTTGTTTAGGGCCTCAGAACGGCTCTGGAAGTTCAGGACCCAAAAAAATGTTAAAAATAGTAAATTGTGTTGAAATTTAAAAACTAATCGAAACAATGATGGGTGTCCCACTGGAATGGGCGGGAGGCCACCAATATCCACCTGCATCATTCTTCCACCTTTAGGAAGCAATGGTCCCCATTACGTTGAGTTCCTCCATGAGATGAGGAAAATTTTGCTGAACTTGGTCCGAGTGAGTCACTTGCATTGATGATGGTTTATTTCCCATATCAGAGAGGGAAAATCTTATGGTGGGGTCCAACGAGGCACTCGATTTGAAAATGTGGCGACACTTTGTCTCCCACCTAGAATTTGTGTGGCACTCTATGATAACCATGGCGATGCTTGTAGTTGGCATTGGATTTGTCCAAGATGTCGTGGACTTGTTGGTGGACGTGCTGGATGAATTCAATAAATTTGGTTTCTTTATTAGCCTAAGATAGTACATGTGTGGATTATGTTTGTGTAGTTGCATAAGGTATGAAAACATTAGATCAATGGAGGGCTTGACCTGATAGTGTAGAGGAGCCTCTATGGGTGAGGAGAAAATTTCCTCATATTCCTCCATGAATTTGTCCATCTGCTATTGTTGCGTAGGGTAGCCTTGTTTCAAGGCTATGACCATAGTCTCCTTCTTTCCGTGTGGTAGAATTGTAATGAAAATAGATCTCCTGATTTGCGAAGTAATCTTACTACGTTGTTTTGTAGTAGTCAAAGAGATGGCAAGAGGTGGTACTACCTCTGGTATCATGTACAATTTATTTCCCAAAGTTATAACAACAGAACAAGGCCTAGACTCATACACAACATGTCACTTCCACAAGTATGGCTAGCCCAATAATACATCAGACACATCAAGAGGAGCAACATCACACAACACCTCATTTGTGAATGGCGTGATGCTATACAGAAGGGGCATTGTTGGCGAAAGTGGAGATCTCTTCCTTGGTGAAGCCACCCAATGGTATATGGTTGCGAGTGTTCTACGGTCGATAGGCCAATATCCTTCATGAAATCTACTAAAATGAGGTTCTTTTGGCTTCTTCTATCGACAAGGAATTTTAATGGAGAACCCTTCACCCACATTTTCTAATGGAAGCGGCACACCTCCTCTTCTAGATCCTCGGGCTCCTCCCTCTAGAGCTTGGTGGTGGCAATGGTGGAACTTAGTTATGAATCAATGATTTTATTCCCTTTGTCATCACCCTTGTCTAGTTCTGCCTCACGATCAGAAAATGCATTTTATTTGGGTGTCTTCAATTCGGCCACCAACGACTGTTTGGACTGACACTCATTTGTGTTGTGAGTGAGGCTGTCATGAAATTAAAAACACTTCCCCATATCCTTCTTTGGATTTTTTGTGTTTTTCTGAGTCACCTCACTTTGGATTTTCCCCTTACATTGCAGTTCGAGGGTTCCTTTCCCTGACTTTGGATTCACTGATTGAAAGTCTTACTTATTCTGTGTAAATTTATTTTTGATCTTGGTGGCATAAAGATATTTCATGCCAAGCGAGGTAATGTCGAGGAGCTCCATTTCCTAGTGTATGTATATGTGCAAACAACTCTGGTAATTGAGCACCAAATGTCTCTTTGAATCATTAATACCCAAATCTCTGCACAGAGTATGGAACAAATTCATCCGTTCGTGCACATCTTGATCCCTTTCCTAACACAACGTGGTCCATTAGATTTAATTATCCTCATAGCTACCCACAGGGTAATATTATTCCTTGATGATGTATTCAAACAAATTCCAATTGCGTGTGGCTGAGAATATAGAGGGTTCCCTCCCATCCTTTTTCTCAAAATAAGTTTCCCACCAATATTTGACATGGGTGGAGGCTTTGAGGAATGAAAAAGTAATATTTTCTTGGTCGGAGAAATCATGGACCGAGAAGTACTCTTCCAACAAATTCAACCATATATCTATAGTGTTTGCATCTATCTAGACTTTAAATATAGGAATTTCAAATTTGACCTGTACCTTGAAAGGTGTGGCTTCTCTAGAGTGGTTTTTGGATGCATATCCGCCGCCAGTAGGCAAACGTTAAAGGATCTCGGCAAATTCATCCATTATCACGTTCCTTTGCTTCTCGAGGGCCTCATAAACAAATAATTTGATAGGATCTCCTGCTCACTTGTATTTCTTTTCTTCCACCATGGGAGTTCTTCGGGTTTGGGAGGTTGATATTACAAGGGTTCAACCAGATCAAGCCCTAACTTCTTATTTCCTAACCTCGTTGGGGACGTGCAAAGAAAAATAGAGAAAGAACAGACCGCTATGATACCACTCATCTGAATTTATGTAGGAGCGCAAAAAAATACAGATATAACCATACATACAAATATGCAATGGAAATAACACTTCATTTCATTAATATCAAACAACTGAAATTTGTTTATAGACAGAATGGAAATAAACTAGCTAGGGCACCGGTAGCTTATCTCTAAAAAGAGATGTTGTGGCTACATGCCTCTAAATTATGTTACAATGAGGCTCAAAGGCCTATTTATTATTGAGAAATAATTAAAAACCCTAAACATCCAAAAACCTAACCATAGGAGATGAAGCGCCAAATCTATGGGCTCCGTTTGGGTAAATTGGTACATCAAATTCCCGAGGACGTAACTTTGGCATATGATCTCTGTTTAATGCGCTGAATACATTGTTAGAAAGATATATCCGAGGACTTAAAATTTTGAGTGATAAACATCAAAAGGAATTCAAATTTCCTCATGGTTTTCCCAAAAATGTTGTTTAGGGCCTCAAAATGGCTCCAAAAGTTAAGGACCCAATAAAATACTAAAAATAGTAAATTGTGCTAAAACTGAAAAACATAAAGAAACAATGGTAGGGGTCCCAGGGGAATAGGTGGGTGGCCACCAATATCCACCTAGATCATAGCTTGAGTAAGGACTTGAATGGACATGTGGGATATTTTATAAGGATCAAACACCCCAAATACAAGGTTGGGATACCCTAATATGCACTAATTTCCTATTAATATCCTCCATACTACATTCTCCATCTCCTAATAATCTATCCATGGAAAAATAACAAATAAAATACAATTACCAAAAATTTGTGAACTTCTAATCGATTCTTAATGAGAATAGTTAAATATTTTTATTTTTTAACTATTTTGTTTTATGACATCTACAATAAGGATATTATAGATAAAAGGTAAAAATTGAATATTTTTTAGTCATAAATTATTATGACTATTGTTAAAACATTATTGTTTCATTTAATGATATTTCCTAGAAATAGAATCCTTCATTCTGAAGGGAAGGATCCCTTTTGGATTTTTAAAATTGTTATATGATGGGAAAAAGTTAAAGTTCCAGCGAGAGACAAACACCGAGGATGGTGTTCCCTTTTAGGAGGAGTTTGTAACATCCCTACCATAAATCAAGTAAAACCTATTATATTTACAAGTGAATATATTACGAATTTAATGAGTGGAAATCATTAATTAAATTAATTTTTTTGTACATTTATTCCAATATCCATTCGACATGTATAAAAATGTTGTTAATGAGCAGTTATAATGGATATTTAGGTAAATTAAAGTTTGTAACCACGAGGTGGTTCATACTTTTCTTAGTTAATACATCATTCTTTTTCCATTCGGATCTTGTCAAATACTATGAGGTGTTTTAGGAGAATGGGGGGATGGGAATGCCCAAAAACATTAAGTAATTAGGACAAAGAGGTTGAATACAGTTGTAGATATTTCATTTAAGTAAATTTATTGAAGGAAGTATTTAATTTACCTTGAATATATGGATTTGTATTTCTAAACAAAAAAATATATATATCGTGTTATATATTAAAAAATTTAACACATTAAGTAAAGGGTAAACGAATTAGAGTTTGATATTGATTATTGCGTCAACACTCAATGCATTATGCTTAGTTTTTAAACAATATGTCAAAATTTGGAATATATTGAGTAAAGTGCCCAGATTCGAGTCACATTCATCTTGAAGCTAATTGAATATATGAAATACTATGTCCAACCTAAAGAATTTATCAATGATTATGCCAAAGTCTTAGCAATTGTGTCAACCACTAAGTTATTATCTCCAATCTTCAATGATCATAGAAACAAATAATTGATTATGCCTAGTTTTATTTCAATGTGTTGAGTCAGTATCTATCAATTTTATAGAATATAAACATAAAGCATTCAGATTGGTAAAGAATTGCAGAACCAAGAATGATTAGGAATTGAACAAATCGTGAATGAAATGAAGGAGAATATAGTTTTAATAAAGTACATATTGTTTTGAGAATGGTTTTAATGTTGGTATGAGTTTTATTAAACACAGAGACGTTTGAATTCCAATGAAGGTGGTATATTTTGATGAGATGTGGTTTTATTTAAGTGGAAAATCGCTGATTTTTTTAATAATCCTTTATATTTTTACCAAGCCATGCGCTAATTGCGTGGCATTTATACATTATGGGTAAAGTGGCACCATGATCGACATACCTACATTTGGAGTCCCAATATTGGTATTCCTTGCATGCTTGTTGATTGTGACTAGTGTGATTTGAATTAGTGGTGAAAATAAAAGCCACGAAGTGTCATGTGTCCACAATACACTAGAGAGATCAGAAACTTTCCCATTTCGTTGAGAGAAAAATATGTGTTATTTTTATAGTCTAGTGAAAGAGTTCTTGACAGGAATACATAGAAACCCTGCACAGAACAAGATAGAGAAGCCATGAAAAAAACAATAGCTAATGAGTTAGATTCTTGAAAGGAAATATTCTTTTGCATTCACGGATAGAATAATTATTGAGTTGCATTTATTTAAAACAATATTTAATTATTTTTATCATTTTCTTGAAAAGAAAAACACATTCTTATACGCACATAAAGATATATTCTTGATTTCTTTGAAAAGAACATCGGTGAGATGCACAAAACAGTAGTCATTATGTTAGCTTTATTTGGAATAGAGTGTGTATTTTTCATGTACAATAGTTATTTTGCATAGCTATCATTTGGAGAAAATGCTTTTGAAAATAGTGTGAATTTTCATGCAGAAGAATAGTATTTATTATCTTAATTTTATTTAAGACAATAACATGCATGCATAATAATAATATATATTGTATTAGTGTTCTTGGAAAATAATACATAATTGTGTATACAAAGAAATAGATGAGGGGCTAGTTTCATTTGAATAATGTTTATATAACTACACGAACAAATACCATAGATAAGGTGATAGTATACTTTAAAATAATATAGATAGTTGTGGTGGTTTTTCTTTTGAAAAGAATATGTGCTCGTCGGAGGGAAATAATAATTGATGTGATATTTTTCTTGGAAATATTTTCCGTCTTCTCATGTGAAAGAGTGTCTTAACCATGGAGGTTCTCTAATTTTTTACTATTTTTTTTTGTAGGTAGACATAGTTAGATGTGAAAGAGGGACAAGTAAGCATGTCTTGGCTACCTTTATATATTAACCATACATATGTAAGAATAAATAGATTTTTTTTTGGTAGTTATGTACTTTTAATTAATGTATGTACAATATTGCTAAAGAAAGCATGTCATGGTATTTTGTTTTTGTTTTATGAATGCACATGAATAGATGTTGAATAATTAATAATAAATATTTTTTATTGTTTAGATCATTATTTGATCTAATCATGATATCAAAGTTTTATGACAGTACCTGTTATAGCATCATTTTCCACCTCTGTATACTTCATGCTCTGAGTTATGGCCTTGGGAATCCCTTTCCCTTTAGACTTGGTCCTTTATCTAAAAATAATTATTTTGAATTCCATACATAGCTCTGACCTATAAAAATTGCGTGCACACACGTGTCCAGTTATACCCAACCCACGTAGATGATTCGAAATATGAAAAAATATAAAATTCCCTATTTTCTAGGCAAGGTTTATGGCTTACACTATAATCCTACCTACATAATCCCTTATACTAATTGTATCCAACTGAAACATCTGTTTTGGGGTGGTATAAATACACCTAATGGGAGACCTTAAGGGGGGAGAGAGATGGGTGTTAATATTATAGCCATTTAGTCCCTAATCAAGTCTGATTTATCCTTGTGCCTCCTACACTCCCATATTATGGAAACCCTTCTTTCCCTCACAAAGATTTTCATTCCTCTTATATGGCATCCATGTTGAACAATGGTTGTCATTGATGTCAACCCAAGCAGCACCAAGGGGTAACCCAATATTTCATGGGAATTTTGACCTGCCAAATTATTATATTCCAGTTCAAGAATGCTTTTGATGGTTTCTACTTGTCGATATGTTTCCGTTGATATTTGGCACGCCACATAATTCTTCACGATTTGAGAGATATTCATGTTTTAAGTTTGTAACCCTAGTTAGTGGGCTAAAATCCCATGGGGTTGTGGAATGGGTCATTGAAAAGTCAATAATTAATAATTTTTAAACTCCTAAATCCCTCCCACGTTCACTTGTTGAATCCCCTCTCAACCTAAGAATTTATATAAATTTTGATCCTCATATCCTCCTTATGTGGGGATTTCGCTATCTGAAACAAGTCATCGTGGTATTTGTGCTCTAACTTGTTTTCTACGAAGGTTAAAAAGTTGAAATTTTTATGAGCTGAAACTGAAATACTGATAAAACTCCTGTACAACTTTCAGATCAAGGTGCACAACAGTTTCGGAGATATGATCTGTGGAAGTCAGTGTTTTTGCAGGCTCCTGAAATTCATTGCAAAGAAATGACCTTGGTAAAATCATCATATCTCTCTCTCTCTGAGTATCAGATTGGAGTTCTGTAAATATTGGAAGATAGGGCACAAAATGTAGTTTTCTCTCTATAAATTTTAGAGCCGAATAAAGAAACAATGACCCATGCCATGTCGTGCAAGTTAGCTCTACTGAAATAGTCCATAATTAGGGCATTGTGAGAGATTGGGGATAACTCTCCCTTGAAGAATCCAAATTGGGTTAGACCTATGGCATTAGAAATATGACTCATAGGAATACTGTAGCACCGAAAATCAGATATTTGGGATTTGAAATAGCAGATATACACCAGATTCAATATCGAGCTCCTAGAAGGAAAGAAAAAAATAGATCATGTGTTGTCAAGGGCTGCAAAGAACAAGAATTCCTAGGGAAAAAAACAAAAGCAAGGTGCAGGAGAGGGTAGCATGACAAGAGCAACAACCAAAGTGAAAAACAACAACAAATTTTTTATCACATGAAGTCTTCAAGTGGACAGCACTGCATACAGTCACTGTAAAGGTATCATTGTACTAAGTTATTGTAAATAAATTATTGTAAAAATTGTATTAGTGTCTATCTGCTAAGAGTTGAAGAGGCAATGTTGGAAGTTCTAGGATCATCATTAGGTTTTTGTGTCATAGTTGAGGTTATGGTCTAGTGTGTCTTCTTCTTTTACATCATTCTATATCATTGTAAAGTGGACCATTTTACCTGATACAGGAGTCCATTCATCTTTTATTCTTCTACAGGGTGGTAGGGGGGTGCTAGGGTGAGTTTTAGCTCATTGGGTGTTGGGGCATCCATTTAGTTGAATACTAAATAATCTTGGCTGTTGTATCATCCATCCAGTGGGAGCTGGAGAGGAATTCTTTTCTAGATTCTAGGAAGTTGGAGCTTTATTTTGAATTGGAGTTGAATATTAAAAAATTATTAGAAAAACATTAGGTGGTTTTTGTCCTGGAGTGGGTTTCCACCTTAAAAAACATGTGTATTTTTGTTCCTTTTATTTACTATTACCATTGTACATACACTGATGATAATTGAAGATTAACTAATGCTCTAATTGAAATAAATATTGATTCACCCCCCCAGTATTTCCAACAATTGGTATTAGAGTTTGATTAATTCAATAGCAGTTTAACAGATGGAAGGAGGTCACGGAGCATACCTAGAATGGTGTACCTCTATTCAATGAAAATAATTATGCACTCTGGAAAGGAAGAATGGAGTTCTATCTCTTGGCGCAAGGTTAAAAAGTATGGGACACTATTCAAAATGGATTTACTTCAACCATGGATGAACAAGGTAAGAAGAATTTTGTAAATGATGCAAAAGAAAAGAATATTATTATCAGTGGAATTATTGATTCTGCTTATCATAAGGTGTTTGGTTGTAAAACCACCAAAAATGTATGGGACAAGCTTGAGAATATATATGCATGTGATTCAAATGTCAAAGAATAAAAGCTTCAAATCTATAGAGCAAAATTTGAGCAACTCAAAATGAAAGAAGATTGCAACATTGCTACATACTTCCAATACATTGATGAAATAACCAATACTGTGGAAGGATTGGGAGAGCCGGTTGATGAGAAGGCTATTATATGGAAAATTCTTAGAACGTTACTAGGGAGATTCAACCCAAAGGTATCGATGTTAGAATACAGTGAAAATCTGTACAAACTTAGCAAAGAGGATTTACATAGAGTTCTCATAGCATATGAAATGAGACTTGATGAAGAAGAGGGTACTTCGAATCTAGAAATTGCGTTCGTTTCATCTAAGAAAACCAATAAGCACAAACAACCTTCAATTGAAATTACATGCACTTGCAAGTGTGAAGAAAAGGGAGATGATGGAGAAGGTCTTTTAGATGAAGAATATGCTTACTTTACGAGAAAACTAAAAATTGGTAAGGGAAAATTCAAAGGTAAACTTCCATTGATATTTTTTGGCTATGGTGAGGTTGGGCATTTCGCAACAAAATGTCCGAAAAGAAGTGATGGCAACTCAAAAAGAAAGAAAGGCTTTAAGAAATTCAACAAGCAAGGAAAAAAAAAAGGATCCAAAAGGAACTTTCTCTCTAGAGAAGATAGCTCATCATCTGATGAAGACAGTGACAACAAAGAAGAAGCCAATGAGAAAGTATTGCTTATGGCTAAGTACGATAAACAAGAGGTATCAAACAATGAAGAAGAAGGGTTGAACATAGAAGAATTTTTTGAGGCAATCAGGCTTATAAAAGAGCTCAAGGTTGAGAAGATCCATTCCAATACTCTTGAAGAACAAGTTCAAGGTCTCAAAATTGAAGTTGAAGAACACAAATGTATTGAAGAGTCACTTCAAAATAAGTTGGAAGAAAGAAACCAAGAAAGGGAATCATTAGAAGCCGAAGTAGTCTCGCTACATAAGGAAGTGAAGAAGGGAAAAACCATTAAAAAATATGCCGACAACTCAAGGGTATTGGAAGAACTCATCAACAATCAATGATCTTACAATGACAGAACTAGCCTCAGTTACAAAGAAGAAGAAGTAGGACATTCTACAACAAAATACAATGAACCTATGAAATTTGACATGCATGTAGACTTCCTTGGACAAGATTCGCAAGCACATCCTTGGAAGACGATTCCTCGATGAAAATTTCCATCCAGGTACCAACATATTTTTCATGGCTATCGTTATTCATGTGGAAATTTTGGTCATAAAGTTGTAGAATGTCGCACGTACCCTAGGAACCAATAAAATTCCGGTAGATCCTTCAAATATGAACCTCCTAGGGCTCAACGAAACATGAATAGATTTGAAAATTTAGGAAATAATATGGAATGTTACAAATGTCAGAATTTTGGACACATAGCCAGAGACTACAAACTTGAAAATCCTCTAGAAGAATCTTCAAAGCCACATAATGAACGAACATGGAAGAAGAAGAAGACTGATAATTGTGCTCTCACTCTCAAGGCTCAAAACAGGAAAGATGTGTGGTATGTTGATAGCAGTTGCTCAACTCATATGACCAGAGACAGAAGGAAATTTGTATCTCTAAAAGAGAAGAAGGATGGAACCATATCCTTTGGAAATGATGGATCTTCAAATTTTATAGGATCATGTACCGTCAGTCTCGGAAGTAAAGATGTTATAGCCAAGAATGTTCTATTGGTTGAAAAAATGAATCAAAATATGCTCAGTGTTGGAAAAATGTGTGATCAAGGACACACAATGCTATTCAACTCCACAAAATGTGGAATCAGGAAAGGCAGATATGGTAAAATTGTGGCTACAGCAAGTGAAGCTCCAAACAACATATATGTTCTGGATGAAGCAACTAAAGCATGTCTAGTAGCTAAAGAAGATGAAATTTGGTTATGGCACAAACGAATGGGTCACATAAACTTTGAAAATCTTGTCAGGATAAGAAAAAACAAAGCAGTACGAGAAATGCTGAAAATCTCAAAACCTTCCAACACACTATGTGAGGCTTTTCGGCATGACAAGAAGACAAAAGTCCAATTTAAAACAAAAGAACACTTTGCATCACATCCATTGGAATTGATACAAACTGATCTATGTGGTCCTGTGAGAACAAAAGGCTTAGTTGGAGAATTATATTTCATGTTAATGATAGATGAATATACCAGGATGACAACTGTTAGTTTCCCAAAGAAAAAATTTGAAGCATTTGAGTGATTTAAGATCTACAAGGAGTTGGTCGAAAATGAAACAGATTTGAAAATAAAGTGTCTAAGATCATATAATTGCGGAGAATTCACTTCCAAATTATTTCAGCAATACTGTGACGAAAATGGAATAAAAAGACAATTTTCAACAGCATGTACACCTCAACAAAATGGAGTTGCTGAAAGAAAGAACAAAACTATATTGAAATGGGTAGAAAAATGTTGAAGGACTCAAAATTGGATGAAAAATTCTAGGTTCAAGAAATTGCTGCAGAAGTCTTCATTATCAATCGAAGTCTTCTCAGTAATAATTGCAACAAGACCCCATATGAATTATGGGAAGGAAAACCAACTAATGTAAAATATTTCAGAATCTTCAGAAGAAAACGTTATATCAAAAGAGAAGATCAAAATTTTGGTCAGTTTGAATCACATGTTCATGAAGGTATCTTTGTTGGTTTCTCACGCAAAAGAAAAGCCTATAAATGTTATAATCTAAGACGAAAACAAATAGTGGAGAGCATAAATGTTACATTTGATGAAGATGGTGTTCCAACAAATAATGATGAGGATCTAGAATAATTGAAACTTGAGACAGAGGCTGGAAAAGACAGAGAAAATTATATAACAAGAAGAAACTATCAATGAGAAAGAAGTAAACAATGATCATCAAGATATACCAGAACAACAAAAAGAAGATCCTCCAAGGAGAACAAAAGAATGGATTCAAAATAACCATCCATCAAATCAAATCATTGGTGGCATAAATGAAGTTCGACAGCTTCGTTCATCACAAAAAGCTCACATTGATTTTCTAGCAACCTTTGAGCCTAGTAGTTTTGAGGAATCCATCCAGAATGAACATTGGGTAGAAGATATGAATGAAGAATTGGATCAAATCGAGAAGAATAACAATTGGGAATTCGTTCCATGACCAAAAGATAAAAATGTCATTGGCAGTAAATGGGTGTTAAGGAACAAATTGAATGAAGATGGATAGGTTACCAGAAACAAAGCAAGATTGGTTTGCAAAGGCTATGCACAAGTAGAAGGAATTGATTTCGACGAAAAATTTACACTGGTTACCAGAGTGGAAGCCATCTGAATGTTTCTCGCCTATGCATGTTCAAGAAAAATCAAAGTCTACCAAATGGATGCGAAGCCAACATTTCTGAATGGAGAATTAGAAGAAGAAGTTTACATCAAACAACCTCAAGGTTTTCTAATATCAGAAAAAGAAGACTATGTTTGCAGGTTAAAGAAGGATGTATATGGTCTCAAGCAGGATCCCAAAGCATGGTATGTTCTTCTTGATGGATATCTACGTCAACAAGGGTTCAAGAAAGGTATTGTTAATAGAAATATTTATGTACAAATAGATAAAGATAATTTAATAATCGTTGAGGTATGCGTGGATGATATAATATCTGGTAGCAATGATGATGGACTAAGTAAGAAATTTTCTATAAATATGCAAATTGAGTTCGATATGTCCTTACTTGGTGAGCTGACATACTTCTTAGGGCTTCAAATATCTTAGCAAGAGAAAGGAATATTTATATGTAAAGCCATGTACATCAAGGAAATGCTCAAGAAATTCAAAATGGGAGATTACAAAACTGTCCTCACTCTGATGGTAACAGGTTGAGAATTGATCATAGATGACTCATCTAAGGATGTGGATCAGAGGTTGTACAGATTTATGATTGGTAGTCTTCTATATGTAACAACCTCTCAACCAAATGTTATGCAAACAGTTGGACAAGTAGCAAGATTCCAAGAAAAACCAAAAGAATCACATATTATTGCTGTCAAAAGAATTCTTTGATATCTAAATGGCACAGAAGAATATGGCTTGTGGTATCCCAAGGGTAACAATCTCAATATTCAAGCCTTTATAGATGTAGATTACGCAAGAAGTGTTGATGATTGGAAGACTAGCAACATTCTATCTTGGTGGTTGTCTCATATCATGTTTGAGCAAAAAGAAAACCTCAATCTCGTTATCTACAGTGTAAGCAGAATACATTGCAGCGGCATCATGTTGTACTCAAGTCCTTTGGATGAAACAAACTTTGCAATATCTTCAATTACAATTAAATGAGCCTATTCCCATATTTTGTGACAACACTCGTGCCATCAACATCTCTGAGGATCTTGTCATGCATTAAAAAAACAACACATTCCAATCAAATATCATTTTGTTAGAGAACAAGTCGCTGAAAATAATATCAAACTTGAGTATGTTGGTATAAAAGAACAAATTGCTGATATCCTCACTAAACCTTTACCTCATGAAGCATTTGAATATCTTCGCTAGAAGCTTGGGATTCTCCCAAGTTCTCATTATATTACAGGTCCGCAGGACAATTGTGTGTTAGGGGGAGTGGAAGTGTGTACATGTATGCAGGATGGTTGTGTGTCAGGGGGAGTTACCCTTTTCCATTGATGTCAAAGGGGGAGAGAATGTTGTAGGAAGAGGTGTCATGATCACAGGGGGATTACTTGTGTTGCCATCAATGCCAAAGGGGGAGATTGTTGATCAACGGTTGTCATTGATGTCAACCCACGCAGCACCACAGGCTAACCAAATATTGCATGGGAATTTTGACCTACCAAATTACTATATTCTGGTTCAAGAATTATTTTGATGTTTTCTACTTGTCGATATGTTTCCATTGATATATGGCACACCACGTAATTCTTCACGATTTGAGATATATTGATGTTTGAAATTTGTAACACTAGTTAGTAGGCTACAACTCCATGGGGTTGTCGCATGGGTCATTGAAAAGTCAATAATTAATAACTTTTAAACTCTGAAAATCCCTCCCACTTTCACTTGTTGAATCCCCTCTCGACCTAAGCATTTATATAAATTGTGGTCCTTATATCCTCCTTATGTAGGGATTTCGCTATCTGAAACAGGTGATCGTGGAAGTTTCGCTCTAACTTGTTTTCTACAAAGGTTCTGATGCTAAAAAATTTGAGGTGAATCTAAAATCCTTACAAATCTCCTATACCAATTTCAGTTAAAGGTGCACAAAAGTTTTGGAGATATGATCTGTGGAAGTCAGTGTTTTTGCAAGCTCCTGAAATTCATATCAAATAAGTGACCTTGGTAAAATAGTCATATCTCTCTCTTTGAGTATCAGATTGGAATTCTATAAAATGTGGCAGATAGTGCACGAAATATATTTTTCTCTTGATAAATTTTAGATTTGAATGAAGAAACCATAACACGTGGCACACCATACAGTTTCACTCTACTGAAACAATACATAATTAGGGCATTGTGAGAGATTGGGAATAACTCTCTCTTAAAGAATCAAAATTGGGTCAGACCTGTGTTATTGGAAATAAGACTTAGTGGACTACTACAGGACCAAAAATTACAGATTGGGGATGTGGAATAATAGAGATACACCAGATTAAATATAGAGATCCTAGAAGACAAGAAAAAACTAGATCATGTGTTGTCAAGGGCTACAAAGGACCAGATTTTCTAGGGCAGAAAAGGAAAGCAAGGTGCAGCAGAGGGTAGCATGACAAGAATTTCATCACATGAAGTCTTCAAGTGGGCAGCACTGCATACAGTCACTATAAAGGTAGGGCAGAAAAGGAAAGCAAGGTGCAACAAAGGGTAGCATGACAAGAGTAGCAACCAAGGTGCAGAACAGGAGAAATAATTTCATCACATGAAGTCTTCAAGTGGGCAGCACTGCATACAGTCACTACAAAGGTATCATTGTACTAAGTCATTGTAAATAAACTATTGTAAAATTTGTACTAGTGTCTATTTGCCAAGATTTTAGGAGGCAGTGTTGGGAGGTCTAGGATCATCATTAGGTCGTTGTGTCATAGTTGGGGTCATGGTCTAGTGTGTCTTATTCTTCTACATCATTCTATATCATTGTAAAGTGGACCATTTTCCCTGGTACGGGAGTCCATTCTTCTTTTATTCTTCTATAGCGTGGTAGGGTGGTGCTAGGGTGAGTTGTAGCTCATTTTTTCTTGGGGAATCCATTTAGTTGACTACTGAAGAATCTTAGGCATTGGATTTTCCATCCAATGGGAGCTGGAGAAGATGATTTTCTAGATTCTCAGAAGTTGGAGCTTTATTTTCAATTGGAGTTGAATATTAAAGAATTATTAGAAAAGCATTAGGTGGTTTTTGTCCCAGAGTGGGTTTCCACCTTAAAAATTGTGTCCATTTGTGTTCCTTTTGTTTACTGCTATCATTGTACATACACTGATAATAATTGAAGATTAAATAATTTTCTAATTGAAAGGAATATTGATACACCCCCCTTCTCAGTATTTCCAACAATCGATGTGTATGCATTTGAAAGGATATTATTGAGGCTTGGGCTGGATGGATCTGTAGGATTGTTTTGCTTGGAGCTGTGGCTGAATTAGGTGGTATTCATACAAAATTCTTTGCATTCATAAATAAATAAGCTTTGTTTCTTTATGTTCATGTTCTTAATGCTTTATACATTATCCCTTACAAATATCATTATGTCCAAAAGAGTGAAATTCAACGTATTTTTGTAGAAATACTAGAGGCTGGTATAATTCAACCGAGTCAAAGTTATTTCTCTGCTCAAATAGTATTGGTAAAAAAGGAGGATATATCATGGTGCATGTGTCTGGATTATAGGGAGATAATCACTATTAAAGATAAATTTCTCATTTCTATGATTGATGAATTATTGGATGAATTACATGGAGCAATTTATTTCACCAAGTTGGATCTATTTTCAGGATATCATCAAATTAGAATGAAGACTGAAGACATTTTGAAAACAAAATTTCAAACTCATGAGGGTCATTATGAATTTTTGGTCATGCCTTTTGGCCTTACGAAAGCACCTTCTACATTTCAAGGGTTGATGAATTCCATTTTCAAACATTTCCTTGGAAAATTTTTGGTAGTATTTTTTGATGATGTACTAATCTACACCAGGTCTTGGAAGGATCATGTTCGACATGTTTACGGGTTGCTAAAACTAATGAAGGAGAAACAATTATATGCAAAAACCTCCAAATGTTTCTTTTGAGTACAAGAGGTGGAATTTTTAGGTCATATTATATCTCAAGAGGTTGTTAAGGTAGACCCTAACAAAATTAAATCCATTAATGAATGGAAATTCACCACAACCATAAAGAAGTTGCAAGGATTTATTCAGTTAACGGGGTATTATCAAAAGTTTTTTAAGAAGTATGGGATAATAACAACACCTCTAACAAAATTAGTGAAGAAAGATGCATTTTCATGGACTCCGGAAGCAACTAAGCCCTTTGAACATATTAAAGAGGAAATTTTCCAAGTACCGATATTATCTACGCTAGAGTTCACAAAAACCTTTCATGTGGAATGTGATGCCTTAGGAAATGGAATTGGGGTTTTTTTAATGCAACAAGGAAGACCTATTTTTTTTAAGGTCATCCAATAAAAGGAAAGTATTTACAGAAAGATAGTTATGATAAGGAAATGTTGTCAATACTACATGCACTAAATAAATGGTGACATTACCTAATAGGAAGACACTTCAAGGTAAAAACTGATCATGATAGTCTTAAATAATTTTTGGAACAAATACTATCTTAAGAAAAACAGCAAAAATGGGTCACAAAGATGTTGGGTTATGACTTTGAAATCATCTACTAAAAAGGGAAGCTAAATGTTGTTGCAGATGCACTCTCAAGAAAGGATGAGGATGTGGAAGAATTGCTTTGTGCCATTTCTATTATCCAACCAGATTGGATAAACAGAGCAAGGGAGGAATGGAAGAATGAAAAAGAAGTATGGACTTTGATTCAAAATTTGTAGCAAGATCCCAATACATATCATAAATTTAGTTGGAAAAATGATTCCTTATGGTACAAGAATCGCTTATATCTTTGTAAAAACTAGCAACTAAAAGAAAAGATTCTTTTGGAATTTCACACCCTTCCGTTAGAAGGACACTCCGTATTTTTAAAAACTTACCACAGGGTGAAGAAATAATATTTTTGGGATGGCCTTAAATCTAATATTCAAAATTTTGTGGTGGAATGTTTGGTTGCCAGCAAAATAAAGTTGAGACAATTAAGACCCATGGTATGATACGACATTTATCCATTCCAAATCAATGTTTGGAGGAGGTTTTAATGGATTTTATCACATGTTTACCTAAGTTCGCAGGAAAGAGTGTCATCATGGTGGTAGTTGATATTTTTACCAAGTATGCACACTTTTGTGCATTATATCATCCATTTAAAGTGATTACAGTTTCTACTACATTTATGGAAACAATTCAAAAGATACATGGAAACCCAAAGATTGTTGTAAGCGATAGAGATCCCATTTTTACTGGAATTTTTTGGACATAATTATTTTCTTGTTTGGGTACTCAACTAGGTCATAGCTCATATTATCATCCTCAATCCGATGGGAAAACTGAGATAGTGAAAAAATGTTTGGAATGATATATGTGTTGTTTTGTATCTGAGATAGAAACATAATGGGTCAATTGGTTACCTCTGGCTGAATGGTGGTATAACACTTTCGTCCACACTGCAACAAGAATGACCCCATTTATGACACTTTAGGGATATTACCCGTCGTCCATCACATCATCTTCAAGAGAAAATTCTTAGGTTCAAGCACTGGAAGATCACATCGAGCATCAACAAGAATTTATCCAACACTTAAGGGATAATCTAATTTTGGTGCATAGTCGAATGAAACAACCAGAAGATCAAAATCACAGCAAGATAAGTTTTGATGTAGGTGATTGGGTATTTTTATGACTACAACCATAAAAAAATGTCTCTCAAGCAAGCTAAGAAGGATAATAAATTATCGCCAAATTAATATGGTCCTTACAAGGAGTTGCAAAATATTGGTACTATGGCATACAAGTTCGAGCTTCCTGCATCTTCCCGATTTCACCCAGTTTTCCATGTTTCATGCTTAAAGAAGGTTATAGGTGAAAAAATACTAGTTCATACAATATTTCCATAACTTGACGAGGAAGGAAAAATGATATTGGAACTTGTAGTAATCATGGAAACAATAATTCGACAGCTACAAAATCTATCAATTTCAAAGTATCTCATTAAGTAGAAGAACATCACAATGAATATTCCACATGGGAGGATTATAATTTTATACAGAAGCATCCATAACTACTCAATGATTGAGGAAAACAATTTTTTGAAGGAGAGGGGTATGTTAGGGCCCTATATTACTAGTGTATTTGCTTATGATTTTTATTGTAGTCCCCTTAATGCTATTGGTGTAACCCTGTAGTCCCCATATCGTTATTATTGTGCCCGTACATTATTATTGTTAGGTAGGCTAGGATTATATTCTGACCCCATGGACTCCTATGTATAAAAATGAGGTTTTGTGGTTTTTCTCATCAAAGAATTGTTCATTTATGTAATGTAAAGGAGGTTTCCCGCTCGAAGTGGCTGATTTCTAAGGCATTGATCTCTCTTTTCTCCTATTTTGGGAGTTGGTTTCATAACAATCCATATTTAAGTTAGGAATTAGATGGTCTAGAAGCACTGAAAGGTGGTTAGGGTAAGCCATGACCCTACCCTCTTGGTAGTCCTTCATTTAACTTTGCAGTGTCATTGGTTCAACCACTCTACAACTTAAGTTACCGGTTCAGTGAAGTTCGGGTAATTTCACTGGCTCTACCAATATTATCATTAGTGGTTCAATTCACAGAATTTGGCATGTTTTTATCTCTGCATAAATAAATTTATTTATTTTTTTCCTCTAAAACCTTCAGTTAACTATGCTGCTTATAGGTTTGACTCCTCCAAGGATATAAATATGGTTCAAGAGTTTTGACCTAGCTTACCTAGGTTCGGGTTCCATAAGTAATTTACCATACCCAAATTAGCCCATCTTCCATAACCTTGGAAGTTTTTATCTATTGTAACATTTATCTTTTCACTGGATTAATACTTGTATTTCTTTTACTGAGTAAGGTACTTGTGGCGTTGCTCTTCGAGCACCACTACATCTTTCCTTCTTGGTCCAAAATACTTCGACAGGGTTGCAATGTTGTTTGCGGCTCAAACCCGGTAAGTACAACCATCGTTTTCCTTTGTTCTCTACCTGAAACTCTACTATTTTTTGTTTTTGTTAAGGTTTTGCCACTAACCTCTTTGTGGCAAGTACCCAGCCAGGTTAAACCCTCAGTTAAATTATATATTACCATCCTGGGTTTGGTGTTCCAAATCTTTCTTTCTTTATAGATTAGAGTGTACCCTCGTGAGAAATATCATTTCTCCCATTGTTTGCCTTGGTTATTGGTTGGTGATATAAGTATTGAATGTGTAATTTAATACCTAGTTTAACATTGCAACTTTATCACCGCGACCTGCCATTTTATTCAGTTGTAAACATGGTTATTCTTTTCCATTTTTTTGGAATTACAAATCACTATCTATTAATTTTTAGTTACGCTCTTTCATGATGTTTCAAATATAAATACTACAAGTTAATTTACTATGTTCTATTTTAGTTGATAATTTATGCTATTGTGGTAGTTTGGATTTTATGTTTAGACCCTTTGGGTCGTGCTGGTAGTTCATACTATTGTCATTATATTTCTTGCACATTGATTATATTTTCCTTCTTTTATCATTATATTTTTACTATCTGTGAAGTAGTAATATGGTTATTCCTACTCATTCTCACTAGGTGAGTTATTTTTTTCATTCTCATTCACTATAATGAATTTGTGTACTAATTTTCGAGCAAAGAGCTCTTCAACATCAGAATTTGTATGAGTTTGTTTTGTTCTAAATCTGATTTTCACTACCATAGTTATTGTACATTGTATGTTATATTGTGATAGATGATGGTCACTTCCTGGGCTTTCTGCCCATTTTCCCAGTTAGGCCAGAGGACAGGGATTTCCGCTTGGCTCCCATAGGCTGCCTAATGTCCAAACATACTCCCCCTAACACATCCTTACGCTGACTTGCGAAGCAACATATACCGTGAAATGGGAGAATTGAACTATTAATGAGTTGGGGTTTCATAATTCTTTCCCTAATTACAAACCGGGTTATATAACATAACACTCTCATATAGAGGTTGTAAAATTCTAGGGTTAACGTGCATGTTATTTAACTAATGTAACAAAGAGGACCTTCCCTAGGATTTTTAAATAATATACATAGTCTTTTCTTCAGCATGTCATATACACGATGGTTAATGTAATCATTTCTGGATTAACTAATTTATTTTATGTAGAATTGAAGAGAACTATATTATTTTATCTTTTATAATAAACTTATATCTTCTCGAAGAGAACCAAAGAACCAAACTATAGATATTTTCAAAAAAATAATAATAAAGAACTCTGGTAAATATCTAAGAATTGTACTCCAACTGTTGGTTCCACCCAACCATGAGAGAGGCTATCACGTGCTCAGCTCCCCCTGTGCACCTCGCCAGAGTGTGATGGTAGAAATTTTATTTTGTCAACTAAGGTAGACCTCAAGGCTCCTAACGAGCCTATACCTCTTTGACTTACAAAGTTCCACTGATCCTAACCAGCTCTAGAATCTCTCTGTCTTTTTAGCATTATAGGTGACAAACTTCTACTTCAAACAATATTTCCAGAGTTTCATGAGGAAGGAAAAATCATATTGGAACATGAAGTAGTCACGGAAACACGAACTCGACAGCTACAAAATCAATCAATTTCAGAGTATCTCATCAATTGGAGGAACTTATGCACTGAAGATTCTACACGGGAGGATGAGAATTTTATACAAAAGAACCTAGAGCTACTAAAGCGTTGAGGACAAAACTTTTTTTTGAAGGAGAGGGGAATGTTAGGTCCCTATATTACTAGTATAGTCCCTTATTGTTGTTAGTGTAACCCCCTTATTATTATTGTTGTACCCTTGTATCGCCAATATAATTATTATTATGCCCTTACATTATTATTGTTAGGTCGGCCAGGATGATATTGTGACCCCATGGACTCCTATATATTGAAGGATATTTTGTCATTTATATCATCCAAGAATTGTTCATTTATGTAATGTAAAGGAGGTTTCCCCCTCAAAGTGGATTATTTCTAAGGTGTTGATCTCTCTTTTCTTCTATTTTGGGAGCTAGTTTCATAACAAAATTTGTCCAAAAATGGATGAAATATGCCATGCATTAAACTCATGAAAGTTGCAGGTGCATTAGTTAACGAAAACAATAAAACCACTAACTCATAATGCCCATATCATGTTAGAAAGGTTGTCTTATATATATATCCTCAACTTTTATCTATATCTGGTGATATCTTGATCTTAAATCTATCTTGGAGAATATAGTTTCTCCCTTTACTTAACCGAAATGATCGCCTATACGTGGTAGCAGATACTTGTTTTTAACAGTCAATTTGTTAAGCTACCTATATTCCATACACATCTACATCATACCATCTTTATTTTTAACAAACAGTACCAATGCCCCCAAGGAGACACACTAGGACATATGTATCCCTTGTCCAACAACTCCCACAGCTATATTTTTTATTATGTCGGCTTAGGTACACTCATTCTGTATGGAGCTTGTGACACAGGTACTGCCCTTGGCATTAGTTCAATGGTGAAATCGATGTCTCTATTTGGAGGTAGTCTCAGTATGATTTCATGAAACACATTGGTAAAAACATGAACTAACAGTATATTCTCCAGCATAGGGGTTTTTTCCATAGAGTTATCGATTCCTACATCAATAACATAAATCTTATACCCGTTCCTGATGCATTTTCCCAACTGGGATGAATTTATGGGGCACAATTCGAATGTTTTCTTGATTCCTTGTATCTCTTGATGAGTACCATCTTCAGCCATATAATTGATGGTTTTCTTTTGCACTTTACCACCGACCAATGCCCCTATAACCAGTCCATTCCCAGTAGTAAGTCGTAGGAACCCAAAGGTAGAATATTCAGCTCTACATTTATGTTTTGTTACCCTATGTTCATAGGGATGTTTGAGACTTTGGCAGAAACCCTCCTCTTTTCCCCAGTGGCTAATTGCGCCAACCAGGGACTTTTAAATTTCAGAGTTTGTAAATTAGATTTTTCTACTATTTTTGGATTGACATAACTCAAACTAGCACTAGGATCAACCAGAATAGACACAGACTCGGATAATACTTTACCTTCTAGTTCCATCATTGTTAGCTAATAATTCACTTGTCAATCCTCTAACACAATGTTTATCCTTAGTATATTCCTAGCGACATCTCTTACTATGGATGCTTTTGTGGATTAGCTACAGACTCATTTCTTGCAAGGTGAGGGAAATTTTTATAATAGTGTGCTTCACCACAACCCCAACATTAGGACGGATATTTCCAAGTTTTCCCATGGTCTAGTCTGTTGGATGCTTCAGTAGGTTGGTCCTCTACAGTCTGTTACTATGAAATATTAATGCAAGTGTACGAAAAATATCACTTTCATTACACAGGAAAAATAACCCTAACAACAAAGATGGTTGTATAACTTCTTAGGTTTGCAATAGATAGTAAAAAAAAATGCAAAATAAACTCAGATCTATGCAAATAAAGAACCTAAATAAAAAAATCAAAGATGAGTTTCTCCAAATATACAATAGAAAAGACAATATTTATAAAGAATTTTATATTTTGTAACACCTCAGAAGGGAACATAAAGAGTCCACCTCAATGGGATTGGTTCTTAGCTATCCTCAAACGCTTCAGCTTCAAATTTTCTCTCTCAATGGTGTAGAATACCCAAGACGTGTAGAACTCAAAGAGAGTTCAATGTGAAAAAAGAAAAAAAATAATCAAATATAGAAAATGATAAGAGGATCAAAGTCCGACCATGATAGAAGGATCAAAAGGTAAGAAATGAATATAAAACCCTAATATTTATAACAAAATATTGAGTTATCCTTGATAATGGTGCATAGTAAAATATTATTAACCAAAATCTAGATCTAACTTCTTGGAATATTTTATTATATTTTTTGGAGGGAAAAGGAATTTAAATTGGTTAAATCCCTTTGTTTAGAGATAATAAACAAATAAATTATTTGTTTAATTATTACTAGAATATTTAGTCAAATTTAACAAGGAATAATAACTAAATAAGGATTAATTAATTATTCCTAGAGAATAATAAGATTAATAATGAATAATCTAATTATTTCTCATTTATTGGGTTAAATATGACTAGGAATGTTATTTAAATAGAGTTGTAATTAATTATTCATAGAGGAAAATCAAAGAAATAAGGATTCATTTAATTATTCCTCATGGGGTCTTCTATTTAAACCAAAAATAACTTAATAAACTATGGTTTATTAAATTATTTCCTAATGAGATAAATTTTACTATGGTAAAGTTGGTCTTACATGGTTTACTTCGACCCATCTAATTATACATGGTTAGATGACCAAAAATTGGTGTAATAGAATGCCCCCCAATTTGCGAGTGTTAGGAGCTAATCATATGACCAATGTACGTTGTAAAAACATAATCACTAGACATCGAAGGGGAGTCATAGAGAGAGAAACATAGGCGAAGTGAAGCAAGAGAGGATTATAACCCTAAGGCGGTGAGACCGAAAACCGTAAGTCTCCTTTTATGGTTGGGTACATGTGCTCAGTGACGTGGGGGAGGCATACCTATGCTCACTGAGATGACAAATTACAAAGAATAATGGTTCACCTAGTGAAATAGGACTGAGCTAAACAGTACATGATAAATGATAAATGCAATGCTGGGATAAAATGAGCCAGTAAAAAATATAATGGATCCCACATACATACTGCACCTGGGACAACAACCAAGACTGAATATAATAATATATGAATACATCAGATATAATAAAAACTGCAGACGTTGTGATAAACAGGAAAGGGCTCTTAAAATATGAATGGATCATGCATGTTGTAGGTGCTGCAAGAGAATGGTGCCAAACCCATAAAATATGGTGAGCTACATCTAAATCTATGAAAATGAGCTCGTCCAAGCATGTGGTGGGCTACCTTAAGGGCCATCGCCTCATGAGGTATGAAGCATCTCACACACACACGAGAATCACTGGATGAATCTATTGAATCACCAAAATATCTAGTATATGAATCTTGATCATGCTGAAGTGGAGTGGATGAGAAAAAATCAAGTCAAAGGGTAATAAGGAGTCTCTTTTCCTGATCCGAGGCACCGAACAATGATAGAAGTTGGAACCAAGATACACTGCCCTCTAGTCCTGTCTTCTGGAATGAATGAGTTGATGTCGACAGAAGGAGATTTTCCATAGGTGAGCCAATGAGGGTCCTCAACTAAGGCACGAGGGAAGATAGTAGAGCGACTGATGGACTGACACCAGGGATGATGATGGAAAGGGGTATATTGGGTAGAAAAATCATGACTTCCCTTATCAGAGCATAAAAATCATGGACGACCTAGAAGTGACTAATTCGACTCTGGAGGGGATGGGGGATAGTATGAATGGAGGCAAAAAAGGGATACATGAGAGAGGGACAAGGCATCATTGGATGAGATGCTGTAACATGAGGAAAAGGGACTCAGGACAGACTCCATGAATGCAATGTTGGCTCAACTCAGATGCTCTGAACAAGGGTGACTCAATGATGTCCCCACACAAAATAGGCTCGGTGGAGACCATAAAATAATGAGTAAAAGATGGTCACTCATGAAGAAAATTGACATATGCATCAACAAGTACGAAGGCTAAGTGGTTCCCCTAGTACAAGTGGCATAAGTGGATAAATTCGATTTTGAGAGGTGACAAAGTGACCCTTCATGGAAAAAAAGTTTCAAGATGAAGTATCACATCATAAAAAACAAACGAATATCCATTTTAGAGCTCCATGAGAGCTTTCCAACTATGCTGACAGTTTTTCAAACAGAGCTATGGTTTGGTCGCAATTGGCGAAAGAAAAATTATCATTTCTCTTTTAATAGGGAAATGTCCCTGTAATTTGATTCATTTTAAAGTGAAGTTGTGGTTAATGTGTGGAGGAGGAAAATACCCTAAATCTTAAGGCATTTGTAGTGGACAAACCAACCGTCAAAATCGAGATCTGTCAGTTGCACGTATGTGGCCTAACCATACTCTTCAATTTCAATGGTTTATAATTTATCATTAGGTGCCTAGAGCCCAGGAGCAACATCCTGTCCCTCCTCACAGCCATCTCGCACCTTTTGGGGCTTGAACTATGAAATGGGTAGCAGGTTTTAGAGGAAAAACTACGATCCTGTAGGTTCAGGACTAAAAAATGTGTGAGCTGCCAAAAGTTGGGTTTTTTGCTATTTTTGGCACGTATTTGGGTCTTGATGTTGGTTATGCAGTTTTTCTTTCGTCTAAATAAAAAAATGTTGGTTTTTTGCAGATATGGCAGAGTTAAATATCAACTAGAGAGAGAGAGACTTGGAGACACTTTTCTCTAAGATCCAAGGGGATCATCGTGTTCGAGGGGCACTGGCAAGGTATGGGGTGCTCAAGTTGGTTGAGAACCCATTAATTAGGGTAGGAGAGCCCTTTTTAAGTAGGAGAGCCAGATATTGGGACCCATACCATGATTTCTTTATAATACAGGGGCACTAGATCGAACTAAGAGTTCATGACATTTATTTCCTAATTGGTCTCCCACCATTGAGGATGGTGGGAAACGTCCAGAAGTATTACCATGGGGGCAGAATATCTATGAGTTTGTGGAATTCCATTGTTGACCAAGTTTCTATGTCAAGGGCACTACTATATTGATAAGAGATCTAGAGACACTAGAAACTCGTTCTGTCATCGCAACAGTGCTACAGATCTTGGACAACCAGGACTTCCACCACATCACTGAAGTGTAGATGATGCCTATGGAGAGTGTGCTGAGCAAGACCTACTGTGGGTGGGACTAGATGATGTTGTTGTGGGTAAAGAGATAGTTGTCACTATGCAAGAGACAAGTGAACCATGACTTTACATTTGGGACAATGTTGTGCTAATTATTCTTCGAGAAGATCTTGACATGTCGACCTCATGTGCAGATCCGGAAAGGGGGCCCACAAGAGCCCAATGTGCACCTCTAGGGGCAGCTACTGAGGAGAGGAGGAGATGGGGAAGTCGGGTGAGTGTTCTGACCTGATTTCTTTGCACAATGGGACCAAATGCCACTGTATGTCAACGACTATCCATATAGTGGTATGAACTATCATGGGGACCCAGACTAGCCACTTCCACCTAGTCGAGTATGGGAATCAGATGGTAACTAAAAATTTGTTATGTTTTTTGGTTCATTTTGAAGTTTTAGAATTATGTAGGAGTTATTGATTCATTACTTTTAATATGCATACATAGCACCAGTGAAACCGAAGAGGTATATGGGACAATTGATAGTGCTAGGGGCTGCAGATTCCAGTACAACAAGAGGAGATGACTTATCAGATTTAGATGCACTACTGGAGCATGTCTGCCACAGATGCAAGCTATTGATGATTTGGGTATCAGAGTGCGGCTGGAAAGATCTTTATTACTTCTACATTGAGGGATGAATTGGTCTATCCTCGGAGTGGCGAGGGGTCACGCGGCGCATGGAGATGGTTGGGTAGGGTATGCGGGATATGTGGGCTACAGGAGCTAAGACATTGGATGAGGATGCTCCAGACAGTGACTAGATGTGGGGCGTGAGGTGCCCCCATTTTTTATTTTTGTAAAATTCTATTGTGACAGATATTATGGATATGCATCTTTATATATGACGAGCATGTGGGTCACCAATTTTTTATTTTTATTGTCTTGTGTTAAATGCATGTGATAAGTTCCAATCTACAATATTGTTTACAATGCTATCTACATAGTGATTTTGGGCTCTAGGTACATGATTGAATGCAATGGTTTCAAATTCATGCATTAAGAGCTTCACTCGTAAATATCTTCCAAAAAGGACTTGGTTATGCACATGATATACGTGATTCAATTGTGTGACAAAAAACACAGAATCTAAATGCACATGAAGATGAAGGATGTGATGTTTAAGGGCATAGACTAACAAACCTATCATTGTGTCATATTCGGCCTGATTATTGGTGGAATATCCAATAGATACATCGTTGGAAAAGACTAATGAATGTATGGGGGTGAAAATGGCCCACGCTACCGAGGCTAGATTCTGCAAGTAGCGACTTGCATCATCAGCATAGCCAATGTATGGTGTGGATGTAGGATCCATCTAAAAGGCGTCACAAGACAACAAAGGAGAAAATTATGGAAAATGAAAGAAACTTGAATGCATGGAAAAAATAAAACATGCATGTAAAAAATAAAACATGCATGGGGGATACTATGGGTAAATTTTCTGTTCCCCTTACACTTGTTAAAGATATGGTCAATACATGGTGTAAGGAAGTTGTCTTGGGGAAAAACTTTGTTCAGGTCACGAAAGTGCATACAGACACGAAGGGTGCCTGTTTTCTTGAGAATAGGATAGGAATAACCATTTTTCTTGAGCTTATCAATCTCGGTTTTGAGAGCCTCTCGTCGAGAAATGGGTCTCATATTTTGATGCATAGGATAGGCATTAGGCCATGTGTTGGTATCGTGTTCAAAAATGGTTGGATCATGTTCGAGCATCTCTGATAAGACTCGGCGGAAACATTACATAATACTTTGAATAGATTGGTGGAAGCCTCAAATTCTTCCAGGGCACCGTGTGCCCCCAAGGAAACGTTTTCTTCATCGAAAGCATCAGGTGTAGGAATGGGATTTTTAAAGCGATCAACCTCATCAAAGGTGAAATATTTAGATGCCACAACATATGGGTCAATATACTGTTGTAGATGGAAGTACGCACACTGGTGCATATCATCCCAGGGAAAGTGAGTGGTGGTCATTGCTACTATAATGTCTTCATCACAATGAAGGATGGGGGGCCTGATAGAAGAAAGACCACGTGACATGGCGGGGCTACCTGATGTATCATCATGAGAGATATGGTTCACATACACATCACTATGGAGGGTAGACTAAGAGCTAGTATATGAAAAATTTATCGATGTTGAGCCTGTTGGAAATACTGAGGAGGGGGGGTGAATTAGTATTTCTTTCAATTAGAGCATTAGTTAATCTTCAATTATTATCAGTGTTTGTACATTGATAGCATCAAACAAGAGGAACACAAATGCACATATTTTTTAAGGTGGAAACCCACTCTGGGACAAAAACCACCTAATGATTTTCTAATAATTCTTTAATATTCAACTCCAATTGAAAATAAAGCTCCAACTTCCTAGAATCTAGAAAAGCATTCTTCTCTAGCTCCCACTGGATGGACGCTCCAATTCCTGAGATTCTTCAGTAGTCAACTAAACGGATGCCCCAACACCCAATGAGCTATAACTCACCGTAGCACCACCCTACCACCCTATAGAAGAATAAAAGAAGAATGGAGTCCCTTACTAGGGAAAATGGTCCACTTTACAATGACATATAATGATGTAGAAGAAGAAGATATACTAGACCATAAAACCAACTTTGACACAACCACCTAATGATGATCCTAGACCTCACAACACTACCACTTAAACCCTTGGCAGATAGACACTAGTACACTTTGTACAATAATGTATTTACAATGACTAAGTACAATGATACCTTTATAATGATTGTATGCAGTGCTACCCACTTGAAGACTTCATATGATGAACTTCTTGCTGCTGTTATGCACCTTGGTTGCTGCTCTTGTCATGCTACCCTTTGTTGCACCTTGCTTTTCTTTTCTGTAGTAGAAAGTATGGTCCTTTGCAATCCTTGACAACACACGATCTTTAAAGGAGGTTTAGTCAAAATAGAAGGGAATGCCCCAGAGGGGTTTATCATGAAGGATATCATGGATGATGACATATAGAGGATGGTGGCCAAAGATTTCATCATCTCAAAATTAGGTGAAGGTATAAAAATGTCCTATGGTTCTATCCCAACAGAACTCACAAGTAGAGGGGTAGAGGATCCCCTACGAGGGGCCTATATTTCTTGAAGAGCCTTGAGGGTGTCACGAGAATTTTTGAGACGGGGACAAAGGAGATAATAGTGTCAATACATATCACACAACACACAAGGGTGGTTTGTGTACAACATTTTGAGTTTCTTAGATGAATCCGGTAAGGTAACATGGAAATACGGGATGTCAGATTCATGAAAGGATCTATTGATGACAGGTTTGAGATGAGGAAGCTCAGAAAAAATATGGGTGGCATGCCAAACAATATCAGGCAAAGCACACAAAGGTAATGTCTTTGGAGGCTTAGGAGGAGCAATAATTGTTTGCACAACCTTATCCTTTCGTTCCTTCTTTTTAGATTTGTCCCCTTGACCAAATGATTTGGCAACAAGAGTAGATTCCTGTTGAGGTGGCTGAGGCACTGAAGAAAAGGTAGGAGTCATAGCAACCAGTTATACTGGCGTCAAAATGGTATAAGGTTTGAGCTGAGCAGGCGCAGTTTTGGCTCAGGGATCAATGCACCAAACTGGGATCCCCAGGGTCAAATTGGGAAGGCTCAATATAGCCATAACATGCACTGAAAAGACTCCAAAGGGGGAAGCTAAAAACGACATTTTACTGGAGGTGTAATGGCCTGGTGGAATGGCTCCCAACTGGTTGAGCCTAGGGGGAATTGTTTCTGGTTGAAACAGAGGGCAAAAGACACTGCCAAAATAGGAATGTCCTTGAAAGGAAGGCCCTGTAGGCTCTGTCGAGTGACCACCAGCAGGTTGCAAAGGCTTAGGCTTCTCGGTGGTTGAACTAGACTGCTTATGGCTAGTTCAAGATGATTGGATCATGAAAACATTCAACGAGCTGAGATTTGCGACAAGAGGAAGGGGACTAGGGAAAGCATCAATCAAGGTGGAATATTTATAGAACCAACATGAAACACTAGCAAAAGGTAAGAATGATTGTTTATCGACCACTAAAGAGATGATAGAATCAGGAGATAGTTGAGACATCAGTTCGTAATATGTCAACTAAATAGCTGGTGATCTTTCCATTGTGAGTAAATAAGATCTTACGGTGAACCACAAATGCAACATCATATGTCACATAGGTATAGCTACAACCCAATAGGATTTTGTAATCCAATGGGGCATTAATCACTTTAACGTTAATACAAACAATCTTTCCAGGAAGAGTGATAGGAAAATTGTGGAACATGCCAAGAGGCTGGGAAGAGTAAACGTCCCAAGCACACAAAGTGATGATAGATGGGACTAACTTAGGTGATCTGAGTTTCTTCCAAATAGAGGAAGACATCATGCAAGTGGATGCACCCTCGTCAATGATACATTTTGAAATATGGGCATTCTGAATCTTGACTAGTATTTTGAGGGAAATAGTGGAAAGTAAAAGGGGATGTTCTAATTTTTCAACATCAGAGACGATCAAACGGTCATCTGAAGGGTCAATAGCATCTAGAGAAGATAATAGAGCTTTACATTGTCAAGGGAATGACTGGAAGACTTCCAATGCCAACATGGCAACAGGAGATTGTGCCAAGTAATCTATTATGTTGAAGTTACCGGTGGCTTGGAGGAAGCATCAATTCAGCGTAATGGCCCTTTCAGGATCTTGGGAAGGACCTCTGCCCGTGGTTGAGGGATATGTAAAGGGATATTTGGTATCAAACTAGACTCTGTGGAAACAGTGGTTTGAAGATCAATGGCTAAAAAAGTGGGAGGCTTGCCATATCGACAAAATTGAGTTTGGAGGTTGCAATCCGTTGAATTAATCATGTCAGAATTCATCATGAGAATCTGGTAATCTGAGGCACCAGACTGAGGAGGTTGAGGGGCAGCTTAACCTTTAGGGGCTGGGGTAGGCACATATCCTTGTTGAGGGAAAGGATCAGTAAAAACAACCAGTTGAATAGGTGCAGTACTTGGAGGAACCGAATGATCCAAATTGGATCCCAAAGTTTTCTTTGGAAATTGAAAAATGACCAAGGTGGTTCATTATAAGTAATTAGTCATCAACTTTTGTAATAGGAGGTTGTGTCTAAATTTCATCTACCAAGAAGACCTTATAAGAAATGGTTCATCGACTCATGTCATCATTAGGATCTTGTCAAAATTTGTAAATGAGCAAGATGGTCACATGCAGCATTCTTGTTATGTGCAGGAATACAGTTCAAGATGATTTTCGTCAGTTTTGACATCAACATTAGTGACTTCGAAAATATTCACCAATGTTGTTTCTCTTCATGAATTGAAGTCCAAAATTTCGTCATGTAGAAATTCGTCATGTTGAGTTGTGTCGACCTGTGACATGAAAACATTAAAAATAGCATAGTCATGGTGAAAATTTTTAAAGTGATAAATCTATGTAAAATACCTAAGGAAAAATAATCCTAATTCTAAACATTGGCACTAGGAGTCTAAGCTAAGTGCTAGTTCTAGGAAAAAATGTTAGTGATTAGCCTTAAAACATGTTGTTACAGACTAAATCCTAAAATGCCTAAGTATAGCACAAAAGGTTATGTTTAAAAAAAAAACTAAGCCTAAGTCCCAAGTCTAATTCCTAGTTCTGAATCATAACCTAAGACTAGAACCTATGTCGCATAGTATGAAAACTATGGAATAAAAATTTTGGCATTTATAACATTACAAACATTATAATTTGTAAATATTTTGATAGTCCTAAAACGTGAATACAAACCACGTCGAAAATACAAGACATGTGAGCGATGTTAGTTGTTGAAGATCGTAGCGAGATAACCACGTGAAGAGACCACAACAGAACCATCCACATGTGAACACAGAGTTAAAACAGTAGCATCAGACTGCCAGCTGACTGAGCCATCTAGTCGACTACGACCGCCGGTGATTAGGCTTCTCACATGGGAACTTTATTCACCAGTGAAAACCACAAAATATCTGCTAGCTCACCAGTTGTGTACATGATAATTCGGTGGAAATTTCCATAACAGTTTTTTCCAGCTCCGAAGTTATCCAAATGTCATGTGAACATGGAGTTTGCACTGTTGCATCGGGACTACAATTCACAGCATATTCATGTCAACCATAACCTCCAGTTATATCTTGATCACATGCCGATGGTACAGCCTCTATCCAGTTTGGATAACGATTATCACTATCTTTTTATTATAATTTTTTTAGATTGGGTTTTTCTCATCATGCAAAAAACCATGGAACTAGACACCTAAATGCATGTTAAACCTATAGATCCCTAAAACTATGAGATTAGCTTTCAACCACATATAGTTCGAAGATCTCGAGGATGATCTCAACTAAAGCTAAAAAGGGTATGGAAGGATACATAATCATTAAAGTATTCTTACTAAAAATGACATAGAGTTAAGCATGAATGAATCGTAAACTTCGATGCATGGAGTTGGAGATAATGTCGAGATGTGTAATCTCTTTTATTCTCTTCTTTAAAAGCATACTGATGTTTAGAGAAAGAAGAGGGGCTCAAGAGTGGAATAAAGAAGAGTTATTTTGAGGAGAATTAAAGGTGATTCTAAGCACATTATAGGGAGTTTTATTTTGTAGGATTTTGTGGACGTGGAGATCACCAATTCTTGCACGCAATCTGATTTGAAGATCATTTCATAGCACAGAGTTCAAGATAAAAACATCAAACTCATTCCTTCTAAAAGCATGCAGATGTCCAATTTCTTCATTCACTAGATAGAGTGTGCTGACTTGCATTAGATTTTTTTGGCCATATGAAGGCCTTCTCAAGAAAAGAGTCAGTCATTGAAAAGCCCATTGAGAGAATATCCTTCCACATTGTCAATCATGCTGATAGGTGCTAATCAACTGATAATTCAATGTAACCATTTCCCTCGGCTTTCTTAATATAACAGTCACACACATTTGAAGCAGACTCGGATAGGTAGTCCAAGAGGGACAAAATCCGTCACTAATTCTTTCCGTCATTATATTTTTATATTATTCATGATACTTAAGTTTTGAACTTTAACATGAAGATTAACTGCTTTCCCTTCAAACCCTTTTTTTTAAGAAGTTTGATTAACATACAAATCCCTGATTCAGTTATTCTTCTTACCCATTCAAATTTATGTCAAGAGTTAGGAATATGTTGTTTTTCCACTTTCATGTCATATTTTGGTATTAGAGTGTACTAGCTCTTTTTCAAATACAAAAATGGGCAAGAACTGAAGACAAAAAATTCGGTCGAAAGAACTCTAGGATTTCAATCAACAATTTCAGCAGGAAAAAACTACTCCATGAAGGATGGTGCAACATCTAGAAAGTGACAAGCAGATATTACTATTGGAAATAGAGTCTTGCAAAAGAAAAAAAGGGGAAACAATCCTCTAATAGAAGGTGCAACTACTAAAGGAAAGAAGCGAACCCTATCTATTCATCATGACGATGAAGATAGTTATTCTTCCTCATCAAATCCAAAATCAACAGGAGATGCCATCAGAACCTTTTCCTCATCTGCTAGGGAAACTCCCAATATATTTGTATCTCCAAAAAGTGATTCAGACTCACATGAAATTTCCATCTAGAAGCAAAGTGAAACTTTTGAAATAAAAGGTCTGTCCATGATGAAGGCTATGAGACATCAAGAAGGAGAAGGCCTTCGTAAGAATAGTCAATGAAGACTTATACCAATATCTGTACAAGAAAGGCCTAAGCATCAAGGCCTAGGTTATGGCCTATTGAAGTGTGACTATTGAGGGAATATTGGTCACATCTCTGACCAATGTTGGTCTCTTCATCCTCAGCTTATGCCAAAGAAGATACAAGACAATAAAGGTAAAAAAAAACAATCTACTAGTAGTGATTTAGGAAGTGATTTATTTTATCAAAAATGGATTGTAGAAAGTGTTAGAAGAATATATCGATGCACCTTTTCGGGAAGTTCATGACAGTGTGTAGAATATTGTTGGAAGCTGAGAGCCTACAGCAAGATAGTTGGAGCTACCAGAAGCCAACCACAAGAAGATGATGAAACACTACAAGTGAAGAAGCATTCAGGTAAAACCTTACTTCAATCTAACAATGAATCCACTCAAGATGAAAACCATTTACGAAATTCAAAGGAAACAAGTAAAAATTCCAAAGAGATAATTTGTCAGCATCGCAAATTGTCAGAGCATGCTAAGAGAAACTGTATAATTCTACCAGAGGAAACAAAATTGACATTAGCAGAACAGAAGCCATCCAATTCACCTACTAGGGAACATACAACTAGCAAATGGAACTGGGAAGGCTATATGCCTTATGTTTAAAAAGAGTCTCTAATTTTTTTTTAGATCTAGTTGAGTCTATAACTAGGATCTAGAGTTATTTTTTTTCAATGCATTTACTCAAAATTGTAATAAAAACATTTGGAGAACCAAAAGTTCTTTCCGTGAGAAGGTGTGATCCAAGTTGGATCCTAAAGTTTTTTGTTGAAAATGAAAAATGACCAAGATGTTTCATTATAAGTAATTATTCATCGAGTTTTGTAATAGCAGGTTGTGTCGAAATTGCATCGACCAACAAGGTCTTATGAGTAATGGTTCATCGACTCATGTCATCAACAAGATCTACTAAAAATTGGTAAACGATCAAGATGGTCACATGCAACATTCTTGTTATGTGCAAGAATATAGTTCAAAATGATCGTCGTCAGTTTCGACATCAACTTTCGTGACTTCAACAATATTCACCAATGTTGTTTCTCTTCATGAACTTAAGTCCAAAATTTCGTCATGTAGAAATTTTTCATGTTTAGTTGTGTTGACCTGTGACATGAAAGCATTAAAAATAGCATAGTCATGGTGAAAATTTGTAAAGTGATAAACCTATGTAAAATACCTCAAGAAAAATAATCCTAATTCTAAATATTGGCACTGTGAGTCTAAGCTAAGTGTCAGTTCTAGGCAAAAATGTTACTGGTTAGTCTTAAAACATGTTGTTAAAGATTAAATCCTAAAATGCCTAAATAGGGCACAAAAGGTTATGTTTACAAAAAAAACTAAGCCTAAGTCCTAAGTCTAAGTCATAGTTCTAAATCATAACCTAAGACTAAAACCTAAGGCGCATAGTATGAAAACTATGGAATAAAACTTTTGGCATTTAAAAAATTACAAACATTACAATTTGTAAATTTTTTGAAAGTCCTAAACCGTGACTGAAAACCGCATCGTAAATACAAGACATATGAGTGGTGTTAGTTGTTGAAGACTGTAGCAATATAACCACGCAAAGAGACCGCAGTAGAGCTATCCACATGTGAACACAGATTTAAAACAATGGCATTGGACTGCCAGCTCACCAAGCCATCTAGCCAACCATGACCGCTGGTGATTAGGCTTATCACATGGGAACTTTATCCGCCAGCACAAACAAAAACATATCTTCTAGCTCACTAGTTAGAGTTTGTGTACATAATAACTCAGCAAAAATTTCCATAATAGTTGTAGCCAACTCCAGAGTTAGCCAGCCATCATGTGAACGGGAAGTTTGAATAGTTGCATCAAGACTGCAGTTCACCACATAGTCATGTGACCCATAACCTTCAGTGATATCGTAATCACATTCAGACGGTACAGCATCCGCCCAGTTTGGATAACGATTATGGTTATCTTTTTATTATAACGTTTTAGAGTGGTTTTTTCTTGGCATGTAAAAATCCATGGACCTAGACACCTAAATGTATGTTAAACATATAGATCCCTAAACCTGTGAGATTATCTTTCAAGAAGATATAGTTCGAAGATCTCGAGGATGACCTTGACTAAAGCTAAAAATGGTATTAAGGATACATAAGCATTAAAGTATTCTTACTAAAAATGACATATAGTTAACCATAAATGAATCTTAAAATTCGATGCATGGAGTTGGAGACAAGTTCGAGTTGTTTAATGTCTTTTATTCTCTTATTTAAAAGAATAATGATGTTTGGAGAAAGAAGAGGGTGTCGAGAGTGGAATAAAGAAGAGTTATTTTGAGGAGAATTATAGGTGCTTCTAAGCGCATTGTAGAGAGTTTTATGTTGCAGGACTTTTTGGAGGTGGAGATCGTCAATTATTACATATATACTGATTTGAATATTGTTGCAGAGCACAGAGTTAAAGATGAAAATGCAAACTCTGTCCATCTACAAGCGTGCAGAGGTACAATTGCTTCATTTCACCAGATAGAGTGTGCTCACTTCCACTAGCTTTTCTTGGCCATATGAGGGCATTATTAAGAAAAAAGTGTGTCATTGAAAATCCCGTTCATAGAATTGCCTTCCACATTGTCAGTAGTACTGATAGAAGCTGATCAATTGACAAGTCAATGTAACCATTTCTCTCAGCTTTCCTAATATAAAGGTCGCACACCTTTGAAGTGGACCCGGAGACGTAGTCAAGGAGGGACAAACTTTGTCTCTAATTCTTGCAGTCATTATATTTTGATGTTATTCATGATGCTTAAGTTTTGAACTTTAACATTAAAATTAACTGCTTTCCTTTCAAACACTCTGTTTTAATTAGTTTGATCAACAAACAAAACCATGATTCCGTTATTCTTCTTACCCATTCACATTTCTGTCAAGAGTTAGGAAGATGTTATTTTTCCACTTTCATATCACTGAAACTAGGGCTTATTGTCCTTTATATGCTTCTTGTGCTTCCCACAACTAGTGCATTTCGGGTGAAAGGGGACAATCTTGAGTATAATGGCCATGCACACCACAACTAGAAAAAGTCTTGTTCGTACGAAGAGGCCTATCATTCTTGGGCTGAGTGCCCTGTTGCTGGTTGTTAGTGTTTGGCTGGTTAGGTTGGCTCCCTTGATTACGTTGCGTAGTTTGATTTTGGTTGCCTTTCCTCTTTTTCTTGGAAGTGGGAGGATGATTCACGCTATGCTGCACATATACCTGATTCAAAGGAGGAGGTGGTTGCTGCAGTAGATTGAGAAGGCATAGGATGTTGGGGTGATAATGCTTGAAGGGATGGAGCACCAGGCTATGATATGGAGAGAGGTGAGGTTAGAAACATTGGGGTAAACACGTTGAGCCATCGCAAGCCCTAGCATCAGTTGATGCAATGGGTAAAATGTTGTTTGTCCAATATACATGTTGACAGGAGGGGGATAAGTTATAGAGGATTTGGCCCCTCCCTGAGGGAAACCATAACCCTGTGGAGGATGATTATATGGATGTGGACGATATCCAATGATACTATCGGTGGTGTGAGATGCCCTTGGTGCGTTGGCACCACCATGTCTAGGAAGATATGGTAAAATGATATGAACATAACCAGACTGAGCATAGATGAAGTCATATTTCAAGGCAATTTGGAGAGATTCTTCCTCTTTCTGAGGAAAATGAGATGTGACATATTTACCAGTATAAGTAAAAAGCATCCTGAGAAACCAATCCATATAGACACGATCATCGAATGTAGGAGCTCGACCTAAGATCCTCTTAATTCACCATTATTGGACATGATAAAAAAACCAGGTGGCAGAAGTTTGATGGAATATAGTAAAAAATTGGGTACCAGTATCATATAGAAGACGAAGTTGGAAATAGGACTAGAATTCTTTAGGAAGAGTCTCAAAAGTGGAATGAGAGGCACAGGCCTGGTCGACATACCAATTTGCAGCGTCTCCAGTGGGCATGTGTTGGAATAACTGAAGACGAATAGAGTCATCAGTGATGGAATTGGATGAACACCACATGTGAAAGGAGCGGACTTGATTAGTAGAGCCCTCTCCAGTGTTTCCTTCAAACATAGGAATTTTACATGGAAGCCTAGCTGGCATATCAAACCAACCTGGATCATGGTGTATAGGGTCATTGATTAACTAGCTAAAATAGGGGAGGCTTAAACCTACTATAAAAGGGAACAAAGGAGAAGCTGTAATACTTCCGGTAGTGGTTCCACTAATGGCAGATCCAGAATTAGGTTTGGGGCTACCACAAGCATTAGGACCAACACCTTCATTAGTTCCTAACATGGTGATAGAATGAGATGAAGCGGAACTAGGTTTAGAATCAAAGGGAGGCCTCGATGAACCAAAATCAGAGTCGGTATGGTGAATCAGAGGAGGACTAACTCGGTGTCTACGAGTTGGGGTAAGTCTTCCTAAAAAAAACTAAAGATGAAGGCCTAGGAGTCACAGGGATAAATGCCTTGGTGGTGAAATGGTCGCAAGATACAGATACCCAAACAAGGTCAAAGAGAAATAAACAAAGGTTCAGAGGTGTAGATAAATTAATTACGATGTTTTGGTCTTGCTTTGGTAGTGTAAACCACGCAATCTTCACTTTAGGTGTGCATGTGTGAAATATGTGTGTTAATTTTAATTAATCCCAGACGGTTGTGTATAAATAAAAAAATGATGTATAACTGTAAATAAAACTAAAAGCGACAGTAAAAAAAACAGCTAAAGATGTATTAATTCAACCGAAAAATAATGACTCCCAAGAAACTATTCAAATAGGCAGGTAAAACTGAATCAAAACACACAAAAAGGCTAATATATCTAGGGTCTAAGGGAAAGGGATCTAATGACTCATATCTACGGAAAATAGGTGTAGATAAAAGCAAAAGACCAGAGGGGAAAAGGTTGCAAAAATGGAGGCGACAGGTTAAAACCCAAGGGAAAAAAGAGGGACCCTAAGGAGAGGTAAAACAAGACTTAAGAGGGAGATTTGGTTGAGATCATAACTAATCTTACTGGATCTGAAAGAAAAATAAATCAAACCCTGAAAAATGGTTGAAAGTGCTGAAAAATCTCACACTACCTACTTAGTTAAACCCTTCCTAAAAAGGTGGAAGCATACTGAAGCCCTAAGGGGCTTGTTCTCACTCCAAAAAGAAAATTTGAGCATATCTAGGCATAATACGGGGGCAGATAGAGGTCAATCATCCTTGAAAATACTTGCAGTAAACCCTAAAAATTTCAGAAAAAAAACCTACAAAAAACCCGCAACTCGCAGGTACTAACCTATTGATTGGTGAAATCACAGTTTTTGGCCCAACAACGGCTATCTAAGGCTAGAACTCATAGGTTTGGGACTGAAAAGTATGAGCTGCACTTCCAGGAGTCTCAGTCGTAGCGTTCGGAAAAAATTTACAGTCTGTGTCACGTTTGATACCTATTACCTGCGGAAATCACTGAGAAACATGAGGAAGTTAGATTTTTTATTGTTTTAGGGAATAAAAGGTAAAAAAAGATTAATAGACTAAAAAATAGTTGAATTAAAAACCCTAGGTACTAAAGTAGATGGCCACATAGGAAAATCTGAATAAAACCCTTTGGAGTACTCGAAAATCGTTAGTATGAAATCTTAACGCAAGGGTACGAAAAGATATCACCTTAGCTGCACATGAAAAATAGCCCTAACAACAAATATGGTTGTCTAACTTCTTACATCTGCAATATATGGTCAAAACAAATGCAAAATAAACCCATATCTATGCAAATAAAAAAGTTAAACAGAAAATAAAAGATGAGTTTCTCCAAATATCCAATAGACAAGACAAGATTTAAAAACAATTTTATATTATGTAACACCTGGGAAGGGAACATAAAGAGTCCCCCTCAATGGGATAGGTTCTCCGCTGTCCTAAAATGCTTTAGCTTCGGAGTTTCTCTCTCAATGGTGTAGAATACCCAAGACATGTAGAACTCAAAGAGAGCTAAATGTGCAAAAAGGAAAAAAAAATCAAAGATAGAAAATGATAAAAGGATCAAAGTCCAACCATGATAGAAGGATCAAAATGTAAGAAATGAATAGAAAAACCTTGTATTTATTACAAAATATTGAGTTATCCTTGATAATGGTGCATAATAAAATATTATTAACCAAAATCTAGATCTAACTTCTTCGAATATTTTATTATATTTTGTTGGAGGGAAGAGGAATTTAAATTGGCTAAATCCATTTGTTTAGAAATAATAAACAAATAAATGATTTATTTATTATTTCATGGATTAAACAAATAATGATTTATGCAATTATTTCTAGAATATCTAGTCAAATTTAACAAGGAATAATAACTAAATCAGGATTAATTTATTATTCCTAGAGAATAATAAGATAAATAATGATTCATCTGATTATTTCTCATTAATTGGGTTAAGTATGACGAGGAATATTACTTAAACAGAGGTTTAATTAATTAGTCCTAAAGCAAAATCAAACAAATAAGGATTTCTTTAATTATTCCTCATAGGGTTTTCTATTTAGGCCAGAAATAACTAAATAAATTATGGTTTATTAAATTAATTCTTAGTGAAAGTAATTTTACTTTGGTAAAATTGGTCTTACATGGTGTATTTTGATCCATCTATATGCATGGTTAGATGACCAAAAATTGGTGTAACACTGGCCATTTGGGTCTTTGCTGTTTTTTCCCAGGTTGTTTATTTAATGGGTTCCTTGCAACATTTTTGTAGCTACTTGGCCTACTAATTTTAAAATTCTGAGTACTTTTATTCCTTTTCCTTGGTGGCCAACTCCTACTAGCATCTCCTTTCACTTTTGATTCCTAGTAGCACATTTTTGTTTTTCCTATCACCTCATCCATGGTCCTTGGATTAATAAACCCAATCATTTCCTTCATGTGGGAAGGAAAATTACTCAATAATCATTGTGCATTTGCTTTCTCATCTCTCAAATACAGTACCTACCTCAGTAAGGATGTGAACTTAGTTATGAATTCATCCACGCACTACTGTACAAACCTTAAATCATGAAATTATCGAGATTTTTTGTCATAAAATTGCTCTATTGAATATTTATCCTTAAAGTATTGTTGGAACTCATTCCAAATCACATTCTAATCTTCGATTCCCTGCACATTCTTAACTTCCTCCAACCCTAAGGTAGCCTTTTCCCACAATTTATAAATATCCATTACAGCTTTGATATTGCTTCTATACTCATAAACATGGAGGTATTTATTCATGTTAATTTTCCATGCTTCAACCACTTCTTCATCTTCTCTGTCAAAAGTGGGAGGCTTAATTTTTGTAAATTATAACTGAAGTTCCACTTTTTTTTTCATCTCTTGCTGACCAGAAGCATTCCTGGATTTTGATTCATTGTAAGCTTTGCTTCTATTACTTCGTTGGGTGTGGATTCCTTCACTATTATCATCAACTTACCCTTGTTTCTCACCCTCATCCCGAGTGCCCCTCTGAGGATTCGGTTGCATTGAATGGTGTTTTTTTTATGTCTAAGAGGATTTTTAGGATCCTCTCTTGTTCTCGGATTAATTTCTCATTATCACTTGTTACTCAAACCATTTCTCCCTAAATTTTTTGCACTATATACAGAAGTCTGTTGGTTTGATATTGATGTTCTTCAAGTAATCTTCTATCATGATGACGTTGATCCACACTCAACTGGACCCACATCTCCAAGTTAATTTCTAGATTAGGTAGGGGATGAGCCTCCCTTGTAGCCCTAGGTTTTTGATATCAATATCCTCTCCTCATCGTGTTATGTCAATATTTTTCTTACGTCCTTTCACTGTGCACAATCCAATGCACCTATTGTTATTCGAATGGCCCATTCGGTTCCCACTTGACACAAGAACAATACAACCTTATAATTTATGTTTTCAATAAAAATAATATGATAATAAAAAAACAAATTAATCATAACTCTAATATATAATTACGACCACCCATACTGTAACATAATTGACCTATCACTCTAATTTACATTGGCATTGAATAAAGAGTACGTCCAACATTTGAAATTCGATATAGTAATGAATGCATTTTAAATCTTGGCTAAGGGTTTTCTATTTGATATGTGGGAACAAAATACCACTGGTACAGCTTCGTTGTTTACCTCTATCTCTAGTTGAGGTCACGTTCTTACTAGAGTTTTCTCAAAACACTCTAACCAATAGTTGTTGATTGTGACTTCACGAGGTCACTTCGCCACAACTGTCCATCTTTAGGATACATATTAGATTGTCTAGATTAATTGAAAGGTGGTTAGGGTGAAACCTGACCTTACCCTATCAACAATATTTCATTTTTCTTTGTAGCACCGCTAGTTCAGCTACTCTACAACTGAACTTGCTAATTCAACGAACTTCAGGTATTTTCACCAACACTATTAATATTTCCATTGGATGTTCAACTCAGAGACTTTAGAACGTTGTTATCTCTGCATAAATAATTTTAGTTGTTTTTCCTTTTAAATCTTCGGTTAACTATGTTTCTTACAGGTTTGAATCCTAGAAGGATGTAAATATGGTTTGAGGGTTTCAACCTGGCTTACCCAGGTTTGGGTTCTACAGGTAATTTACCATACCCATATTAGCCCATGTGCCATAACCTTAGAATTTTTTATTCTTTTTAATGTATATATTTTCTCCAGGTTAATACTTGTATTTCTTTTTGTTGTGCAAGGTACTTGCCGAATTTCTCTTCGAGCACCATTACACCATTCCTTCTTGGTCCAAACAACTTAGATAGTGTTGGAAGGTAGTTTTCAGCTCAAACGCAATAATTACAACAGAAATTTTCCTTCGTTCTCTGCCTAATACTCCACTCTTGGGTGCTGCTATTAACAGTCCACCACTGGCTTCTTTATGGCAGGTACGTGGTGAAGTGAAACCCGCAGTTAAATTCTATATTACCATCTTAGGTTCGGTGTTCTGATGTTTTCTTTCTCTGTAGATTACAGTGTACCCTCGTGAGAAATATCAATTCTCCCATTATTTGCCTTGGTTGCTCGTTTGTGATATATGTATTAAATGTTTAATTTAAGACCTCATTGAACAATGCAACTTTTTCACCGTGACCTATCATTTGATTCAGTTGTAAACAAGGTTATTCTTTTCCATTTTGTTGGAATTACAAATCACATCCCATGAATTTTTAGTTGCTCTCTTTCATGATGCTTTAAATATGAATAATAGAGGTTAATTCACTCTGTTCTATTTTAGTTGATAATGTATGCTCCTATGGTGGTTTAGATTTTATGTTTAGACCCTTGAGGTCATGCTGGTAGTTCTTACCATTGTCATTATATTTCTTACACATTGATTATATTTTCGTTTTGTTTTCATTATATTTTTACTAGCTATGAAGTAGTAATATGGTTAGTCCTACTCATTCTCAGTAGGCAAGTTATTTTTTTCATTCTCATTCACTGTAATAAATTTATGTACTAATAGGTTTTCTAGGAATTGTAGGCAGTCCATTAACACCATTTTTCTTCAACAAATGAAGGCTTTCATAGTTTAAGTGTCCAAATCTAGCATGCCATAAAAGACTTGATGGGAATGTAGCTTCATCATGATGTGAACTGAATGCAAAGTTTTGAGCATGAGCAGATGAACCTTTAAGCTTCAAGAGTCTCCCTTCTTCTATTCCCTCCATGACAAGTGAGTGATCTGATGCTTTTCTGACCTCTGCCTTGCCATCAAACAAGTGAATGGAGTGTCCTTGCTGGCGGATTTGGACCAGGGATAGAAAGTTTCTCCTCAACTCAGGGAGGTATAGAACCTCATGTAGGATATGATTTGGAAGACCAGGCATTTTAAGCCTGACTGTGCCAAGCCCTGATGGCTTGAGTTTGGATTTATCTGCGAAATATACTACTCCATCAACTTTTTCAGTGAATTCTTCAAAAAAATATTTTCTAAATGTCATGTGACATGTTATCAGAGCCAGTCCCACTATTGGCATTTCTGCCTGTGGTGTAACTCCCTCTCCTTTGCTCAGTCAGTTTTTTATGATAGTTTTTGCTGCTCCTATTAAATTGCTGTACTGTAATTCTGCATTTTTTTGCTATCTCTGCATTTTTTTTCCCAATTCTATTTGTGCAGCTTCTGGAGATTCTGCAATTCTGCAAACCCTGAAATTCTGCAAATTGCAGACCCTGCCATTCTACAATTCCAGCAGTCCTGTAACTCTGTCATTCCAGATTATTTGTAACAGGCCTCTCGGCCTCCCTCTTTCCCAACGCCTTCTCACCCATTTCCCTAACTGCGCTCTGTCCCATTTATAACAACACTCTATTTATAATAATGCCCTCGTCCTACTCCCTTCTATCGCCTCCCACACGTCAATACTGCACTCCACATATATCACATAGCCCTCCCCTCTCAGCTCTACGAGCGCTCCCCATGGCTTCCCATTTCCCATCTCACGCTATTCACTATACAACGCATCATATCACAGTCAGTCAACGTTTTATTCTGCCCATCCACCTTCTAATATAGTTCTCTGATATATATATTTAATACTCGGTCACTGTTCAACATAATACAGGTGCGATGAGCGTGGATCGAACTGTTCCAGAGTTTTATTCCGCCCCTCCCAACAGCTCTGTCTGGCGTTATAAACCGTTCAATACACTCTGCACCTCACCACACTCAAACGCCACTCGACCTGCAACAACGTCGCTTCATCCCTCTCCATGCAACTGTTTTACGCCTGCACAAATAAAAAAATGGCTCGGCTTCATACGTTGTAACAGTTATAAAGGCGGCTCATATCATACGCTGGCATATGATTCAATACCCCCCATATACAACGCTTTTTGTTGATATATATAAAAACGCTGTCTGTCTTTTAATACCACGCCCCACACCGCCCTCTCATCTTTTAATACCACGCCCCTTCCATTTTATAATACCGCCCTCTCATCTTTTAATACCACGCCCCTTCCATTTCATAATACCGCCCTCTCATCTTTTAATACCACACCCCACACCGCCCTCTCATCTTTTAATACCACGCCCCTTCCATTTCATAATACCACCCTTCCATATCGCCCTCCCATTTCATACAAATACCGCCATTCCATATCGACCTCCCATACAAATTTTTTTTCCAAACAAAAAAAAAATACATATATTTTTTTTGGTGCAGAATTCAGTTTTTTAGCAAAGAGTTTCTGTCTTTTTAAATTCAGAGTATTTTCCAGCAAAGAGTTTTTGTCCCCTTTAATTGAGAAAATTTCAAGAGTTGAAAGTTTTTCTAGCAGAAATTTTTCCTCTTCAGAAGAATTTTTTCCTGCGCAAGTGTACCCTTGGGAAGCCCGGTAGAAATCTGCTATAAAATTTCAAAGCACCATGGTGAACATGGCCCAATCTTCTGTGCCACAGTTTTCCCTCATCCCGGCTCACCACTCCTTCTTCTTTTCTTGCCATTGCTGCACAACCATCTACCTACAATTGATAAATGTTCTTAACTCGAACCCCTATCCTCCAAGTTTCACCAGTTGCCTTACTACACAGGAAAGCCTTTCCCTCGCTAAAGACAACATCATATCCCTTTTCTTCCAACATCTCCACATAGATCATATTCTTCTTCAAACCTGGAACATGCATGACATCCTTCAATATGAAAGGTTTACTGATCATCTCAAGGAAATACTTCTTTGATTCCGAGTTCTTGTATCTGCATCATCACCCATCTCGTGTTCTTCCACTCCAACATCTTTCTCATCCCGATATCGATGAAACAAATATTTCTCTTCGGCCATATGGAAGATACACTGTCAAAAATTCTGCCCAGTCCCATCACGCAGAGACAAACGCCTTAAATGGGTGAAAAATCCGGCTCAAATTGTGAGGCTAAGGCCTCTCCATTGCGGTCTGACGGCCTAATTATTTTTCTTCTTCTGTGGACAATTAGTGGCGTAATGTCCGTGTTGGTGACAGTGAAAGCACTTCACCTTGGACAAGTCCTGCTTCTTGCCTTTCGCACCGGATTGAGAAGGATTTTTATTTCCCTTCCCTTTCCTTGCTTTGGCAGCCAAAGTGCAATTTTCTTCATCTTCATTCTTCGATGAAGATCCATCCCTGGTACCCCGCCTTATCTCGTCCTGCACAAGATACGACCAAAGTCGCTCCCATCCTGGCAGTTTCTCCCGACCATTGACAGAGTCCTCGTAGCTATGCCAACTCTTCGGAAGCCCAAGGAGAGCCAAGCTCACCAAGTCCCCCCTTCATCTACAATAACCCCCACACTTTCTAGCTCATCCCTGCACTGGAAAAACTTCGTGAGGCAGTTGGGTATACTGTCGCCTTTCTCCAATTTTATTTTCCTGAGTTTATCTTTAAGCACCAACTTCCTCTGGTCGCTTCTAATTTGGAACAAGTCTATCAAAGCTTTCCGCATCAAGAATGGACTATATCTACCATGAAGGCTGGACACTATGTGATCCTTCACACCTTCCAACAGAATCCTTCGACACTTTGCTGTCTTCTTTTGCCATGTGTCAAGTGTGGCAGCATCGCTAGAAGCAGGTTTTGGAAATTCTGCATCTATGAACTCCTTCAACCCATTTTCCTCCAACACTGCCTCCATCCTATCCTTCCATGCAATATAATTCAAGCTACCCTCAAGGGCATACTCCAATCACAATCCATTGAAATACATCTCAACTTCGACACCAAGAAAACACTACTACAAATTTAGCAGATTCCCATGACCTGGAACTAATTGTTTCAACTTGACCAATCTACTCAATGATCAACACATATCTGCTTCTGTAAATTATATAAATTATATACCACAATAATCAAAGGTTTGAAAAATTGAAGGTGAAATTTTATTATTGCAATAAATTTGGTCACTATACTTAGGATTGCAGGAAAAAGATAGTTGATCAAGGAAATCAAAGAGGTAATGTTAGTACATAGAATACTATCTCCATGTCCCTAGCATGCAACACCAAGCATGAAACATTTGATAAGGTGTGTCTATTAGACAGTGATTGTAGTAACCACATGACATGCAACAAGAATTTGGTTGCAAATTTGGATGAATTGGTGAAGACAGAGGTAAAGTTGGGGACTTATAAGACTGTTGATGTAGATGGAAAAAGAGTGGTCAACATTCTTACTAAGTAGGGGGGAAAATACAATCTGAGATGTATATTATGTTCCTGGTTTCAAAAAAAAATTGATAAGTGTTGTTAAATTGATGCAAAAATGATACAAAAATATCTTCCAAGGGGAACAATGTGTTATTTATGACAAACCTTGAAGAAAGCAGCCCATAGAAAAGGTACAGATGATGAGGGCCACACTCTTTCCTCTAATTATGAAATACAATGATCAGGTTAGTTCTTTTATAGTTGCATGTTCTAATGATTACTGGTTATGGCCCATCCGGTTTGGACACTTTAATTTTTCCTGTTTAATATTGTTGCAGCAGAAACAGATGGTCAGAGAATTACCTCCCATCAAAGAACCTGCTAGAACTTGTGAGTGTTGCACCTTGGGAAAACAACACCGTGAAATTTTTCGAAAAGTAGTTTCATACAGAGCAAAGAAACCACTTGAGTTGGTGCATACAGACTTGTGTGGACCTATGAGGACACTATTAATTGGTGGAAGTTGTTACTTCCTCACTTTTATTGATGACTATAGCAGAAAGACTTGGGTTTATTTCTTGAAGCATAAGTCTAAAACCTTTGCAAACTTCAAAGAGTTCAAAGCCTCAACAGAGAACCAAAGTGATCGAAAGATCAATGAATTGAGATCATATGGTGGTGGAGAATATGATTCGAAAGAATTCCATGACTACTGAAAACAACATGGAATCAAAAGATAATTTGCAACTAGATACACACCGTAGAAGAATGGTGTAGCAGAGATAAAGAACAAAACAATAATGAACATGACAAGGAGCATGTTGAAAGAAATAAACCTATCTAATGAGTATTGGGCAGAGACAGTTTCATGTGCTATTCATGTGATAAATAGATCTCCTACAAAGAGTGTGATGAACAAAATACCAGAAGAAGCATGGTCACGTATGTCGTGCAGTGTATCTCACTTCAAAGTTTTTGGATGTGTATCCTATGCACATGTGCCTAAGGAGATAAGAGGAAAATTAGATGATCAAAGTGAAAAATGCATATTTACTGGTTATAGTGAGCAGTCAAAAGCATACAAATTGTATAACTCTATTACGAAGAAGACAATAATTAGCTGGGATGTTGTGTTCAAAGAAAAAGAGTCATGGAATGGAAATTTATACAAAACAATCGATGCACAAACAACGTTGATGGAAGAGGATGGTGTAGCAGAAAAGGAGAAGAGAGAATCAAAAGAGCAGACACCAAACAGAGTCACACCAACAAGGACACCAAGATTTTGAGAGCAGCATGGATCTTCAAGCAGATCAACAAACCGAAATTCTCCAAGCGGGAAATCAGGTAATGAATCAAGAAATGGTATGAAAAATATGAGAACTTTAAAAGATATTTATGATGATTTGGATTTTAGCTCAAATTTTGCATTGTTTTCATTCCAACCTTCTTCTTCTGAAGAATCAATCAGAGATGAAAATTGGGTGCAAGTCATGGATGAAGAGATTAATTCTATTAAAAAGAATGATACATGGGATTTGGTTAATTTTCCAAAGGATAAAAACCTCATTGGTATGAAATGGGAGTACAATACAAAGTTGAATGAGAAAGGTGAAATTGACATATTTAAAGCAAGACTTGTAGCAAAAGGATTCTCGCAACAAACGGGGAATAGACTTTGGTGAAACATTTTCTCCAGTAGCCAGATTGGATGATGCAAGAGCAGTTCTAGTGACAACAACTTATAAAAGTGGAAAGTATATATCATATGGATGTCAAATCAACCTTCTTGAATGTACTTCTAGAAGAAGAAATGTATGTGCAGCAGCCTCCACGTTATGAAGTTGGAGGTAAAGAAGATAAAGTTTATAGGTTGAAAAAATCACTCTATGGACTGAAGCAAGCACCAAGAGCATGGCATAGATGAATTGACAATTACATTATTAAGAATGGATTTTGGAGAAGGAGCATTGAGCCTACCTTCTACAGAAAGGTAAATGAGGATGAACAGATTTTGATTGTTTTCTTATATATATGATTTTTACAAGTGATCCTTGGTTAGATGATCTTGGCATTGAAGTTAAGTAATCTGAAAAAATGAATTTTTATTTTCCAAAATAAATATGCTAGAGATTTGGTGAAAATATTTAGGATGGATAATTTCAAATGTGTACCTATAGAAGTTGCAACAAGTACAAAGTTAAGTAAGGATTATGAAGGACGATATGTCAATCCAACTATATTCAAAAGATTGGTTGGTAGCCTCATGTATCTCACAGCTACAAGACGAGATATTATGCAAGGAGTGAGTTTGATTTCCAGATTTATGGAGACTCCAAAAGACACAGACTGAACTATAGGAAAAAGAACTATGACATACATAGCAGGAACTAGAGATTGTGGCATAATGCATGCAAGTACAGAAAATAAAGTTTCGATTGGATTTACAAATAGTGTTTTTTCAAGTAGTTTGGATGATAGGAAGAGCACATCCAGTTATTTGTTCCATCTTGGTTCAGGTGTGATTTCATGGGCATCTAAGAAGCAACCTTTTCTGACACTATCGTCAGTAGAAGAAGAATATGTAGCAACACCATCAGTAGCATGTCAGGTAGTATGGTTAAGAAGAGTATTGGATGGACTCAAGAAGAAACAACAAGGATCAACAATGATACTGTGACAACACATGAGCGATTACATTATCCAAGAATAGTGTGTTTCATCAAAAGAGTAAGCATATTGATACTAGATATCATTTTATTAGAAAACTTGTGAGCAATGGAGAAGTTCACTTGAAGCCTTGTAAATCTAGTAATCAATTGAGTGATATATTAATAAAGCCATAAGCAATAGATGTGTTTGAATTTCACAAAATATACTTGAGTGTTGTAAGCCTAGTTGAGACATAGACCAACAAGCATGTTTGAGTTGTCATGAGTTAATTTTTTAGTTTAGCGGTCGTAATTAATGGGGAGTGTTAAAATAGTTAATCAACTCCCCCATGCAGAGTTAGATAATGAGTTAAGTAAGAATTGAGTAATCTGAGTTGTGTGATAGATGAATTTGGAAAGTGGGTTAGAGAGTTAGTTAAGTGAGTGACAGTCAAGTCAAGTTATGTAAGTGTGTGCATGTCAAGTGGGTTAGCATAAATACACTTCGCTGGGTTCATTGTATTCAAAGAGTGAGACTATGATTAATAGAAGAGTCGGAACTAGTATTTTCCTGTGTGAAATACTTGTGTTATTTGTGTTTAATATCAATGTGTCCGAAAATGTTAAACAACTTATTTCACATTTGAATTAACACCAACGATTTGAATATTATAATTTCATATGCAAGTCAATTTAACCAACAACTCACACTATTTCCACAATGTTATAGGTACAATTTTTTACCTTAGTTGAACCATCTTTAACACAAAACAAAAGCTACTTAAACACATAGCTCTTCTACCTTCACCTTCACAGCGTAGAAGTGAACAACAATTGTAATAGAGTCAATTTTTCTGTAGGAAATAGAATACAACAAGAACACAACTATTCTAATGCAAGGACTCCTTTTATTGATCCCTCACTACTATGGCTTTGATACCAATTCAAGGTTATTTAAGGTTACAAAGTACAGAGCAGAAAACACATTAACAATAGGCAGCTATGCATAACTGAGAAACAACAAACCCAAAAAGGGGTTACAACTCGTAAAGTATTGATAAGAACTCTTATTTTATTGAATAGTGAAACAACAAAGCATCTTAAACTGCATTACAACTCTTACCATACATCAATACTATGCATCATCTCAGCTTATACAAAATTTAAGTCTGTTACATATATTTAAAAGATCAATTTTGCATCTTTGAATTCCAATAAATCCATACGGTGTTGCCCCTTCTAAACTCAACAAGACATGGGGTGTCTCCTATTAATTTCAACTAGCCCAATTCTATCATACATCTTCCAAAATCGGTGATGATCTGATTTCTCCTAGTGTGTAGGAGATCAATCGTTGCACCGTTTGGAAATTTTCCTTGCAGGACTGGGTGTTTTCATATTGGCTAACAATTTTTGGAATGAAACTGTCGGAATAGATCCCATTTTCTGCATACTACTTGAGCTACTTCCAATTTTAGTGGAAAGTGGTACACGCCCATCTGGGTGAATTACAAAACCAGATGGAAAAAAAAAGCATAATCACATTCACCTCCTTACATCACTGTAGGCATGGAAGCAATTTCGATAGGAGCACAAAAAATAATGGACCCCCAAACATCGGTACAACAATCCTGCAAAATGAATGCAGTGTCATCCATATTGGTACCCTGCAAATGTTGAAATAAACAAATTGACATATTAATGATAGGGTAAACAATTTATGGCATTAATCATGCTTCTTTCTCATTCCCCAAGTACTTCTGAAAGTGTGCATTTATTCAATATACTCTAATATTCAATGTTATAATAACACTTACATTTGATGTGAAGAGGCTAACACTGGTCCGAGGATCGTGTCCCTTCACAATGTGAGTTATTTATTTCTTTGGTTGACTGGTATAGAGCATATCGCATTGCATTATTTGATCTTCAAATGTTAGTGAAATATTCTTAATATTATATACAAGTTGATCAGTGGAATAATTCTATCTATAACTCATTTAAACCTGGCTTCGACGATTCAGATCTTGCAGCAAATCGAAATTTTTTTGAGGAGTAACGGGAAGCCGGACTGAAGTTGCAGCACAGAGCATAACACGGCCAAACAACACAGGGTTCTCCGCATTCTTCCATTTGGACACTAAAATATCCACATCACCATGGAGGGATAACATTTCCCAATTGTTAACCATCGATGGACACAGACTAGTGTAGAATTCACTCGTGATTCGCTGAGCAATTTTCAACAAACTTTGCCGGCCTCTCTGATCTGGGAAAGCTGATCCAAAACCCAAATATTTTCAGATGAAAATAGCAGTCTCAATCAAATCTTACAAATGGTAAAAACAAAATTGATAGTAATTAAATATAAAGCTGATAGCCTTACCACTGAAAATAATTGAAAAACTGAAACGTGAACTGGAGCAGAGAGTTTCTCATCTGAATATTATCAAATAGTTAAATATGAACACATTGGAAACATCAGTAATAAATGACTGAAGTAAACTAAATTGAAATTAAACTACCTATGACACCTAGCAGCCAATAAATTAAATGAAGTGAACCTAACAGACAATGAGATTAATATCTCAACATCCCCTCCTAATCTCAACTGTTACAAGTGGAGGAACTAACAATGCCTAATTTCTCTCTTTGAAATTCAAATGCATTCTTTCCCAATGGCTTTATGAAAATATCTACAAGCTGATCTTTGGAACTACAAAAATAAAGTGTGATGTTCCCATCATTGACAAGTTCACGAATGAAATGAAAACGTGTGTCAATGTGCTTTCTCTTTTTGTGAAAAACATGATTTTTTAATAAAAAAGTTGCTGAAATATTATCACAGTAAATTGGAGTTGGCTCCTTCTGAATATCTGAAATGTCTTTCAATAATCTTCTCAACCATACTGCTTGACAAGCTGCTGAATTTTCTGCTACATATTCTGCCTCTGCAGAAGATATTGAAATGATTGACTGTTGCTTGGATGCCCATGAAATAAAATTTGTTCCAAGATGAAAAAAGTACCCTGAGGTACTTTTGCGATCATCTAAACTACCTGCATAATCGCTGTCTGTATAACCTGAAACTGAACAATTTCCAGAATGTGTATAAAACAAACCATAGTCTATGGTCCCTGCAATATACCTTAAGATCCTTTTTTCAACCCGCCAATGAGTAAGCTTTGGTGACTCAATAAACCTGGAGACAAAGCTTGCTACAAACATAATATCTGGTCTAGTTGCAGTTAGATACAACAAACTACCAACTAGGCTTTTATACAGTGTGGAATCAACAGATGGTGCTACATATTCTTTGCTGAGTTTGGTACCTTGAGCAATTGTTGTATCAGCTGATTTGCAATTGGTCATTCTGAACTTTTGAATGATATCAGTGGCATATTTTTGTTTACAAAAAAAAATGCCATTATCAGATTGGTGAATTTCAATTCCTAGGAAATATTTCCTGACTCCTAGATCTGTCATATCAAACTCTGCTTGCATTGCTGCTTTGAAATCTTCTAACATCATATTTCCTGTATAAATAAGATCATCACATAAAGGCATACAATAATAATTTTACCTTCATGAGATTTGGTATACAAAGTGGGTTCATGGCTTCTTCTGGAAAAACTGCTTTTGATGAGATAGGTGTCGATGCGACTGTACCAAGATCTTGGAGCTTGTTTCAAACCATATAAAGCTTTCTTCAATCTATATACTTTATGCTCTTGTCCTTTTACTTCAAAACATGGAGGCTACTCTACATAAAATTCTTTATGTAATACACCATTTAGAAAGGCATATTTTACATCAAGATGATAGACTTTCCATTTGTGTTGAGTTGCTATGGACAAAATGGTTTTGACAGTGTCTAACCTTGCTACTGGAGAAAATGTTTCACCATAGTCGACACCAAACTATTGTGAAAATACTTCGGCAATCAACCTTGCCTTATGTTTCTCAACTTTTCCTTTTTCATTTAGCTTGGTCTTATATACCCATTTTACACCAATTTTTGTTTTGTCTCTTGGGAGATCAGCTAATTCCCAAGTCTGATTTTTCTCTATGGCAGCAATTTCTTGGTTCATTGCTTCGACCCAATGCTTTTCTTTGATGGCTTCTTCAAAATAAGTTGGCTAAGTTGAAATGAATGCAAACATGTTCTATTGTTCAGATTCATGCTCCTGTTCATATATATCTCTGATACTTCTTGTTTTATGTCCCTCTTCTGAAGATGTTTGATCACTAGCTGAATTAGTGCTTGATGATGTTCCATTTTCAGAATGTGCTGGCTATTCTTGAACCTGCATTCTTGGAGACTGTGGTGGATAAAAAGGCTGATTTGAAGTTTCATCTACATGGTCAAACCAAGATTTATTTTCGAAAAATTTCACATCTCTGCTTATAATGAAATTTTTGGAAATGGGGTTATAAAGTATGTAGGCTTTCGACTGCTCACTGTAACCTACAAATATGCATTTCTTGCTTCTATCATCAAGGTTTTTTCTTAGTTTTTCAGGAACATGAGAAAAAGCTACTGATCCAAAGATTCTAAAGTGTGACACATTTACCTTGTTTCCATCCCATGCTTCTTGAGGTATTTTATGTTGTAGGCTGGATGTTGGAGATCTATTAAGAACATACACTACTGTCTACACTGCTTCAGCCCAATAGTCATTTGTCAACTTCTTCTCCTGTAGCATGCATCTCACGATGTTCATGATCAACTGATTCTTTCTTTCTACTACTCCATTTTTATATGGAGTGTATCTGGTTGTGTACTGCATTAGGATACCTTGTTGTCAACAAAATGTTTTGAATTCATTTGAGGTGTATTCTACTCCTCTTTCTGATCTGAGTACTTTCAAGATTTTTCCACTCTGTTTTTCTGCTTCTGCCTTGAAATCCAAAAATCTAGAGAAGGTATCTGATTTGTTTTTTTTTAAATACACCCATATCTTCCTGTTAAAGTCATCAATAAATGTCAAAAAGTAGAAACTACCACCAATGGAAAATGTCTGCATTGGACCACAAATGTCAGTATGGAAAAGTGCCAAAGGCTCTTTCGCCCTTGAGGTTGATGAGGGAAAACTATCTCTTTTATGCTTGGACAAGACACAGACTTCACAATTACAGACTTTTTCACTGATAGTAGGTAGAACAATGACTATAGATTTCTTTTGAAGCAGACTGAGACTCTTGACTGGAATGTGACCATACCTATAATGCCATATATGAATTTCATCTATTCTTGATATATTGTGGATTAAAGATTGGTTGGTATTTTGGCTTCTAAGGGTCAATGGAAACATGCTGCACTTGGTCTTTTCAATTTTTTCTATCAACCTTTTATGAGGATATTTGTCATATATATAACAGGTGTTCTTTTGAAACAATACATCATAGCCATGTTCCATTAATTATTCTACACTAAGGAGGTTCTGTTTGAGCCGAGGAACATAATAAACATCAGGGATGTATTTTTTTTTATTCTGCTTAATAAGAATATGAACAATACCTTTTCCTTCAGCTTTAATACTTGTACAATCTCCAAGCGTTATATCTGATGTTATGGAAGCATCTAGAGAAGAGATAAGTCTCTTGTTTCCTGTCATGTGATTGATGCATCCGTTGTCGAGAAACCAAAGATCTTCACTCTGTTTGTCTTCTGAAAGATGGCATGAGAGAAACATGGTATCTGAGGATTCTCCTTCATTGTTGGAGAGATTGATATAGCCTTTGTGCTGATCTGACTATTTCTTTCTACAGTCGTGTTCGTAGTGGCCAAAATTCTTACAGTAGTAACATTGAACACTCGATCTGTTCCATGACCTTCCTCTATGATTTCGGTTTTGTGGAGGTCTCCACTGCTCTGTTGCATGATGGTGATCAGATCTTCCATTGCCTCGACCTATGCCTCGCTTTTCACCGCCTCTGTATCCTCTACCTCTGCCTCTGTCAAATGAGAGGTGTGCTTTGAAGGCTTGTTCCATGGAATCTTCGGTCAGATTGAGTCTTGTTTCGTGCACCAAAAGTGATCCAGTCAACTGTTCTATTGAGAAAGTTTTAAAATCTCTAGATTCCAATACTTTATTTCTTGTTCTTTATTTCTTTCTTATGTTTTTCATATACTTATATTTTTTCTTAATCTAAATGATATAACAGGAATGTTATTACAGAATATGTTTAATTACGCTCTGTCTTGAACTTTTTGTCATTTACATGTTTTCTTCTGATTTCCAGATTAAGGAATTCTCCATTGCTCCTTAGTTTCAATTGACCTATGTCTTTTCCCTCATTATCTGGATCTAAGAATCCGCAGTTTCTCTCTCATCCCGATTGAAACCATTTCACCATCCATCCTGAAGATATGAATTGAACCAACAATCTTGCCCTGTGAAAATTTCCTTTACCTTGATTCTATCCTGCTGCTTGATACATTGACTCCATTATCCCAATGGAAAACATACCTACAACTATCCATCTAAACCATTGATTCCACCAAAAAAAAAAATCCATAATAAAATCCTTGTCAATCTTACATAACTAGCCTAAAATAAACTAAAGTCAAAAAAGCTAAATCATATAGAGAGAGCCCTCTCTGAGCTTTAAGAAAGGCTAGATCCTAAGCCTAAAAGTAGGTCTGTGGTTACCTATAATATTTCTTTAAACAAAAAAATTAGAACAACCCTGGGAAATTATTGGAGTGATAATAGGGTCAATGTGTCAAGTTTGGGTTTGCAGAACCTCAGAATGACGCAGAAGAACGAACCCTCAGTAATGCAGACATGGAACAATGGAAGAAAGACAAAAGGAATAATGCACAAGAGTTGCTTCTTATCGAGTAGGGAGTGGACCAAGTAGTGTTCCAGAAGATAATCATCACATCTTCAACAATGGAAGCATGGGAAACTTTGGTGAAAATCTATCATGGTATGGAAAAATCCAATATTATTAAATTGCAGAATACTAGGAGGGATTTTGATAGTCTGCAAATGAAGGGTACATAATACATCGATTGTTTCATGAATCGGGTAATGTTTGTAGTAAATCAGTTAAAAATTATGGTGAAGAAATTAAAAATCAAATTGTGATTGAGAAGGTCCTTAGATCTTTGTCTGCCAAATTTGATGTTCGTGTAGCAACCACAGAATAAGCGAAGGATTTTGAAATACAAACAGTTGATGAGTTGATGGGATCACTTTTATCGCATGAGGCAAGGATATATGAAATAAGGATCCCACTTTAGTAACATCTTTCAAAATTCAAGTTTATATTTCAAGAGGTCGAGGTAGAGGTCGATCGAGAGGAGCATGATGAGGAGAAAGCTATGGTGGTTAGAGAGATGGTTGAGAAGAGAATGAACATCAAAGTGGAAGCAACAATAGTAAAAGCTTCCACAATAATCAAAGGTTGAAAAAATCGTAGGTGAAATGTTATTATTGCAATAAATTTGGTCACTATACTCGTGATTGTAGGGAAAAGATAGATGATCAAGGAAATAAGAGAGGTAATGTTAGTACAAAGAATACTAACTCCATGTCCCTAGCATACAACACCATGCATGAACCGTCTGATAAGGTGTGGCTATTAAACAGTGGTTGTAGTAACCACATGACATGCAACAAGAATTTGGTTGCAAATTTAGATCAATTGGTGAAGACAGAGGTAAATTTGGGGACTCATAAGACTCTGGATCTAGATGGAAAAGGAGAGATCAACATTCTTACCAAGAAAGGGGGGCCAAAGACAATCTGAGAGGTATATTATGTTCCTGCTCTCAAACACAATTTGATAAGTGTTGGTAAATTTATGCAGAAATAATATAGAGTTATCTTTCAGGGGAAACACTGTGTTATTTATGAAAAACCCCCAAGAAAGAAGCCATAACAAAGGTGCAGATGATGAGGAACACACTCTTTCCTCTAATTATGAACTACAACGATCAGGTTAGTTCTTTTATAGTTTCATGTTCTAATGATTACTGGTTATGGCACTTTCGGTTTGGACACTTGCATTTTTCCAGTTTAATATTGTTGCAGCAGAAACAAATGGTTAGCAGATTACCTCTCATGAAAGAACCTGCTATCACTTGTGAGTGTTTCACCTTGGGTAAAAAGCATCATGAAATTTTTCGAAAAGGAGTTTCATACAGAACAAAGAAACCACTTGATTTGGTGCATACAAACTTGTGAGGACCTATGAGGACATAGATAATTGGTGGAAGTTGTTACTTGCTCACTTTTATTGACGACTATAGCAGAAAGACTTGGGTTTACTTTTTGAAGCAGAAGTCTAAAACCTTTTCAAAGTTCAAAGAGTTCAATGCCTTAGCAGAGAACCAAAGTGATCGGAAGATCGATGTATTGAGATCATATCGTGGTGGAGAATATGATTCGAAATCATTCCATGACTACTATAAACAACATGGAATAAAAATACAATTTACAAGTAGATACACACTATAGTAGAATGGTGTAGTAGAGAGAAAGAACAAAACAATCATGAACATGACAAGGAGCATGTTTTTTTTTTTCTCGGTAAAACTAAATATAATTATAAAAAATAATAGTACAAAACTACACCAGTTTCAGCTATGTGAGCCTGAGAACTGGGCTTGATGTCCAAGCTTAACCTTAGCAACTGAACTGCCCAGAGTGGGACACCAATTCTTTTAAAGTAAAGTCCACCGCCCTTAGAAGGGAAACCGGTAAAATAGTAAAAGTGCTGTGATTTAACAAGAGACAATAAACTGGAATAGCCTACAGCTTTTACAGCTGAGTATAGACTCAAAAAACCAAAAAATTCTTCCATGAGGTCGAAAATCTGTACCAAAGCAAGCTGAGGGAGATCAAAGTCACTGTTCAAGAGTAGGGGACTCTGGTTCTTCCACGATCCTGCAACCAAACTCAGCTTCTCCATCATCCTTGTCCTTCTCTGGCGCGCTGCTATTGCTGAAGAAGTCCACCTGCAAGTTTTCCATTCCAAGAATGGAATGACCAATGCCCACGGGCTCAACAGGGGCCAAAACATCAATATTTGCATGAGAGGGCTGAGGGTCAGGCGGAATAGGGGCAGGGCGGGGCACTGAAGCAGGAGCTGGGTTAGGGGATTCTTTGTGAACAGTAACAGTGATGAAAGTACTGAGAACGGGCTTGTTCAAGGAGAAATTGAAGTGGAATTCCGCCCTTTGAGAAAACTGGCGGAGGGCTGGGTTGGTGGGTAAATTAGAAGCAGGGGAGGTAGGCTGAGAGATAGGAGGAGGGGGCTGCGAAGGCAGAACAAAGTGAGTGCTTCCAGGAGGGAAGGGGCTACCTCTCTGATGCCCAGAATCCAAATGCAGACTACAATCAACATCCTCCTCAGAATATTCAGAGGGCGAGCTTATGGAAGGGCGAGGGTGGGAAGAGCGCCCTCTGCTCGTTCCACGCCTATAGCGCATTCTCTACCTGAGCCGAGGCATCGAAGCCATGCGAGGCCAGGATTTCTTGGGGCAGAAGGAGCAGTCAGAATGCAATGAAGATCTCTGAAAATCAGCCGCGTGAGAAGGAAAACAGAAATTGAGATGACAGTAGCTAGTCTGGGTGAAGTGGAAACTTGGAAGAGTTTACAAGCATCCCAGGATAGAGCAACGTCAACCTGTTTGGGTGCGTTCACTTGGAATAGCACAAGAAAGGGGGAAAATACCACAGACGGGGGAAGGAGGACTACAAAAAACACAATGAGAAGATGAATTCTACAGAATGAAATCCATAGCCAAATGAACCAGCGAGGCGAGGAGGATAATAGGCGCGGCGAACGGTATGAATGTAGAATAGGTTGGCGAAGTTAATGAGTGAGTAATGGCACCACAGGGGGCCATATGGACGCAGCAAGTGAATGCCCTCAGGATCCACCAAGAGACGGAAGTCCCATCACTCCGAGCTGTCATCCGCATCCAGAGTTGAGCGATCATTGTGCACCAGCATAGTGCATCTCTGCAAAGCATCTCTTTCATGGATAGTGTTGAGGGGGCCATGAACGAGAGTGTTGTCATTTTCGGCTCCTACATTTGTTAGGATATTAACAACTGTGTTTCCTTCTCTTTTGACATGAGAGAAAGTGACTGCTAGATTGTTCTTTAGCCAATTGCCAATTTGCTCGATTATGGTTGCCAAACACCAGCTAGAAGCCACTTTAGCCGTGTTGGTGCCTTGGAGGATCTGATTGGCCGTGTTGATGAGGATCTGAGAGTCTCCTTCGATGATGGTGGGAGTATAGTTATAAATTTGTGCTAGGCACAGTCCTTGTAGAAGCCCTTCCAGCTCAGCCGAGTTGTTAGTGTCCCAACCTATGGATCCGTAATAAACAACCAGGGCATTCCCCTTGGAGTCCCGGAAAATTCCTCCAAAACCTGCTTGGCCTGGATTGCCTCTAGACGCTCCATCAAAATTTAACTTTACTATTCCATTTGGTGGAGGGGTCCAACAAATAGGAGTAGCAGGGGTGGTCCGGCTGTTGGAGCTAGGAATCGGCGTTATTTTGAGTTGCCAGTTCTACCAAATAGCGATTTCCTCGGGTTGCTTGGGAAGATCTGCTTCCTGCCATGATTGTAGAGCGAGATATTCCTGGAGATTACTGCTGAGGTTGCTCCAGATGATATCCAAGGAAGTGGATTGATTCTTGAAGATTCTCTTGTTTCTTTCCTTCCACAGAGACCATAAAAGTAAACCAAGGATGAGTTGCCAGAGCATGTTGAGAAGATTGTTGGTAAAAGGACGCTTATGCCAGTTACGCAAAATAGTTGTTATGTCCCCAACAAGTTTTTTTTTTTGGCATCTGAAACAAACTTTCTCCCAAAGGGCGTTGGCCAGAGTGAAATATATCATGAGGTGGTGAATAGTTTCACTGCTCTGATTGCAATTAGGGCAATGAGAAGGGCCGATGAATCCTTTTTTGACAAGATTGTCCCATGTAAGAATTATTTTGTGGCTGAGCAGCGAAAGAAAAGTGGAGACTTTAGGCCAAGTACCAGGGGCCTAGACTAATTGCCAGAGTGAATCACGGGGTAAAGGAATAGGATACATTAGGGAATAGGACTCTTTGGTGGACAACATACCCTTTGTCATGTAACCCCATATGAGTGTGTCTAGATCCTCGGACCATCTTATTTTCCCGCGCTGGAGCTCTTCATTGAGGGCGTTCCAAGTATTTTGCTGAGCATGAGGAGCTATGAGAGAAGGATGCTTCCATTGTCTGTACTCATTGCGGCTTGTGCTGAGCCAGTGCTGACTGACTTTGTCTTCTTCCAGTATTGTGTTGTTTCCTGTGCTGAACTGAGTGAAAGTGTCAATTAGCTTTGGGTTTTTTTGCCAGGAGTCCACCCAAAATTTTGATGTGTTACCATTGCGAACCTCCCAGAAACTGTGTTGCTGAATAAGTTTGAAGTGAAGTTTGGCAGCGTTCCAAATGAGTGATCCTGTGTTTCTTGGGGAGAGCCTTATAAGATCTTCAGGTGGTATATCATTGGCATATTTGGCTGTCCATAATTTGGCCCATGTAGTATGTGGATTTGAGAGCCATTTCCACCATATGCGGGCACCCATGACCTCGTTGCTGTGGGTAGGATTTATGAGCCCAAGTCCTCCAGCCTCTTTCGGAGAGCATACAATATTCCAGTTGACTAGAGCCCACTTTCTATTTTGGCCAGAGGATCCCCATATGAATTTACTTTGCAGGTTTTTAATCTATTTTAGGACCCATTTCGGAGTAGCTAAAATAGAGAAGAGACAGAGAGGCATCGATTGTAGCACTGCTTTGATGAGAGTGAGCCTGCTAGCCATATTGAGAGCTCGAAAGGTCCAAGAGGAGAGTCGAGCTTCCAATTTTTCCAGGAGAATGTTCCAAGAAGAGCGTTTGATAGCAGAGTCGATGAGAGGCGCCCCAAGGTATTTGGATGGGAGAGAGGCAATAGAGAACCCCAGAATGCGAGCAATGTTGGCTTGAGTTTGGGGGGGAGTGTTAAAAAAGAAGATCTGATACTTGGACTCATTTACGAACATGCCTGAAGCTTTAGAAAAAAGGTTTAAGATGGTCTTGAAGGACTGGGCTTCCTGGACTGAAGGGTGGCCAAAAATTATGTTATCATCCACAAATTGTTGGTGCGTGATAGCAGGGGAATCATGAAGAGAGATGCCACGCAGATTATGGAGATGGAAAACATTGTTGATTAACCTTCCAAGACCTTCAGCCATGAGAAAAAAAATGAAAGGAGAAAGGGGATCTCCTTGCCTGACACCTCTAGAGGGGGAGAAAGGCCTTGAGGGGACCCCATTAATGAGGATAGAGAAGAAGGAAGAGGTAATGAGACTTAAAATCCATTTGATCCATAACCGATCGAAGCCAAAAGCGCTAAGGATCTGATGGATGTAACGCCAAAAAAGTTTATCAAAAGCTTTGGATAGATCAATCTTTAGAGGCATACCTGCCTTTTTGCCAACTTTTAAGGAGTGGATAAACTCGTGAGTCAGAATGATGCCATCCAGAATTTGGCACCCTTCCACATAACCAGTCTGTTCAGGCAAGATAAGAAGAGGTAGAAGAGGTTTAAGCCGATTGGCTATGACTTTGGAGATAATTTTGTAGATTACATTGCAGAGGGCAATGGGGCGGTATTTATCAGGAGTATTGGGTTGCTCTTCCTTCGGTACCAGTGCTATGAAAGTAGCATTGAGCGAGGGGAGAAGCCAATGAGATGTCCTAGATTCCTCCACCATTTTCCAGACTTCCGTTTTGATAAGATCCCAGAAGTGATGGAAGAAATTTGTGGTGAAGCCATCTGGGACTAGAGCTTTGTCATCCTTGGATTGAGTCACTGCCACTTCCACCTCCTGCAGGGATATCGGGCGCAGAATAATTTTGTTGTGCTCATCCGTGACCAGTTTAGGGATCAGCTGGGTGATTTTGTCAATGGCTGGTTGTCTATCTATAGGAGGTTCCTGTTGAATTCCTCCGAAGTGATCCAGAAGCACCCTCTCAATATCTTCCTGTTGTTCGACTCGTTCTCCCTGCTGGTTGGTGATGTGATGGATGTGGTTTTGCATTCTCCTTTGGATCGTGGATCTGTGGAAGAACTTTGTATTTCTTTTGCGTTCTTTTAGCCAAATTATTCTTGATTTCTGTCTCCACAAAATTTCCTCTTGTTTGTGCCTTTCATTCAGCTGTTTCTATAGTTCATGTTCTTTGTTGGCTAAGGGTTCTGTTCAGCTTGCCATGATAATCTGTTGTTGTACCTCTGCCATTTGTTGCTCAAGAGCCTTCTCCTCCTGAAATATGTTTCCAAAAATAGAGTGATTCCAGTTTTTAATGTGGTGCTTGAGAAATTTGAGCTTCTGCTGGAACTGGAACATTTTTTATCCTTTAGTGGGACAAAGTTCTTCCAAGTGGCGTGGACCATTTCCTTGAAGGATGGGTGAGTTAGCCAAAAGGCCTCGAATTTGAATGGTCATTTTAGGTGGGTGCCAATGCTCTTCCACTGCAGGGAGATAGGCCAATGATCCGAGCCTACTAAAGAGAGAATAGAGGCTGAGAGGTCCCCCCCTAGATGGATTGTGTTGTCCGAGAGGAGAAATCGATCCAGCTTTGAAGCGATCTGCCGACCTCCTGACTGCTTGTTATTCCATGTGTATATGCCATTTGAAAAAGGAATGTTGATGAGCCAGTTATTGTTGATGAAGTCCTTGAAATGAGAACATTCTGGTTCCAATCTTGATCGCCCTCCTATTTTTTCTTCGAGCTTAGTAATCATATTGAAGTCCCCTTCTAGGATCCAGAGAGGATGGGTGCGGTTGGAGTTTAAAGCCTCCATTGTTTTTAGAAGCGCTATCTTGCTGGTCGGATCTTGAGGGAAGTATACGTTTGATAAGTGCCCATAAATATTAGTTCCAATTGGGTGGAAAGTGGCTTGAATTAAGTTGTGAGCCGCATGAAAATCTGCCAGCATTATTGCTCGATTGTCCCAAGCTATCGTGAGTCCTCCGGAGAAGCCTGAGGCATCAACTGCTACTGAATGACAACTAGGCCAGACCTTAGATAAGACTGTTCCTAGTGCCTCACTGCTACATTTGGTTCCTTGAAGAAAGAGGATTTGAGGTCTTTCTTTCTGAATCATGTTTTTGATCATCTTGTGCTTTGCTGGGCTATTGAGCCCTCTGACGTTCCATGAGATGAGCTTCATGGCATACTATCTGCAAGTGGTTTGTAAAACCAAGTTAACTTGGGGTAACGTCCTGATTCCACCAACATTTCCCCTAATGTGATGGTTCACTGCCAATCTGGTTTCCGACCCCTTTTTTTGGACTCTTTTATGACCTTTAGCTTGTCCCAATACTACCGGGTTGAATCCCTAGCTTCTTTTGTTGTTGTACCTTGGATAAGACCACCTCAAGAGTTTCGATTTGCCGAGGATTGATTTTGTCATATTCCTTTCTTCTGCAGGCATCCTCAAGTCTTAGAAGATCAAGCTCTCTTAGATCAAGACTTTTAGAGTCCTCTTCCATATGACTGGTCTGGCTACTTTCTGGATTTCCTGTGTGGGTAGGATTGGTGCTAGATTTGGGATCATCGATTTCCATGATGATGGGATTCCAAGTTAAGATTTTTGTTGCTTTGGTGGAAAAGGACTTAGTAGGCTCAAGATTCTGCGGCGCATCTTGAGTCAACATAGGGTTTGAAGACTCAGGGATGTTAGGAGGAACAGGGGTTTTGAGAAATGGATCAGGGGTATCAAGATGGGCTTCAGACGAAGGGTCAAGGTTGGAAAGAGCAGCGAAACTATTGCTAGAATACGGAGGATTAGCAGAAGGGCTAGGTTTTTTACCCGAGGCTGAGGGTTTCTTGTTATGCTTTCTCTGAGAGGGCACTTTGGTAAATCCATCCGGGTCTGCTTTGTCTTCAGCTTCTTTGCCCAGAGATTGAGAATTAAGCAAGAAATCCCTAAACATATGGCCATGGGCATGGCATCTACGGCACCTGAAAGGAACGTGTTCATAATCCAAGGGTTGGATCCACTCAAAGTCATCATGGAATAAAATTACCGCATCTGGGAGGGCTTTTTCCAGTTGCATGAAGACACAGATTCTTACATATGAGGTGTATATTCGGAGCTTGGTTTCTTCTGCTATCTTGATTAACTCCCCCAAACCTCGGCCGATCTCCTAGAGTGAATCTTCGTCCCAATACTTGAGCGGCAGTGAGTATAGGCGAATCCAGACTGGAGCCCAGTTGAAATTTTCCTTGTCTGGGTTGAATATTTCTACCCAGTTTCTGAGATATAGCCCCGCAGAATTGAAAAAATAGGGCTCTCCATCCATAACCATGTTTCGATCTTCAATACAGTTGAAAATGGCTGTGAAGAAGGCCTTCGGGCCAAGTTGGAGGGTTACATGTCCTTTTGGCTTCCATTTGGACGCAATCCATCCTTGCAGTGCCTTTTCAGTTGGCCATAAGCCAATGAATTTCCCGATAAGAGCGTGGTCTCTCATATATTGGATTATGGCATTTATTCTATGGCTCGAAAAATCTATTTTGGGTCTTTCTGGTGCGATGGGCTTGCAAGTGAAGGAGGTAGCGCCAGCCGCGTCTGTTCGTTTCTCAGAAGTTGGCACCTGCGTTGTCTCATTTCCCTGATCGTTGTCTTTAGCGCTATGACTTTGATCAGGGTTTACCTTGATTCCATCCTTGTCTGCAGGGAGAGGCTGGCCGACTCCCCCCGAGTCTGTCACCATGCGAAGGGGCGCAGATTCTTCCTGCGCATGCAGAGGGCGCTGTTAGATCAGATCGGTGCTTCAAGACTGTTAGGGTTTCAGCAGAGCAGAGGGAAAGCAAACCCTAGCAGACATTACTCCTCTTCCCCTTTAACAACATGGATAATTCCATGACAAGGAGCATGTTAAAAGCAAGAAACTTGTGTAATGAGTATTGGGCAGAAGCAGTTGCATGTGCTATTCATGAGATAAATAGATCTCCGACAAAGAGTGTGATGAACAGAGTACCAGAAGGAGCACAGTCACATATGTCATGCATTGTATCTCATTTCAGAGTTTTTGGATGTGTATCCTATACGCATGTGCCTAAGGACATAAAAGGAAAATTATATGATCAAAGTGAAAAATGCATATTTACTGGTTATAGTGAGCAGTCAAAAGCTTACAAATAACAAGACAATAATTAGCTGAGATGTTGTGTTCAAAGAAAAAGAGTCATGGAACGGAACTGTATGAAAAACAATAAATGCACAAACAACGTTGATGGAAGAGGATGATGTAGCAGAAAAGGAGTAGCAAGAATCAAAAGAGCAGACACCAAACATAGTCACACCAACAAGGACTCCAAGATTTTCAGAGCAGCATGGATTTTAAGGAAAATCAACAAACCAAAATTCTCCAAGTAGTCAATCATGTAATGAATCAAGCAATGATATGAAAAAAAATGAGAACTTTAAAAGATATTTATGATGATTTGGATTTTAGTTCAAATTTTTCATTTTTTTCATTCCAACCTTCTTCGTTTGAAGAATCAATCAGAGATGAAAATTGGGTGCAAGCCATGGATGAAGAGATTAATTCTATTGAAAAGAATGATACATGAGATTTGGTTAATTTTCGAAAGGATAAAAACCTCATTCGTATGAAATGGGAGTACAAGACAAAGTTGAATGAGAAAGGTGAAATTGACATATTTAAAGAAATACTTGTAGCAAAAGGATTCTCACAACAAATGAGGAATAGAATTAGGAGAAACGTTTTCTCCAGTATCTAGATTGGATACTCCAAGAGAAGTTCTAGTGAAAACAACTCATAACAAGTGGAAAGTATATATCATATGGATGTCAAATCAACCTTCTTAAATGGAATTCTAGAAGAAGAAATTTATGTGCAGTAGCCTCCACGTTATGAAGTTGGAGGTAAAGAAGATAAAGTTTATAGGTTGAAAAAAGTGCTCTATGGACTGAAGCAAGCACCAAGAGCATGACATAACAGAATTGACAATTACATTATTAAGAATGGATTTTGGAGAAGGAGCATTGAGCCTACCTTGTACACAAAGGTAAATGAGGATGAACAGATTTTGATTGTTTTCTTATATATATGATTTTTACAAGTGATCCCTAGTTAGATGATCTTGGCATTGAAGTTAAGCAATCTGAAAAAATGAATTTTTATTTTCCAAAATCAATATGCTAGATATTTGGTGAAAAGATTCAGGATGGATAATTTCAAACGTGTACCTATAGCAGTTGCAACAGGTACAAAGTTAAGTAAGGATGATGAAGGACCATATGTTAATCCAACTCTATTCAAAATATTGGTTGGTAGCATCATGTATCTCACAGCTACAAGACCAGATATTATGCAAGGAGTGAGTTTGATTTCTAGATTTCTGGAGACTCCAAAAGTCACACATTGGACTGTAGGAAAAGGAATTATGACATACATAGTAGGAACTAGAGATTGTGGCATAATGTATGTAAGTACAAAAAAGAAAGTTTCAATTGGATTTACAAATAGTGTTTTTTTAGGTAGTTTGGATGATAGGAAGAGCACATCTAGTTATGTGTTCCATCTTGGTTCAGGTGTGATTTCATGGGCATCTAAGAAGAAACATTTTCTAACATTATCATCAGTAGAAGAAAAATATGTAGCAACACCATCAATAGCATGTCAAGTAGTATGGTTAAGAAGAGTATTGGATGGACTCAAGAAGAAACAAAAAGGATCAACAATGATACTGTGATAACACATGAGCGATTGCATTATCCAAGAATAGTGTGTTTCATCAAAAGAGCAAGCATATTGATACTAGATATCACTTTTTTAGAGAACTTGTGAGCAATGGAGAAGGTCACTTGAAGCCTTGTGAATCTAGTGATCAATTGAGTGATATATTTACAAAGACATAAGCAATAGATGTGTTTGAATTTCACAAAAGATACTTGAGTGTTGCAAGCCTAGTTGAGACATAGACCAACAAGCATGTTTGAGTTGTCATGAGTTAATTTTTTAGTTTAGAAGTCGTAATTAAGGGGGAGTGTTAAAATAGCTAATTAACTCCCTCATGTAGAGTTAGACAATGAGTTAAGTAAGCATTGAGTAAGTTGAGTTGTGTGATAGATGAATTTGGAAAGAGGGTTAGAGATTTAGTTAAGTGAGTGACGGTCAAGTCAAGTTATGTAAGTGTGTGCATGTCAAGTGGGTTAGGATAAATAGCCTTCAATGGGTTCATTGTATTCAAAGAGTGAGACTGTGATTAATAGAAAAGCCGGAACTAGTAGGAAATCAGGTAATGAATCAAGAAATGGTATGAAAAAGATGAGAAATTTAAAAGATATTTATGATGATTTGGATTTTAGTTCAAATTTTTCATTGTTTTCATTCCAACCTTCTTCGTGTGAAGAATCAATCAGAGATGAAAATTGGGTCCAAGCCATGGATGAAGAGATTAATTCTATTGAAAATAATGATACATGGGATTTGGTTAATTTTCCAAAGGATAAAAACCTCATTGGTATGAAATGGGAGTACAAGACAAAGTTGAATGAGAAAGGTGAAATTGACATATTTAAAGCAAGACTTGTAGAAAAAATATTCTCGCAACAAATGGGGAATAGAATTTGGCGAAACGTTTTCTCCAGTAGCCAGATTAGATACTGCAAGATCAATTCTCGTGACAACAACTCATAAAAGTGGAAAGTATATATCATATGGATGTCAAATCAACCTTCTTGAATGGAATTCTAGAAGAAGAAATTTATGTGCAGCAGCCTCCACATTATGAATTTACAGGTAAAGAAGATAAAGTTTATAGGTTGAAAAAAGCGCTCTATGGACTGAAGCAAGCACCAAGAGCATGTCATAGCAGAATTGACAATTACATTATTAAGAATGGATTTTGCAGAAGGAGCATTGAGCCTACCTTGTACAGAAAGGTAAATGAGGATGAACAGATTTTGATTTTTTTCTTATATATATGATTTTTACAGGTGATCCTTAGTTAGATTATCTTGGCATTGAAGTTAAGTAATCTGAAAAAATGAATTTTTTATTTTCCAAAATAAATATGCTAGAGATTTTGTGAGAAGATTTAGGATGGATAATTGCAAACGTGTCCCTATAGCAGTTGCAACAAGTACAAAGTTTAGTAAAGATGATGAAGGACCATATGTCAATCCAACTCTATTCAAAAGATTGGTTGGTAGCCTCATGTATCTCACAGCTACAATACCAGATATTATGCAAGGAGTGAGTTTGATTTCCAGATTTATGGAGACTCCAAAAGACACACATTGGACTATAGGAAAAATAATTATGACATACATAGCAGGAACTAGAGATTGTGGCATAATGTATGCAAGTACCGAAATGAAAGTTTTGATTGGATTTAAAAATAGTGTTTTTTTAGGTAGTTTGGATGATAAGAAGACCACATCTAGTTATGTGTTCCATCTTGGTTCAGGTGTGATTTCATGGGCATCTAAGATGCAACCTTTTCTGACACTATTGTCAGTAGAAGAATATGTAGCAACACCATCAGTAGCATGTCAACTAGTATGGTTAAGAAGAGTATTGGATGGACTCAAGCAGAAACAACAAGGATCAACAACGATACTGTGACAACACATGAGGGATTGCATTATCCATGAATAGTGTGTTTCATCAAAAGAGAAAGCATATTGATACTAGATATCACTTTATTAGAGAACTTGTGAGCAATGGAGAAGTTCACTTGAAGCCTTGTAAATCTAGTGATCAATTGAGTGATATATTTACAAACACATAGGCAATAGATGTGTTTGAATTTCACTAAAGATACTTGAGTGTTGTAAGCTTAGTTGAGACAGAGACCAACAAGCATGTTTGAGTTGTCATGAGTTAATGTTTTAGTTTAGTGGTTGTAACTAAGGGGGAGTGTTAAAATAGTTAATTAACTCCCCCATGTAGAGTTAGACAATGAGTTAAGTAAGCATTGAGTAAGCTGAGTTGTGTGATAGATGAATTTGGTAAGTGGATTAGAGAGTTAGTTAAGTGAGTGATGGTCAAGTCAAGTTATGTAAGTGTATGCATGTCAAGTGAGTGTTAGGTCCCTATATTACTAGTATAGTCCCTTATTGTTGTTAGTGTAATCCCCTTATTGTTATTATTGTACCCTGTAACCCCCATTTTATTATTATTGTTCCCTTAAATTATTAATGTTAGGTCGGCTAGGATTACATTGTGGTCCACTAGGATTACATTATGGCCCCATGGACTCCTATATATAGAAAGGAGGTTTTGTAAATTGGATCATCCAAGAATTTTTCATTTATGTAATGTATTGGAGGTTCGCCCCTCGAAGTGGATTATTTCTAAGGCATTGATATGTCTTTTCTTCTATTTTTGGAGCTGGTTACACAACATTTGGTATCAGAGCCTTGGATTCTAGGGTTTCGCTGCTCCAAACAGGTCATCGTGGCATTTTCGCTATAACTTTTTTTCTACGAAGTTTCAGAAGCTGAAATTTTTAGGGTGCGAATATGAAATCCTGAGGAAGATTTTCGAAACATTCCAGAGCTTGGTTCACAATATTTTTGGAGATATGATCTGTGCAAGTTAGGTATTTTTTCGGGCTCCTAAATAGGTCATCGTGGAATTTGCGCTATAACGTTTTCTCTACGAAGGTTCAGAATCTGAAATTCGTATGGTACGAAACTGAAAGCCTGAGGAAATTCGTCAAAAAATTTCAGAGCTTGGTTCACAATATTTTTGGAGATATGATCTGTGGAAGGTAGTGCTTTTTCAGGCTTCTGAATTTCATCTCAAAGAGGTGATCGTGGAAAAATTTCAATAAATATCTCTCTGGGCATCAGATTAGAGTGCCGTAAAAAGTGTCATAAGTACCCAGATTGTAGTTTCTTGGCTATAAATTTAAGAGACAAAGGACGAAACAATGACACATGGCAAGTCGTACAAGTTTGCTCTACTGAACCAATCCAAAATTAGGTCATTGTGGGAGATTGGACACAACTTTGTCTTGGATAATCCAAATCAGGTCAGACCTGTGGCATTCTAAAGATAATTTATAGGGCTAAATTGGCACCAAAATTCAGATATTGAAGTGTTGCAATCACAGAGATAATCCAATTTCAATATTGAGCTCCTTAAAAGAAAGAAAAAGGTGTGTATTTTTTTTCCGAATTGCATAAGTCTTGTTTGAAGAATCAATTTGAATTGATTCCAAGGGCATATTGTAGAATATATATCAGTATTGGGTTCTAAAATATGCCTCGTAAAAATAATTCAACACCCATTAAGCCTTCAGAAGGGTCTACTATGACACATGAAGATGAAGAATTGCAACATGATCTATCAAAATTACAAGAGCAAGTGCAACAAATTTCACTCTCGCAAAGAGCAACAAAAAATGAAATGGAAGTTTTGAAGAATGGACTGGAAGCTAAGATGGATTACATGAAAGACAACATGGAAAACAACATGAAAAAGATGAAGAATTATCTAAAATCAGACATCGAAGGTTTGACCAAGTTGATACAAGAAATGTTTCCTAATGGTGAAAAGATAGTAGAAGAACCTCATGATGAGAACAAAATAAATGTTAATTGTGATTTCATAAACTATAATGTTGGCGGGAAGAACCACCATATTCCAAAAATGGATATGAGGAAGTTTGATGGAAAGGATCCTGTAACATGGATACTACAGATGGAGCAATATTTTGATCTCCATAATGTACAAAACACACAAAAGGTACGCATTGCAACTTTACATTTAGAACAAAATACATTTGTATGGTATCAATGGCTTTGCTCCCGTAAAAAAATTGTCACTTGGTCAATTTTTACGGAAGAAATGATAGCACATTATGAGGATACAAAGAGCAACAACTTCTTTAGCCAATTGATAAATCTCAAACAAAAGGTTTTAGTGGGGCAGCACATTGAGGACTTCCAAAAATTGAATATAAGGGTAACTGATATTCCAGAGGAACACAGGATTGATCTCTTCATAGGCACTCTAAAGGATAACATCCAACATGAAGTTCGTGTTTTGGAACCTGATTCATTGGAGAAGGCATTCAGGTTGGCAAGAAAGTTGAATGTAAAATTATGGCGACAAGGAAGCCTACCACTCAATTCTATAAAGAAGGAAGTGTTGCTACGCCTAGATTTCCACAACCTACAAGGTTGACACCACAACAATTGGAAGAAAAAAAAGAAAAAGGGCTTTGCTACAGTTGTGATAGCAAATACACTAAAGGTCATAAGTGTGTTGAGAAGAAATTATTTTACATAGATTGTGAAGAGAAAGAAGAAAATGAACAAGAAGAGGATATACACCAGGAACCAACCCTAGAAGAGGAAGAAATGAATCCGACCATATCGTGTAATGCACTGGCAGGAATTACCACTCCTCAAACTCTCAAGATACAAGGACAAATAAAGAAGAAAAAGGTAATAGTGTTGATTGATTCAGGTAGCACCCATAATTTTATTCATTGTAAGGTAGCCAAGGAATTAAATTGTTTCCTATACCCAGCACCAGAATGTCAAGTCATGGTTGCAAATGGAGGAACTATAAATTGCTCTGGAAAATGCCATAATATCAAGCTAACCATGGGGGAATATGTATTGACTAGTCCAATGCTTTCCATTCCTATGGGAGGTGCGAATGTTGTACTAGGAGTACAATGGTTACAATCTTTGGGGACGGTAGCTTTTAATTTTCAAGAACTTTTCTTGAAATTTTTTTCAGAAGGAAAGGAAGTCGAATTACGGGGTATTGAAGGGAAGCCGGGAAGGATAATAAGCTCTAATGTCATGACAAATATTCTAAAGAAAGAACAACGAGGCGTAATTGCACAATTATGCTCACTAGAAGTTCCGACATCAAAATCATCTATTTCTGCAGATCTCCAACAAGTCTTGGACAATCATTCCAAGGTGTTTGAAACTCCCAGAGGACTCCCACCTATTCGTGATCATGATCATGCTATTCATTTGATTCCAGGAAGTGTTCCTCCAAACATCAGGCCTTATAGATATCCTTACTTCCAAAGAGCGAAATTGAACGTATGATTGCAGAAATGTTAGAGGCGGGTATAATTCAACCTAGTCAAAGTTCTTTCTCTGCTCCTGTAGTATTGGTACACAAGAAGGATGGATCATGGAAAATGTGTCTGGATTATAGGGAGCTCAATAAGCTCACCATTAAAGACAAATTTCCCATTCCTGTGATTGATGAATTATTGGATGAATTACATGGAGCAATTTATTTTACCAAGTTGGATGTTCGTTCAGGATGTCATAAAATTAGAATGAAGACTGAAGATATTCAAAAAACAACATTTCCAACTCATGAGGGTCATTATGAATTTTTGGTCATGCCTTTTGGCCTTACCAATGCACCTTATACATTTCAAGGGTTGATGAATTCCATTTTCAAACCCTTCCTTAGAAAATTTGTGCTAGTATTTTTTGATGATATACTAATCTACAGCAGGTCTTGGAAGGATCATGTTGAACATGTTGACGGGGTGCTCAAACTATTGTAGGAGAAACAATTATATGCAAAAACATCCAAATGTTTCTTTGGAGTACAAGAGGTGGAATATCTGGGTCATATTGTATCTCATGAGGGTGTTAAGGTAGACCCTAACAAAATTAAAGCCATTAAGGAATGGAAAGTCCCCACAACCATAAAGCATTTGCGAGGATTTCTCAGGTTAACAGGGTATTATCGCAAGTTTGTTAAGAATTATGGGAGAATAGCAGCACCTCTAACAACATTATTGAAGAAAGATGCATTTTCATGGACTCCTAAAGCAAATAAGTAAGGCCTTTGAACATCTTAAAGAGGCAATGTGCCTAGCACCGGTCTTAGCTACGCCATACTTCACAAAAACCTTTATTGTGGAATGTGACGCCTCAGGAAATGGAATTGGTGCGGTTTTAATGCAGGAAGGAAGACCCATTGCTTTTGAAAGTCGTCCAATCAAAGGAAAGTATTTACAGAAACCTATTTATAAGAAGGAAATGTTAGCAATATTGCATGCACTAAAGAAATGGCGAACTTACTTAATGGGAAGACACTTCAAGGTAAAAACTGATCATGATAGTCTTAAACACTTTTTGAAAAAAAGACTATCGTCAGAAGAGTAGCAAAAATGGGTCACAAAGATGTTGGGTTATGACTTTGAAATAATCTACAAAAAAGGAAAGCTTAATGTTGTTGCAGATGCACTCTCAAGAAAGAATGAAGAGGTGGAAGCATTGATTTGTGCCATTTCTATTATCCAACCAGATTGGATAACCGAAGCAAGAAATGAATGGAAGAAGGACAAAGATCTATGGACACTAATTCAAAATTTGCAGCAAGATCCTAGTACATCTGATAAATTTAGTTGGAAAAATGATTCCTTATGGTACAAAGATCGCTTATATCTTTGTAAGAATTCCCAACTAAAACAAAAGATTCTTCTGGAATTGAACACTTCTCCTTTAGGAGGACACTCGGGATTTTTAAAAACTTACCACAGGGTGAGGAAAGAAATTTTTTAGGATGGCCTTAAATCTGATATTCAAAAGTTTGTGGCGGAATGTTTGGTTTGCCAGCAGAATAAAGTGGAAACAATTAAGACCCCGGGACTTCTACAAACTTTATCCATTCCAAGTCAACGTTGGGAGGAGATTTCAATGGATTTTATCACAGGTTTACCTAAGTCCGAAGGAAAGAGTGTCATCATGGTGGTAGTTGATAGACTTACCAAGTATGCACACTTTTGTGCATTATCTCATCCATTTAAAGCAAGTACGGTTGCTACTACATTTATGGATAGAATTCAAAAGCTACATGGAAGCCCAAGGGTTATTGTGAGCGATAGAGATCCCATTTTTACTGGAAATTTTTGGACGGAGTTATTTTCTTGTTTGGGTACTCAATTAGCTCATAGCTCATCTTATCATCCTCAATCGATGGTCAAACTGAGATAGTAAATAAATGTTTGGAAGGATATCTTCGTTGTTTTGTATCTGATAAACAAACACAATGGGTCAAGTGGTTACCTCTCGCTGAATGGTGGTATAACACTTCCTTCCATACTGCAGCAAAAATGACCCCATTTATGGCACTTTATGGATATCATCCACCATCCATCACATCATCTTTAAGGGAAAATTCGAAGGTTCAAGCAGTGGAAGATCACATTGAGCATCAGCAAGAAGTTCTCCAAATCTTAAAGGATAACCTAAATTTGGCACAAAATCGAATGAAACAACACGCAGATCAACATCGCAGTGAGAGAAGTTTTAATGTAGGAGATTGGGTATTTTTACGGCTGCAACCATACAAACAAATGTCCCTCAAGCAAGAAAAGAAGGATAATAAATTATCGCCAAAGTACTATGGTCCTTACAAGGTGTTGCAAAAGATTGGTACTATGGCATACAAATTGGAGCTTCCTGATTCTTCACGAGTACATCCAATTTTCCATGTTTCATGCTTAAAGAAGGTTATCGGTGAAAATCTTCTAGTTCAAACAATATTACCAGAACTTGATGAGGAAGGAAAAATCATATTGGAACCTGAAGCGGTCACAGAAACAAGAACTCGACAACTACGGAATCGATCAATTTCAGAGTATCTCATCAAGTGGAAGAACTTACCCACTGAAGATTCTACATGGGAGGATGAAAATTTTATACAGAAGCACCCCGAGCTACTCAAGTGTTGAGGACAACACTTTTTTGAAGGAGAGGGGCATGTTAGGTCCCTATATTACTAGTATAGTCCCTTATTGTTGTTAGTGTAACCCCCTTATTGTTATTATTGTACCCTTGTAACCCCCATTTTATTATTATTGTGCCCTTAAATTATTAATGTTAGGTCGGTTAGGATTACATTGTGGCCCACTAGGATTACATTATGGCCCCATGGAATCCTATATATAGAAAGGAGGTTTTGTAAATTGGATCATCCAATAATTTTTCATTTATGTAATGTATTGGAGGTTGCCCCCTTGAAGTGGATTATTTCTAAGGCGTTGATATCTCTTTTCTTCTATTTTTGGAGCTGGTTACACAACAGTGAGTTAGGATAAATACCCTTCACCGGGTTCATTGTATTCAAGGAGTGAGAATGTGATTAATATAAGAGCATGTACTAGTATTTTCTTGCTTGAAATACTTGTGCTATTTTGTGTTTAATATCTTGTGGCTTTCCAACATTATCAATGTGTCCGAAAATGTTCAACAACTTATTTCACATTTGAATCAACACCAACAATTTGAATATTATACTTTCATATGCAAGTCAATTTAACCAACAAATCACACTATTTCGGCAATGTTATAGGCACAATTTAGTTGAACTATCTTTAACACAAAATAAAAGCTACTTAAACACATAGCTCTTCTACCTTCACCTTCAGAACGTAGAAGTGAACAACAATTGTAATATAGTCAATTTTTGTGTAGGCAATAGAATGCAACAAGAACAAAACTATTCTAATGCAAAGACTCCATTTATTGAGCCCTCACTACTATGGCTTTGATAACAATTGAAGGTTATTTAAGGTTACAAAGTACAGATCAGAAAACACATTAACAACAGGCAGCTACACATAACAGAGAAACAAAAAACCCCAAAAGGGGTTACAACTCCTAAACTATTGATAAGAACTCTTATTTTATTGAATAATGAAACAGGAAAGCATCTTCAACTGCAGTACAACTCTTACCATACATCAATACTATGCGTCATCTCAATTTATACAAAATTTAAGTCTGTTACATATATTTAAAAGATCAGTTTTGCATCTTTGAATTCCAGTAAATCCATACGGTGTTTCCCCTTCTAAACTCAATAAGACATGGGGTGTCTCCTATTAATTTCAACTAGCCCAATTCTATCATGCATCTTCAAAAATTGGTGATGATATGATTTCTCCTAGTGTGTAGGAGATCAGTCGTTCCACCGTTTGGAAATATTCCATTGTAGGAATGGGTGTTGTCATATTGGATAACAATTTTTGGAATGCAACTGTCAGAATAGATCCCCTTTTCTGCATACTACTCGAGCTACTTCCAATTTCAGTGGAAAGTGGTACAGGCCCATGTGGGTGAATTACAAAGCCAGATGGCAAAACAAAAGCATAATCACGTTCACCTCCTTGCATCACTGTATTCATGGAAGCAATGTCGATAGGAGCACAAACAATAATGGACCCCCAAACATCGGTACAACAATCCTGCAAAACGAATGCAGTGTCATCCATATTGGTACCCTGCAAATGTTGAAATAAAAAAATTGACATATTAATGATAGGGTAAACAATTTATGGCATTAATCATGCTTCTTTCTCATTCCCCAAGTACTTCTGCAAGTGTGCATTTATTCAATATACTCTAATATTCAATGTTATGATAACACTTACATTTGATGTGAAGAGGCTAACACTGGTCCGAGGATCTTGTCCCTTCACAATGTGAGTTATTTATTTCTTTGGTTGACTGGTGGAGAGCATATCGCATTGCATTATTTGATCTTCAAATGTAAGTGACATATTATTAATATTATATACAATTTTATCAGTGGAAAAATTCTATCTATAACTCAATAAAACCTGGCTTCGACGATTCAGATCTTGCAGGAAATCGAACAATTTTTGAGGAGTAACGGGAAGTCGGACTGAAGTGGCAGCACAGAGCATAACACGGCCAAAAAACACAGGGTTCTCCGCGTTCTTCCGTGTGCACAGTCGAATATCCACATCACCATGGCGGGATAACATTGCCCAGTTGTTAACCATCGATGGACATAGAATAGTACAAACGTCACTCATGATTCGCTGAGCAAGTTTCAACAAACTTTGTCGGCCTCTCTGATCTGGGAAAGCTGATCCAAAACCTAAATATTTTTAGATGAAAATAGAAGTCTCAATCAGATCTTACAAACAGTAAAAAAAAAATTCATAGTAATAAAATATAGAGCTGATAGCCTTACCACTGAAAAGAATTGAAAAACTGAAACGTGAACTGGAGTAGAGAGTTTCTCATCTCAATATTACCAAATAGTTAAATAGGAACACATTGGAAACATTAGCAATAAATGACTGAAGTAAACTGAAGTAAAATTAAACTACCTATGACACCTAGCAGACAATAAATGAAATTAACTGAACCTAACAGACAGTGAGATTAATATCTCAACATCCCCTCCTAATCTCAACTGTTACAAGTGGAGGCACTAACAATACTTAATTTCTCTCTTTGAAATTAAAATACATTCTTTCCCAATGGCTTTGTGAAAATATCTGCAAGCTGATCTTTGGAACCAAAAAAAATAAATTGTGATGTCCCCATCATTGACAAGTTCACGAATGAAATGAAAACATGTGTCAATTTGCTTTCTCTTTTTGTGAAAAACATGATTTTTTGATAAAAAATTTGATGAACTGTTATCACAGTAAATTGGAGTTGGCTCCTTCTAAATATCTGAAATTTCTTTCAATAATCTTCTAAACCAGACTACTTGACAAGCTGCTAAATTTTCTGCTACATATTCTGCCTCTGCAGAAGATATTGAAACGATTGACTATTTCTTGGATGCCCATGAAATAAAATTTGTTCCAAGATGAAAAACATACCCTGAGGTACTTTTGCGATCATATAAACTCCCTGCATAATCGCTGTCTGTATAACCTGAAAGTGAACAATTTTCAGAATGTGTATAAAACAAACTATAGTCTATGGTCCCTGCAATATACCTTAAGATCCTTTTTGCAACCCACCAATGAGTAAGCTTTGGTGACTGCATAAACCTGGAGATAAAGCTTGCTGCAAACATAATATCTGGTCCAGTTGCAGTTAGATACAACAAACTACCAACTAGGCTTTTATACAATGTGGGATCAACAGATGGTGCTACATCTGATTTGTTGAGTTTGGTACCTTGAGAAATTGTGGAATCAGCTGATTTGCAATTGGTCATTCTGAAATTTTGAATGATATCAGTGGCATATTTTTGTTTACCAACGAAAATTCCATTATCAGATTACTGAATTTCAATTCCTAGAAAATATTTCCTGACTCCTAGATCTGTCATATCAAACTCTGCTTGCATTGCTGCTTTGAAATATTCTAACATCATATTTCCTGTATAAAGAAGATCATCTACATAAAGGCATACAATAATAATTTTACCTTCATGAGATTTGGTATACAAAGTGGGTTCATGGCTCCTTCTGGAAAAACCACTTTTGATGAGATAGGTGTCGATGCGACTGTATCAAGCTCTTGGAGCTTGTTTCAAACCATATAAAGCTTTCTTCAATCTATATACTTTATGCTCTTGTCCTTTTACTTCAAAACCTGGAGGCTGCTCTACAAAAACTTCTTCCTATAATACACCATTTAGAAAGGTAGATTTTACATCAAGATGATAGACTTTCCATTTGTGTTGAGCTGTTGTGGACAAAATGGTTCTGACAGTGTCTAACCTTGCTACTGGAGCAAATGTTTCACCATAGTCGACACCAAACTGTTGTGAGAATCCTTTGGCAACCAACCTTGCCTTATGTTTCTCAACTTTTCCTTTTTCATTTAGCTTGGTCTTATATACCCATTTTACACCAATTTTTGTTTTGTCTCTTGGGAGATCAGCTAATTCCCAAGTTTGATTCTTCTCTATGGCAGCAATTTCTTGGTTCATTGCTTCGACCCAATGCTTTTCTTTGACTGCTTCTTCAAAATAAGTTGGCTGAGTTGAAATGAATGCAAACATATTCTGTTGTTCAGATTCATGTTCCTGTTCATATATCTCTCTGATACTTCTTGTTTTCTGTCCCTCTTCTGAAGATGTTTGATCACTGGCTGAATCAGTGCTTGATGATGTTCCACTTTCAGAATGTTCTGGCTGTTCTTGAACCTGCAATCTTGGAGTCTGTGGTAGATAAAAAGGCTGATTTGAAGTTTCATCTACATGGTCAAACCAAGATTTATTTTCGAAAAATTTCACATCTCTGCTTATAATGAACTTTTTGGAAATGGGGTTATAAAGTCTATAGGCTTTCGACTGCTCACTCTAACCCACAAATATGCATTTCTCACTTCTATCATCAAGCTTTTTTCTTATTTTTTCAGGAACATGAGAAAAAGCTACTGATCCAAAGATTCTAAAGTGTGACACATTTACCTTGTTTCCATCCCATGCTTCTTGAGGTATTTTATCTTGTAGGCTGGATGTTGGAGATCTGTTAAGAACATACACTGTTGTCAACACTGCTTTAGCCCAATAGTCATTTATCAACTTCTTATCCCCTAGCATGCATCTCATGATGTTCATGATCGACTAATTCTTTCTTTCTACTACTCCATTTTGTTGTGGAGTGTATTTGGTTGTGTACTGCATTAGGATACCTTGTTGTCGAAAAAATGTTTTGAATTCATTTGAGGTGTATTCTCCTCCTCTGTCTGATCTGAGTAATTTCAAGAGTTTTCCACTCTATTTTTCTGCTTCTGCCTTGAACTCCAAAAATCTAGAGAAGGTATCTGATTTGTTTTTTTAAAAATACACCCATATCTTCCTGCTAAAGTCATCAATAAATTTCAAAAATTAGAAACTACCACCAATGGAAAATGTCTGCATTGGACCACAGATGTCGGTATGGAAAAGTGCCAAAGGCTCTTTCGCCCTTGAGGTTGATGAGGGAAAACTATCTCTTTTATGCTTGGACAAGACACAAACTTCACAATTACAGAAATTTTCACTAATAGTAGGTAGACCAATGACTATAGATTTCTTTTGAAGCAGACTGAGACTCTTGACTGGAATGTGACCATACCTAGAATGCAATAGATGAATTTCATCTATTCTTGATATATTGTGGACTAAATATTGGTTGGTATTTTGGCTTCTAAGGGTCAATGGAAACATCCTACTCTTGGTATTTTCAACTTTTGCTATCAACCTTTTATGAGGATCTTTGTCATATATATAGTAGGTGTTCTTTTGAAACAATACATCATAGCCATGTTCCATTAATTGTCCTACACTAAGGAGGTTATGTTTGAGCTGAGGAACATAATAAACATCAGGGATGTATTTGTTTTGATTCTTCTTAGTAAGAATAGGAATAGTACCTTTTCCTTCATCTTTAATACTTGTACAATCTCCAAGTGTTATCTCTGATGTTATGGAAGCATCTAGAGAAGAAACAAGTCTCTTGTTGCCTGTCATGTGATTGCTGCATCCGCTGTCGAGCAACCAAAGATCTTCCCTCTGTTTGTCTTCTAAGAAATGGCATGAAAGAAACATGGTCTTTGAGTATTCTCCTTCACTGTTGGAGAGATTGATATAGCCTCTGTGCTGATCTGACTATTTCTTTCTACATTCATGTTCGTAGTGGCCAAACTTCTTACAGTAGTAACATCGAACACTCGATGTGTTCCATGACCTTCCTCTCTGATTTCGGTTTTGTGGAGGTCTCCACTGCTCTGTTGCATGATGGTGATCAGATCTGCCATTGCCTCGAGCTCTACCTTGCTTATCGCTTCCTCTGTATCCTCTGCTTCTGCCTCTATAAAATGAGAGGTGTGCTTTGAAGGCTTGTTCCATGGAATCTTCGGTCAGATTGAGTCTTGTTTCGTGTGCCAAAAGTGATCCAGTCAACTTTTCTACTGAGAAAGTTTTAAAATATTTGGATTCCAACATGGCTGTGACAATCCTGTCATATTTCTTTGGAAGTCTTCGAAGAACTTTTTCAACAACTTTCTAATCTGTAATGGTTTCACCAATGAGTTTTATTTGATTCACTATTCCCATGACTTTGGTCATGAACTGATCCACATTCTTAGTGTCAGACATCTTTAGATTTTCAAACTGATCTCTCAATGTTTGCAGTTTAACGGTATTTACTGTATCATCTCCTTGATACGCAGCTTGAAAAATATCCCAACATTATTTTGCTATTTTCGCACCAGTTATTTTGTCAAAAATAGAGTCATCGACTAAATTTTGTATCCAGCATTTGGCTCTATGCTCCCTCTTTCTGAGTTCAATAGCTGCATTTCTCTGATTATTGGTCATGGCCGCCCATGCTTCTTGGGTCGGCTCTACATAAGCAATCGGAAGTGTGTCCCAACAATCTTGTGCTTGTAAAAAAGTCTTCATTCTCAAATTCCAAAATTCATAATTTTTTCCAATCAGATTTGGTGTCTGTGGCAAAGAACTTGAAGAGGCCATTATTTCTTCAAATGCGCCTTTTGTAAATCTCCTCTAAATTTTTTAAATCTGTTAAAGACTTAAAATTTTTTCTTGAAACCCTCTTTTAAATTTCAGCCCTCTTCTCTCTTTAAACAAAAACTTCACTCATACTCTTTTGAAACCTCTTTTTTTTTAAAACGTTTCAAAAACATATATATATATATATATATATATATATATATATATATATATATAAACTTTTTCTTTATGACTTTCACCTTTTTTAAAGTCGACACTTTAAAGAAGAGCTTTCCTTTAAAACAAAAATCTTTATATCAAACTTTGAATACGTTGACCTTCGTATCTTTGAAAATCGATTTTTAAAAATCTTTAAAACGAACGCTTCATACCTTTTTGAGAAACGATTTTTAAAAAATCCTTACGTTTAACGCATCATTTCTTCATGCATGCGTAACAAAATTTCAAATTGAATTTAACGCAGATGCGTTAATTTTTTTTCTTGGAGACTGGCGCAATCCCGAGGGGAATAGACGCGACTGTTTCAAACCCCGAAGAAAGCATCCCATAGCAAAGGTGCAGATGATGAGGAACACACTCTTTCCTCTAATTATGAAATAAAACGATCAGGTTAGTTCTTTTATAGTTGCATGTTCTAATGATTACTGGTTATGGCACATTCAATTTGGACACTTTAATTTTTCCTGTTTAATATTGTTGCAGGAGAAACAGATGGTCAGAGAATTACCTCCCATCAAAGAACCTGCTAGAACTTGTGAGTGTTGCACCTTGGGAAAACAACACCGTGAAATTTTTCGAAAAGGAGTTTCATACAGAGCAAAGAAACCACTTGAGTTGGTGCATACAGACTTGTGTGGACCTATGAGGACACAATTAATTGGTGGAAGTTGTTACTTCCTCACTTTTATTGATGACTATAGCAGAAAGAATTGGGTTTATTTCTTGAAGCAAAAGTCTAAAACCTTTGCAAACTTCAAAGAGTTCAAAGCCTCAGCAGAGAACCAAAGTGATCGAAAGATCGATGAATTGAGATCATATCGTGGTGGAGAATATGATTTGAAAGAATTCCATGACTACTGAAAACAACATGGAATCAAAAGATAATTTACAACTAGATACACACTGTATCAGAATGGTGTAGTAGAGAGAAAGAACAAAACAATCATGAACATGACAAAGAGCATGTTGAAAGCAAAAAACCTATCTAATGAGTATTGGGCAGAAGCAGTTTCATGTGCTATTCATGTGATAAATAGATCTCCTACAAAGAGTGTGATGAACAAAATACCAGAAGAAGCATGGTCACGTATGTCATGCAGTGTATCTCACTTCAGAGTTTTTGGATGTGTATCCTATGCACATGTGCCTAAGGAGATAAGAGGAAAATTAGATGATCAAAGTGAAAAATGCATATTTACTGGTTATAGTGAGCAGTCAAAAGCTTACAAATTGTATAACTCTGTTACGAAAAAGACAATAATTAGCTGGGATGTTGCGTTCAAAGAAAAAGAGTCATGGAATGGAAATTTATACAAAACAATCGATGCACAAACAACACTGATGGAAGAGGATGGTGTAGCAGAAAATGAGAAGTGAGAATCAAAGGAGCAGACACCAAACAGAGTCACACCAACAAGGACACCAAGATTTTGAGAGTAGCATGGATCTTCAAGCAGATCAACAAACCAAAATTCTCCAAGCAGGAAATCAGGTAATGAATCAAGCAATTGTGTTGAGCTAATTTATGTTCCTGAACTAACACAATATGTATTATCAATCCGGGTTGTTTATGCTTTGAGGCAAGATCACTATATGTGAAGATCAGATATAATCAACCTTGAAAGATATGCTAAAAGTAATACATTTTACAACTCCAACTCAATTAGTTTAAAAGGAGGAATAATATTGAAATGGTTCTTGACTCAAGAAATTCATTTCAACCTCAATTACCACTTAATGAATCAGAGATTAAAAACCAAGAACTTTAATATGGATAAATTATGAAATGAAAGAAGCTCTTAACTTAAGAGACATGTAAAGTGTTCCATTATAATTTATTCATCTTAATATCAAAAATCTCAACAAGAAATTGCTTGCACACAACAAAAGAAACCAACTTTAATTAATCATTTTCATAGAAGGGATGCTCAACTTGATACATCGGTTTTTCCAACTTGATAAAGTGATGAATAAGTTATAAACTAATGAAATCAATCACTATGCATAAATCATTAATCAATCTGAAATAAAGCTTTGAAAACCAGTTCTACAACAAGGAAATAAAACTAGTTACAAGAAAGTGTACTTAGCTTGGAATGGGGGCCCTTCCACCCTTGCCTTGCACACTTGATAAATGATCTCAGAAGCTTAACTTCAGTCACACATCCATAACATTGAACAGAAAATTGATAACAGCACAAGTCTTCAAATTAACTTCTCAATCCAAAATTGTCACAATATAAAAGTATATAAGTCAATAATAATCCTAATACATAAGCCATCAAAGCTTTGGCTTTAAATAAGAAGTCTCATGAACAAACTGATCTATTTTTACTCAAACAAACCCATCTACTTCTCATCCACCTATCCAAGTCGAATTCATTATTCTTATCCCAAGAAATATGGTCAATCCCATAGAATCTCAAAACTACCCTATTTCTATGGGATTTCTGAATGACTAGTCATGATTGACTAGAACTAAATGGGCCTAATAAAGCTTGTTCTGTTCGAACTAAGCATAGGTGGCTTAGTCCTAGTTGCCAAGCTTTCCATCCATGCATTCAACTCGTGCCCAAGTGTCCTGCAACCATATCAACCATATAGCTATTACGGGAATTTCTGAATCAGCCAATTTTGCACTAAAAATCAAACTTTCATAAAAACTTTAGAATTTGAAAAATTAAAATTAAATACCTGAATAGATATCAAATATATGTCAAAATGGAATAAATGAATGGAAAATGGATGGAAAATAGATGGATAAATAAGTTTCTTTGAGCAAAATAAGACCAAAACTAAGGCCCAACATCTCTCCCTTGCTTATCATCAAGCATGTCCCCATGCTTGCCTGTTCCTCTTTGACCTTCTTCTTTCTGAAGTAGATGTTGTACCTGTTGATGCTTCCTGTTGTGCTGCCCTTGCCAAACAATCTAACCCTGTGTCATGTCGTTCTTTAAACAAAGTTGCTTTAACCTTCTGCTTCTCATACTTGGCCTGCCACATGTTCTTTTCCTTCAACCATTTAAATGCTTGTTTAGAAATTAGATCATTCTTCCTTTTCAATTTCCCCAAGTCTTCTTTCAATTTTTCATTTGTTTTGATCAATTTAGCATTTTCTTTCCTGTTTGCTTTGTTCTCCTCTTCTAACTGTTTTTCAAAAATTTTACTAATTTCTAATTGATCGGTCAAATCCTTGATTTTCCCATCTTTTTCAAAATCCTGAGTTGTTTTCATTAATGATGCAGCTGCTTCATCATCATAGGCAGAATCCCTATCAAATTCTTCTTGTGGAATGTTATTTTCTTCTTGTGGTCTTGGAAAATATGTTTCTTCTTCCTTGTCTAAATTGATGGGACTTTTGTTTGTAAATCTTTTGGGAATAGACATCACAGATATTTCATAATCCATAGCCATATTATTTTGCTGTTTGGCTCTTGTTCTAGGATACACGGGTGAATTCATCACTCCCCTACTTTCCTGCTCTGTTTTCTCTTGCACCTCTGTAATCTGTTCAGTAAAATGATTTTTAACCATGAATTCTCTCCACACTATGCACTGCAATCTTACTTGATATTCAACTAGGATTTTAATCAATCCTTGATGATACATTTGTCCTGCCTTAAGCCTGTTTTCATGTCTTGCTGTTTCAATCATTTTTAAGAGGCTTTTATATAGGAAATAAGGTAAATTAATCCTATCTTCCCCCTTGATGTGTTGTAGAAGTTTAACATGATATAAATGGGCAACACTATATCCTCGGTCACAAGTTAAAAACTTTTGAATAATCAAGACCAATTCTCTCCATGGCTCATTAAACCATTCCCTGGGTATACCTTTTGTCCTATCAAATGTTCCCTTCTGGTTTTTCTCAAGGAAGAAAGTCCATGCTTTCTCCTTGAAGTGTAGCCCTTTGTAATACTTCTCTCCTAACATTGGCAAATCTAAGGCTTTGGACAAGTATTCTTGGGTTACTGGAACAATGATTTCTCCTATTCGAGTTTGGTCTTGATTGAAATTCTTTATAAAATCTTTGGTTATCTCCTCAGAATGGCCATTAAATTTCTGTAGGAAGCCTATCATTCCTGCCTGATAGAGTTTTTCTATAGTCTCTTTTTCCCAGCTTTCTATTTGAAATTTTGGCTCTACCCTGTTTGCCATTGTTTCTGTAAACCAATCAATGTAGGCTTCTGCTGTTACTAACTTCATTTTAATAAAAATTATGACTATCGTTTAAAATGAAATTCAGTAAGCAAGGAAGCTTACCTTCCTCTTCTGACTCAACTCAACTCTGCACTTTTAACCTCTGATATATTTCCTTACAATAGCACTCTCTGAATTCCCTGTCGAATACAAGCAACACCTGTATACTTCTGTTAATACACTGGTCTCTGTTTTTTTTAATTAAATACACACACAGTATCACAAATCACACAAACATGATTTACTTGTGTATATATAAAATAAAATTAAAGAGTGCTTCTCGGCCAAATCAAAATTTTCACACTGTTTTCGACTTAAGCAAAGGTGTTTAAAAAAATTGCGTGCAGACTCATCATAAAAATGCAATTATGCAACAAGCTCTCGGCCTCAACACGTCTTCATCGAACCCGACTCTCTTTTTCAACCATAATTCAATGTGACCATTAAGCATTCGATCCCTGACTGTCAAAAGAAAACAAAACGCAGTGGCAACAAAATGGTTTATGGCGTTTTTTAGTTTACACGCTAACTGTTTGTGAAAATATTGGTGCGCATAGTTTACTCAGAGGATCATGGCTTAGTGCGCAATTCAACAACCCTCCGCCATACTACTTCACTTAAAACTTGTTACTCATGCAACGGATTTTCCTCAAAATGTTGCGCTATTAACAATCCTTAAGTGCTGTCGATCTGGAGATAATCACGGGTTTGAAGTTACCTGACTGTCAACGAGCGCGTGGAGTGTAACCGGGCGCTCCAAATCCCTATTGTTTCGGTTAACTGAGCTGGTGTCAAAACACAGGATCCAAAAATTAATGTCAAACAATATTCCATAATCGTTGAGTGTTAATGAACTTCACTGTTACCTGACTCAATCCTGGAAATCTGTGATCTCTGATCGTCGAATCCGGAGCAATTTCTTACCTTAAATCCGCCTTCTTGCTTTCCCCGGAGCGATTTTCACTATTCCGCTGCTTCAACCGCCTTCTCTTCTATCCAGATTAATCAACCGCCTTCTCTTCTCTTCAGATCAATGTTTTGTTTCAAAACGCCTTCCTTCTGAGCTCTGGCAATGAGGAATGAGGTTGAAAGTCATGAATGGACCGAGTTCATGGTTGTACCGTGTCTGATGGCGTTATTATGTGAGGTTGGTATGGTTGTCCTCTTTGACCAGTCGACAGACTGTGTCATGAGGATACCATTGCCTTGTTTAATGTTTAAACTATATACGTACACCACCACCTGCGCACGTTATGTTTGAATGACATGGCTGTTTTATCACACCACCGTGCACGCTATGTTTGAATTATCACGCTGTATTGTCACCACCGTGCACGTTGATTTCCCATCGTCGTGTGCTATGATATGCACCAACGCATTTCACTTTGAATGATACACCCGTATCATCACTACCTTTTGCATGAACTGATTACTTCCGCCGTGTCCTTTCGTGCAATGATTCTCCTGCGTTGTATATGCCATTATCATTCTGTCAAACCTGTCAACTATGTCATAACCATTATGTTCCAACTATGCGCCATATACCTTTGCCTATGTTTATACCATATGCGCATTGATTATATGCCATTGACCTTACCTCTTATGCGTATTAACCTTATGTCCTTTGCGTTCAATTCGCATTCCTCATTTACACTTATGGTATATAGTCTTTGTATAGCACATTATTTGTTTTGCTTTTTATGCATATCTTTATGATTTTTAAAATGACCATCTTAGGTCATTTTTAAAATCATCACCATACTAATGCTTGATTTATGTATGCAGGTGGAAAGAGTTGTCCTAGCTTGGTCTTTTGCTCAAGAAAAATATTTAGGTTTATAGGGAATATGTATGAAAAATGTGTATATGAATGAAATGGAATATGTATAGGATATTATGAAGATAGGATATGTATTGGGAATTATGAATATAGGATATGTATAGGAATATTGAATATCCTCAGGTACTAACTTTAACTTAACAAAAACTAAAAATTCCTAAGAAAAATTTGAATTTCAAGCACAAAATGACTATTCATATACTTCCCTGAATGATGTTTGTACAGGTGGAATGAAGTCAGATGTTGTAGATGAATCAAAAAGTGAATTTTATTGCTGCTCCTTGTCCTTCATGCTCTGGTTCTTGAATTGAAAATCAGGTCCCTTTATAATGATTCCTTGTTTTAGGTCCCTCTGCACTGCTTACATAATATGCACATGTTGTTTTGGCAGGTCTCTCAGGTCCCTCTGTATTGATTTCTTCTTTCAGGTCCCTCTGTTGACAATACAAGTTTCTTCTATACTTCAGCTTTTCAGCTAAAGATCTAATACAAGTCTCCCCCTTGCTTAAGATATGACTTGTCCTCAAGTCATTTGTTGATTGAGATTACCTGTATTGAAGTTATGTGAGAACAATAGAACAAGAAAAGGAATTCATAGAGTCCAAGTTGCCTTGATTTTCCCCTATGAATTCGTGTTTGCATAGTGCCAGTTGCCTGGTTTTCACTAGCAAACAAATTATTATTTTTTATGTTTTTTTTTTTTATTATTTTTTTTTTTATTATTTTTTTTATTTTTATTTTTTTTTATTATATTTTTTTTATTTTTATTCAACTACAGGACTGGAAGATGGCTGAACTTGGTGTGCCATGACTTCCAGTTCTGTATCTTCTGTCAGTTGTTTCATAAATGCTTCTTTACTGATAGGCCTATTATAAACTTTGAGCCTATGTCCATTCACTATAAAAGAGGTGGAATCCTGGTCAATTGTCTTGATATTTACTGCTCCATTGTCGAAGATTTCATCAATTTCATATGGGCCTAGCCAGTGTGTTGTGAACTTTGCTTTGAAATCTTTGAACTTGGAGTCAAAAAGTAATGCCCAATCTCCCTTGCGAAATGTCTTTGTCTTGATATATATGTCGTGCCACTTCATTCTTTGTTGTTGCACCAATGTAGTATGTTCTATGGCTTGTTGACGATGCTCATCTAACTGATTCAGTTCCATGATCCGCTGCTGTTGTGCTTCTGTCAGGTCTAGTCCTAATTCAGCTGCTAGTCTGTATGATTGTATCTGAAACTCTATAGGCAATAAGGCCTCTTTTCCATATACTAACTGGTATGGACTAAAACCAGTTGTATTCTTCCATGTAATTCTATAGGCCCATAGTGCATCTTGTAATTTTTCAGACCAATCTTTTCTGTTCAGCTTTACTGTTTTTGTCATGATATTCTCTAGGACTTTATTTGTTGATTCAACCTGCCCATTTGCTTGAGGATGATATGGTGTAGATGTTTTGTGTTTGATCTTGTACTTCTCTATTAGATCTCGTACCAGTTTTGATGTAAATTGTGTTCCTTGATCTGTTACAATTTGTCTAGGTACTCCATATCTGACAAAGATTTCTTTAAAAAGAAAGTTGACCACTATATCTTCTGTTGCTCTATGCACTGCTTTCGCCTCTGCCCACTTAGTTACATAATCTGTACATACTAAGATGTACTTGTTTCCATTTGATGATGGATTGATGGGTCCAACAAAGTCAAGCGCCCATTGCTCAAATGGTTCTATGAGGACTTGAGGCTTCAGCGGCATTTCATCTCTTGTGATTGGTCTCCCTGTTCTTTGGCAACTGTCACATTGCTTGACATATTTCTTAGAGTCTTTGAAGATGGATGGCCAGTAGTAGCCCAGTTGCAGCACCTTATATGTTGTTCGTTTATCTGCAAAATGGCCACCACATGGTTCATCGTGACATGCCTTTAGAATATCTAATATTTCATCTTCTCGCACACATTTTCTAATTATCAAATCTGAACCAGTATAAAATAAATCACCATTTACCCAACTATACCTGGAACTTTCTTTAATAATTTTGTGTCTTTTCTTTTTAGTGAATTGGTTTGGTAACTTTCCAGAAGATAAATAGTTTGCCATGTCTGCAAACCATGGTGTTTTTACTGTGATAGCAAACAGATGTTCATCGGGAAAGTTATCTGCAACTGGATTTGGATCATTGGGTGAATGTATGCGGGACAGAAAGTCAGCTACTTGATTTTCCTTGCCTGGCCGATCTTGTATTGTGATATTAAACTCTTGCAGTAATAGTAACCATCTTGTTACTCTTCCATTGGTTATAGGTTTATTCATCAAGTATTTGATTGCTGAATGATCTGTATGAATGAAAACTTGATATCCTGTTATATAATGTCTGAATTTGTTTACTGCATGTATAGCGGCTAACATTTCTTTCTCAGTGACTGTATAGTTCAATTCTGCAGGTGTTAGATTCTTGCTTATAAAGTATATTGCATAATTGAACAAGTTCTCTTTCTGTCCAAGGGAGGCACCTATTGCGGTATCAGATGCATTAGTTGATATATGAAATGGCAAAGACCAATTTGGTCCACGGAGAATGGGTGCAACTGATAATTTTTCTTTTAGAATTTGAAATGCATTTTGACAGTCATTTGTCCAGTGAAATTCAATATCTTTTGCTAATAATTTGAACAGAGGTTGGGCTATTTTACTGAATTTTTCAATGAATCGTCTATAATAGCCTGCATAGCCTAAGAAACTTCTTACCTCTTTCTGTGTTGTAGGAGGCATTAAGGTTACTAGGACTTGGATTTTTGCTGGATCCACTTTTATTCCTGAAGAAGAAATATGGTGTCCCAGAACTATTCCTTCTGTCAACATTATATAGCAATTCTCATTGCTTAATGACAAATTTGTTTCAATGCATCGTTTCAACACTTTCTCAAGATTATTTAAGCAATCATTATATGTGTTTCCATAAACTGTAAAGTCATCCATGTAAACCTCTACACATTCATGGATTAGATCAGCAAAAATTGCAAGCACTGCTCGTTGAAAAGTTGCAGGTGCATTACATAAACCGAATGGCAAAACATTATACGCATAGGTTCCCCATGGGCAAGTGAATGTTGTCTTGTCTTGGTCTTCTGTTGCTATTCTAATCTGGTTGTACCCGCTAAACCCATCTAAGAAAGAGAAGAATTTCTTTCCGGCCAATGAGTCTAACACTTGATCAATAAATGGTAGAGGAAAATGATCTTTGAGTGTAGCTTTGTTTAGTTCTCGATAATCCACACATATCCTCCACTTTCCATTTTTCTTTGGAACAATAACCAGTGGAGAAACCCATTGACTATCTGAAATAGGATAGATGAATCCAACATTTAACAATTTTTGCAATTCATCTTTCACTATTTCTTTCATCATAGGATTCATTCGTCTTTGAGGTTGTCTTACAGGTTTAATTTGTTCATCTGTATAGATGTGGTGGACACATGTGTTAGGATGGATTCCTTGCATGTCGGTATAATCCCAGGCAAAAGCTTTTGAATATTTCTGTAATAATGCAATTACCTCTTGTTCTTGTTCTGATTGCAACTCATTTCCAATGTTTAAATGTTTTCCAGGACTTACCTCAATTGTTTTTATTATTGGATTGGAGATTGTGTTTACAGGAAAGATGTCTATAAAAGAATTTCGCAAAGTTTGAATAGTACAGGTTTCCTGAAAACATTGATTCAAAAGGTTATTTACAGCTTCATATTGCACTTCTCTAAGCTGCTCTGAAATACTTGGTTCTGAAATGAAAAGATCCATTAAGTCTTCATTCTCTTCTTCTTCTCTTAAATCAAAGAATTTATTTATACTTAAAACTGATTTAGTTTGCTGTTTTTCTTGAGCTTCAAGTACTGATTCTAAAGAAGTTGATTGTGTAGGTGAATAAAGAGCAATATGTTTCCTTTCTTCTCCATGTGAAATAATCATGCTTCCTGATCTGCATCCTATAAAGGCATCAGCGGTAGCTAACCATGGTCTGCCTAAAATTAGAGGATGTCCTCCCAAATTTGATTTTGGTTGCAGAATAAGGAAGTCAACGGGATACTCCCATGAATCCAAAGAGACTATTATATCTTCCAATATTCCTTCAGGAACAACTTTAGATCTGTCTGCCAATTCTAAGATTGTAGAGGTTGATCTAATGTTGTTCAAATGCAAAGTTTTCATGGTCTCCATTGTCATTACATTTATAGCTGCTCCCAAGTCTATTAATGTGTTTGGTACTGAGAAATTATTTATTGATATAGTAACCATAGGGATACCAGGGTCAATATATTTTTCTATTTTGGTTTCTGTAGACATGAGACTTGCTAGTTTACCAATGACTTGGATTGTAGTAGGATCCTTCTTCTTTCTCTGAGTTTTCTTAATGCACAATTCCTTTATTGTTTTAGCATATATTGGTATTTCTTTAATTGCCTTTAACAAAGGAATTTTCACATAAGCATTTTTTAACTCATCTAAAATATCGAATTCAGGAAGGGTTATTTCTTTTTGTTGTTCCACTAACCTTTCAGGATAAGGTGGTGTTTGAGTTGTAATGTTTGTTTCTTTCTGAATTTGTATCTTAGTTTGTGATGTTTCAGGTGATTCTCCTTGTTCGGTTGGTTCTTCTATAATTGGAGGAGAATCCTTTTTAAGCACTTTTCCAGACCTTAGATGGACTTCATTAAGAGGAAGAATTGAATATGTGGGAAAACATGTTGCTTCCTCTATAGTATATGCAGCTTTTTCCACCTTATTATTCGGATTTGCAATTGGTTGTGCTGGTAATTGAGTTGGTCTGGGTTGATTTGTGGGTAGCTGCAACTGTTGTGGTTGGGTCAACAACGGTGGGGGATTCTGCTACGGATATGGAATGGATTGTGGATATGCAGAATGTTGTTGTTGAAATGGTATGGATTGAGGATATTGTGGATATGTGAATGGCTGTTGATATTGTTGCTGGTATTGTTGAGGTGGCTGGTTTCCATAACCATATCCTCTCCAACCTTGTACAGGTTGTTGTGGATATTGTTGTGGAGGCCAAGCTTGCCATGGCATTGGAGGGGTCCAAGGATTTTGAGGTGGATAAAGGTAATTTTGTTGAGGGAATTGTTGCTGATTTTGTTGAGGCATCCTAGGTTGCCATGGTCTTCGTGGTGCTACATAATAAAAACCTTCCATTCCTGGCACTTCTTCCATTGAATTCATTTGTAATTCTTTCGATTTAAACAATTTTCTGTGGAATGCTTTTCCGTACAAAGACCACAAACCTGAATACTCTTAACACTATCCAAAGGACATTCTCTTAATGGATGTTTGTTTCTACATTTGGGACAAAAGATTGCTAAAGCTTGGTCTTGTTCTTCTTTTCTCTTATTTGTCTTTAGCACATCTACTTGTGTCCCTAATGTACTTAAAAGATCTGTTTTGAAATTTTCCAATAAACTTCCTATTTCAGCTCTTGTTATCCCTCCTGCAGCTGACTTTGCTGCTTTTGAACTTACTTCTCTTCTTCCTGTTTTTGCTCTTCCTCTAGAATATTTTTGACATAAGTCGACAATTTCTTCGAATGGTAGGTTTGAGATATCTCCTTTACCCATCACATTCAAAATGTCAAGATATTCATCCCTTATACCCTTGAGAAAGATTGTTCGAATGGTTTCTTGATTTAGAGAATGTTGTTTAGATTTCTGTAGATTATACAAAAATCTTTCCAAATATTCTTCTAGACTTTCATCTTCTTGTTGTGTCATTCTAAAAATATCTTCCTTTAAATCTCTAGATCTGCAATAAGCTTGATATTTTTTAAGGAAGACTGATCTCATATCATCCCAAGAAGCTATTGTATGTTCTCCTAAACCCATAAACCATTTCAAGGCTGCTGCTTTTAATGTTGCAAGGAAAAGACGAAGTTTATGGATGTCATCAGTATATCCATATGTTCTACATAGAATATCAAATTCAAACATAAATTAATCAGGATCTTCTGTTGACATTCCATAAAAATTTGGCAATACAGAAGGTGGAATATTTTTCATTTTTACTTCTTCTCCTAATATTGCACTTGTGTCAATTATTGGAAAGCCAAAGGTAGTTTCATCTTCTTGTCTTTTCTGATCATTTTCCATTTTTCTATCATTTTCTTGTTTTGCATCCTCTTCTCTTTTTCTTCTCCATTCTGCTTGTTGTCTTTCATATTGAGCTCGTTGTTCAGGAGTGAGAATAACAGATCCATGTCCTTCTTCTGCCATTGGTTGATTTGTTTCAATTTTAAGTGGAGTTTCGGGTTGATCAAAGATAAGAGGATTTATGGATGGAAATAAAGTTTGTTTTCCTTTGATGATTTCTTTTTGTTTTCCAGAAGTTGAAGATTGTTTTTGCTTTGCTTCCCAAGCTAACAAAGTTTGTCTCTCAATCAAAGTCAATCTTTGTCCACTTCTTTGTTTTTTTGCCAATTCCTCAATGATTGGATTACCAGTAACTGGGGTGTTTGATGATCCTATCTCTATTTGTGGGGGGTTTTTAATAAATCTACCATGAGGATCTCTATGTCTAGGCATAAAGAAACATAACTAAAAAAAAAAATGTAACTACTGTTTTTGTGTTTTTTTTTTTTTTATATTTTTTTCTCTCTATTGACTATGCCGATATTTGCCTCCCCGGCAACGGCGCCAAAATGTTGAGCTAATTTATGTTCCTAAACTAACACAATATTTATTATCAATCCGGGTTGTTTATGCTTTGAGGCAAGATCACTATATGTGAAGATCAGATATAATCAACCTTGAAAGATATGCTAAAAGTAATACATTTTACAACTCCAATTCAATTAGTTTAAAAGGAGGAATAATATTGAAATGGTTCTTGACTCAAGAAATTCATTTCAACCTCAATTACCACTTAATGAATCAGAGATTAAAAACCAAGAACTTTAAGATGGATAAATTATGAAATGAAAGAAGCTCTTAACTTAAGAGACATGTAAAGTGTTCCATTATAATTTATTCATCTTAATATCAAAAATCTCAACAAGAAATTGCTTGCACACAACAAAAGAAATCAACTTTAATTCATCATTTTCATAGAAGGGATGCTCAACTTGATACATCGGTTTTTCCAACTTGATAAAGTGATGAATAAGTTATAAACTAATGACATCAATCACTATGCATAAATCATTAAACAATCTGAAATAAAGCTTTGAAAACCAGTTCTACAACAAGGAAATAAAACTAGTTACAAGAAAGTGTACTTAGCTTGGAATGGGGGCCCTTCCACCCTTGCCTCGCACACTTGATAAATGATCTCAGAAGCTTAACTTCAGTCACACATCCATAACATTGAACAGCAAATTGATAACAGCACAAGTCTTCAAATTAACTTCTTAATCCAAAATTGTCACAATATAAAAGTATATAAGTCAATAATAATCCTAATACATAAGCCATCAAAGCTTTGGCTTTAAATAAGAAGTCTCATGAACAAAATGATCTATTTTTACTCAAACAAACCCATCTACTTCTCATCCACCTATCTAATTCGAATTCATTATTCTTATCCCAAGAAATATGGTCAATCCCATAGAATCTCAAAACTGCCCTATTTCTATGGGATTTCTGAATGACTAGTCATGATTGACTAGAACTAAATGGGCCTAATAAAGCTTGTTCTGTTCGAACTAAGCATAGGTGACTTAGTCCTAGTTGCCAAGCTGTCCATCCATGCATTCAACTCGTGCCCAAGTGTCCTGCAACCATATCAACCATATAGCTATTACGGGAATTTCTGAATCAGCCAATTTTGCACTAAAAATCAAACTTTCATAAAAACTTTAGAACTTGAAAAATTAAAATTAAATACCTGAATAGATATCAAATATATGTCAAAATGGAATAAATGAATGGAAAATGGATGGAAAATAGATGGATAAATAAGTTTCTTTGAGCAAAATAAGACCAAAACTGAGGCCCAACAAATAGTATGAAAAATATGAGAACTTTAAAAGATATTTATGATGATTTTGATTTTAGTTAAAATTTTGCATTTTTTTCATTCCAACCTTCTTCTTCTGAAGAATCAATCAGAGATGAAAATTGGGTGCAAGCCATGGATGAAGAGATTAATTCTATTGAAAAGAATGATACATGGGATTTGGTTAATTTTCCAAAGGATAAAAACCTCATTGGTATGAAATGGGAGTAAAATACAAAGTTGAATCAGAAAGGTGAAATTGACATATTTAAAGCAAGACTTGTAGCAAAAATATTCTCGCAACAAATGGGGAATATACTTTGGCGAAACGTTTTCTCCAGTAGCCAGATTGGATATTGCAAGAGCAGTTCTAGTGACAACAACTTATAAAAGTGGAAATTATATATCATATGGATGTCAAATCAACCTTCTTGAATGGAATTCTAGAAGAAGAAATTTATGTGCAACAACCTCCATGTTATGAAGTTGGAGGTAAAGAAGATAAAGTTTATAGGTTGAAAAAAGAGCTCTATGGACTGAAGCAAGCACCAAGAGCATGGCATAGATGAATTGACAATTACATTATTAAGAATGGATTTTGGAGAAGGAGCATTGAGCCTACCTTGTACACAAAGGTAAATGAGGATGAACAGATTTTGATTGTTTTCTTATATATATGATTTTTACAAGTGATCCTTAGTTAGATGATCTTGGCATTGAAGTTAAGTAATCTGAAAAAATGATTTTTTATTTTCCAAAATAAATATGCTATAGATTTGGTGAAAAGATTCAGGATGGATAATTTCAAATGTGTACCTATAGCAGTTGCAACAAGTACAAAGTTAAGTAAGGATGATGAAGGACCATATGTCAATCCAGCTCTATTCAAAAGATTGGTTGGTAGCCTCATGTATCTCACAACTAAAAGATGAGATATTATGCAAGGAGTGAGTTTGATTTCTAGATTTATGGAGACTCCAAAAGACACACATTGAACTATAGGAAAAATAATTATGACATACATAGCAGGAACTAGATATTCTGGCATAATGTATGCAAGTACAGAAAATAAAGTTTCGATTGGATTTACAAATAGTGTTTTTTCAAGTAGTTTGGATGATAGGAAGAGCACATCTAGTTATCTGTTCCATATTGGTTCAGGTGTGATTTCATGGGCATATAAGAAGAAACATTTTCTGACACTATCTTCAGTAGAAGAAGAATATGTAGCAACACCATCAGTAGCATGTCAAGTAGTATGGTTAAGAAGAGTATTGGATGGACTCAAGAAGAAACAACAAGGATCAACAATGATACTGTGACAACACATGAGCGATTTCATTATCCAAGAATAGTGTGTTTCATCAAAACAGTAAGCATATTGATACTAGATATCACTTTATTGGAGAACTTGTGAGCAATGGAGAAGTTCACTTGAAGCTTTGTAAATGTAGTGATCAATTGAGTGATATATTTATAAAGCCATAAGCAATAGATGTGTTTGAATTTCACAAAAGATACTTGAGTGTTGTAAGCCTAGTTGAGACATAAACCAACAAGCATGTTTGATTTGTCATGAGTTAATGTTTTAGTTTAGCGATCGTAATTAAGGGGGAGTGTTAAAATAGTTAATCAACTCCCCCATGCAGAGTTAGAGAATGAGTTAAGTAAGCGTTGAGTAAGTGGATTTGTATGATAGATGAATTTGGAAAGTGGGTTAGAGAGTTAGTTAAGTGAGTGACGGTCAAGTTAAGTTATGTAAGTGTGTGCATGTCAAGTGGGTTAGCATAAATACCCTTCACCGGGTTCATTGTATTCAAAGAGTGAGACTATGATTAATATAAGAGTCGGAACTAGTATTTTCCTACGTGAAATACTTGTGTTATTTTGTGTTTAATATCAATGTGTCTGAAAATGTTAAACAACTTATTTCACATTTGAATTAACACCAACGATTTGAATATTATAATTTCATATGCAAGTCAATTTAACCAACAACTCACACTATTTCCACAATGTTATAGGTACAATTTTTTACCTTAGTTGAACCATCTTTAACACAAAACAAAATCTACTTAAACACATAGCTCTTCTACCTTTACCTTCATATCGTAGAAGTGAACAACAATAGTAATAGAGTCAATTTTTGTGTAGGCAATAGAATACAACAAGAACACAACTATTCTAATGCAAAGACTCCTTTTATTGAGCCCTCACTACTATGGCTTTGAGACCAATTGAATGTTATTTAAGGTTACAAAGTACAGAGCAGAAAACACATTAACAACAGGCAGCTACGCATAACAGAGAAACAACAAACCCCAAAAGGGGTTACAACTCGTAAAGTATTGATAAGAACTCTTCTTTTATTGAATAATGAAACAGCAAAGCATCTTCAGCTGCATTACAACTCTTACATTACATCAATACTATGCATCATCTCGATTTATACAAAATTTAAGTCTGTTACATATATTTAAAAGATCAGTTTTGCATCTTTGAATTCCAGTAAATCCATACGGTGTTTCCCCTTCTAAAATCAACAAGACATTGGGTGTCTCCTATTAATTTCAACTAGCTTAATTCTATCATGCATCTTCCAAAATCGGTGATGATCTGATTTCTCCTAGTGTGTAGGAGATCAGTCGTTGCACCGTTTGGATATCTTCCATTGCCGGACTGGGTGTTGTCATATTGGCTAACAATGTTTGGAATGCAACTGTCAGAATAGATCCCCTTTTCTCTTCTAGATGGGTTATTGAGATCTCCCCAATCTAGGTCTCTAAAACAATGCTCAATGAGAGGGCTATAACCATACAAGAACACAACCCGATATCTACGCATATTTAAAATACACCATAAGAGGAAAATGCTACGAGACATCATGATATTATGATATATCAGCAGAAATATACAAGAAATAGTTGAGGGACAAGCCAGTCAAACTCTAAGAGCAAACCTCCAATGAATAAGCAGTGAAATACAAGAGTAGCTGCAACTCCACAAAATGCCAGAGTAGCTGCAACTGTGCAGTGTACATGAAGGCATAAGCTGCTGAATATGAATAAATACATATGTGGCTGAAGGAATACAAGAAATATCCCAATAATAGAGAAATGGGCTGAAATACAAGATTTCTAGCCAATCTATGAAGATTGCTAGAAATGCCGGAGAAACCCAAAATGTGACAACCTAGTGTCACTGGAACTGATACAAAAGGAGAATGAGGCTATGGCTGATATGACATATGATTTCCCTCCTCTGATCATGTCCCTAATACAAATTACTGATCACTTTGTCTCAGAAACACCCTCCTCTGAAGCTCTCGAAACCTCTCTCTCACTGCCTCCTCTGAAATAACATAGTTTCCTCCAAGGACTGCATAGTGGGAGATGATGGAAGGTTGGCCCATGCCAATTGATCTGAAATAAGTCCAAGAATCCTCCTTGCAGCTCCTCCAATGAATATATCCCTCCACCACTGAAGAAAACAAGACAAGAAGACTCCATGAGTTCCTCTCTAGCTGCACCCAGCTACACAATGTCCTCTCTGCTGCATAAATAACACTGTAGAAGATGAATGAGGTTGTGGCCAATGCTGGATTGAGGAAATTTAGCTCAATCCTCATATTCCTTGAGGAAGAGGTAGGGATTCCCGACCGGGAACACCCTAGTGCCCGAGGGCACCATCACCCTGCTAAACAGCCCGAGGATGCAAGCTTTGCAAACCCAAGTCTGAAACTCTAAAACATAACATATCCAAAATGGGATGCCATCTCCTCCATATAAAGTGAGTGAACTCCTCTCCACCATGGTCCCCACTAATTAGGGTTTCCACCCTCATGAAAGTGTCTTCCTTCCAAAACTGCGCAGCTTCTCTAGGAAGCCTCTTCCTCCTTGGGCAGCGATGTTGACTTTAGTCAATGGTGACTAATCAAGTGAGATGGGTTCCATTCACACCCTTGGTGTTTATTTCAGTTGCTTTATTCACTCCCCTTTCACATTAGGAGTGTTATTTCTTCATCTAAAAGGGGCTAAGGTGTCTCCTTGCCCATTTTATTAAACAAAAATAAAATGTGCAACTATAATATTCCATTGTAGCTTGAGGCTAAAATTGGGAATATTACAGTCCTCCCCTCCCACATGTTGCTTGCCCTCAAGCAACTGCATGAAGAGAACAAAATCTTCTCCCCCTTCTCCTCCTGGCCTCCTCATCAATGGTCCCACCACTACTCAACTGCAATGAATCTGTCCTCCAATATTCTCTCCCAAGTATGCAAGCTGACACAATGCTCCTCCTGGAAAGATAAAAGGTGTAGTGGAATTATTCTTGCTGTGCTAAGGCCTCCTTAAGGTAGGAGTGATGATATGCATGGGAAAATTTTGCTCCCAATGATGATCCTCTCATCCATGCAATCATCCAAATAAAATCTCACCGCTGATTTCTGAAATAAGTTGGGGCTGAATGGAGAGTTGTTTTGGTTTCCCATGATGGCCCTCTCTCCATATGCTGCTCATATGGGGTTGTCTTTGTCTTTGGGCTGAAAAATTATGGCCTCCAAGAATGGCCCAAGCTACCCCATCAAGAAAATCAGCCATGATATGCTTCTGCAAATTCTTCAAGTGGTCCCTCCCACAAGAAGGTACAAGTAGCAACGTAGAAATCATGGTTTTCCCATGGTATCTCCTACAAGATAAAACATATACAATGGGGAGAATCATGCTCCCAATGGGATATACATACAATACTCTCCAAATAATTCTCCTCATGAATGTACAAACATCAGAAATACATGGAGCAATATACAATAAGAGCAAGTTACCAAATGGCAGCCGGAGAGTGGTTCAAAGTTCCACTCATGGAACCTGCACAGTGCCTCCTTGTCTTGCCTCAAAATCAAAATAACAAGTGCTGAATTAGCCACTTGTTTGTTGCCACAACATCTCCTCATAAGATGAAAACATAAAAATACAAATTGGTGCCAATGGTGCACACTAAGGAACATGTGGCTTTCCCCCACAATCATCACAAAAATAGCCAAAATAAAGGCTACAAGTAGCTGCAAGTACATCCTCATGAAAAATGCAAGAAGGAACAAGCCTCCTTGATACATCATGCTCCTCGATCAATGAAAAGAAGTACAATACCAACATGAAATTATACCTCCTCCATCATGCACTAGAGCTCTTGAGCTGAAATGGCTCAACATGAATACTCTCCCTCTCCTCCAATGAGCAAGGGAATGGTTGTGCCAACCCCTCCAAGAACAACCAGGCTCTGCATCTATCCATATGCTGATGTAGATCATGCTGAATTCCCTCCAAGTGATCTCCTCCAGCAGGGCAAGGTATGTATCCAATTGCATAGCTAGGAAGTCCTCATATGCTGCATGCAATAGTGACTCCTTGAGACTAGAATACCTAGTCAAGAAGAGTCTGCCATGATGATAGATGATCATATCATCCACTAAGTATCTGCCATCTCCATCAAGGCCATCCAAGAATCATGCATGCATCAAGATCCTGGGGAATACTCATCCAAAGTTGAGTCCTCCATCCTGGATCAATCCTCCATATAGACATCGTTGGTATTCTGCAATATGGTGCTCTATCATGCTACTACCTTCTACCTTGACATCCCCTCATGCCAAAGTCATCCTCCAAGTTACTACCATGCCATCATGCAGCTGCTCATGCTCAAATAGAAATAAGGACCTCTAAAAACGAGCCTCCCATGAGAGACTATCACCTCCAAATAATTTCCCAATCCTGGGCAATGTAAGCATGAGTGGCCTCCATCCCCGCCAAAGCATGAAAGAGTTCTTTCCTCAAAGGAAGTATCGTCTCCCACCAAATCCATGGAGTAGCCATCCCCCTATCCATGTAGCAAGATCTATCTGTGTAGTATAGCTGATGAGAGTGGGTGAGACTGAAAATGAGAGGGTGTATCCCTCCTCCTTGTGTTTATCCCCAAACTCACTGTGCTACGATGGACTCCTCTAATGTCTCCACCCCTCCGAAATCTAATGAGTGGTGAACCAAGTAGCATGATGCCTCTCATCATCTCTAGATCATATGGCCTCCTAGATGGAAAGCCATCAAAAGTGAGACATCAAGAACTGAAAACAGACTGCATGTATGAGTGGACTGATTTTTCCCTCTCTCCTCTACGCACTGTAGTCTCTTTTCCTTGTGCAAAAACTTTCTGAAATAGATAAGGGAGAATTCTCTTCATCCCTCCATGTTGATCCTTTTTTTCTTCTTTCTCCATCTCATAATCCCCAGCAAATGCTACATATGGCTCCGGAATTGTGTCTTGGTACCCACATGCAAAATATTTGGAACTCCTTGCAAAGACACAAGGGCTCCTCTAGTAGAAGCAATGGCTCTCCTATCACCTCCATGTGGTGATGGATCTCCTCCTAAAGTGACAGCGTTGTTGGTTCCTTCCAATGCATGAAAAGTGTTTGTATTTATGCCACAATGAGTTTCACTAAGTTTTCCCATCAAACCCTTAGTGAAGGCATCACATGTTTTTGCATTTGCATGTCAATGAAAAATGGAACCTTCAACCCAAAAAAAATCATGAGCCATACCTTGAGTTGCAGTGCTTCTCCTCCCATGGCCTCATTTCTTCTTCTACTCCCCTGCTATGCAAGTGAACAAGGCATTGTGCCGTGGATCTGCATGTGTGGCTGAATGCCCACACCCTTCATGTAAAGTAGCTAGGATTTGTCTCATCAACAAACCCTCTCATAAAATCTTTCGTTTTTCCCTTTCATCAAGATTTTCAATGATCTCCTCATTGGTTTGGAAAAGAAGAAGGGAAACCTCCTCTTCCTTCATTCCTCTTTCCTTGTCTCCTTGTAAATCTCCTCTCCTTGGAGAGAAGATCCTCTTCTGATAGCAATGGATTTTGGGCACAGGCTGATCCAAGATCATGCTTTGATACCACTATAATATCCCAAATGAGGTATTTTATGCTCCATCGGGAATATCTTAAGATATTCCAATTCCTTCTTCAGTGAGCTACTGCAAGTCCATTTCAGAGATTGACTGTTGGGGAATTTACAGGATATGTCTCCTTCTAAAGAAGGGAGAGATCCTGAGGCTAGCTGGCCCTTTACAGACTCTGTCTATGGATATGCAATATTCCACCTCAGGAATTTCTGCTACAGGGTCCTTGAGGACGCTGTATAAGGAAGCTTATACATAAATAAGGCAAACCAGCACTAGGATGCCCTATATCAACTCTAATACAACTCCCCTGCATAAAGTGAGCTCAAAGAAATAACTCTAGATGGGTTATTCAGATCTCCCCGATCTAGGTCTCTAAAAAAATGCTCAATGAGAGAGCTTACAACAACATATGAACATGAACATGAACTCTGAAACTCTGAAATACATCATAAGAGGGAAATGCTATAGCCATCATGATATTAAGATATATCAACAGAAATATACAAGAAATAGTTGAGGGACAAGCCACTCAAACTTTAAGAACCAACCCTCAATGAATAAGCAATGTAATACAAGAATTGCTGGAACTCCATAAAATGCCGTAGTAGATGCAACTGCGCTGAGTACATGAAGTTATAAGCTGCTAAATCTGAATAAATATACATATGGCTGAAGGAATACAAGAAATAAGCCCAGCAACAAGAATTGGGCTGAAATACAAGATTTCTAGCCAATCTATGAAGATTGCTAGAAATGTCGGAGTATACAAAAATGTGACAACCTAGTTGTCACTGCAACTGATACAAAGGAGAATGAGGTTGTGGCTGATCTGACATATGATTTCCCTCCTCTGATAATTTCCCTAATACAAAGTACTGATCACTTTGTCTCAGAAACACCCTCCTTTGAAGCTCCCGAAACCCCTCTCTCATTGCCTCCTCTGAAATAACGTAGTTTTCTCAAAGGACTGCGCAGTGGAAGATGATGGAAGGTTGGCCCATCCCAAATGATCTGAAATAAGCCCAGGAATCCTCTTTGCAGCTCCTACAATGAATAGATCCCTCCACCACTGAAGAAAACAAGCCAAGAAGACTCCATGAGTTCCTCTCTAGCTGCACCCAGCTACATAACGTCCTCTCTGCTGCAGAAATAATGTTGTAGAAGATGAATGAAGCTGTGGCCAATGCCGAATTGAGGAAATGTAGCTCAATCCTCATCCTTCCTTGAGGAAGAGGTAGGGATTCCCGACCGGGAACACCCTAGTGCCCGAGGGCACCATCACCCTGCTAAACAACCCGGGGATGCAAGCTTTGCAGACCCAAGTCTAAAACTATAAACCATAACATATCCAAAATGGGTTGTCATATCCTCCATATAAAGTGAGTGAACTCCTCTCCACCATGGTCCCCACCAATTAGGGTTTCCACCCTCATGAAAGTGTCTTCCCTCCAAAACTGCACAGCTTCTCTAGGAAGCCTCTTCCTCCTTGGGCAGCGCTGTTGACTTTAGTCAATGGTGACTAATCAAGTGAGCTGGGTTCCATTCACACCCTTGGTGTTTATTTCAGCTGCTTTATTCACTCCCCTTTCACATTAGGAGTGTTATTTCTTCATCTAAAAGGGGCTAAGGTGTCTCCTTGCCCATTTTATTAAACAAAAACAAAATGTGCAACTATAATATTCCATTTTAGCATGAGGCTAAAATTTGGAATATTACATCTTCCCAGTCCATGGACCCATGTTGCTCTCTGTTTTCCCAAAAATGTCGTTTAGGGCCTCAAAACGGCTCCGGAAGTTTAGGACCCGAAAAACTGCTAAAAATAGTAAACTGTACCGAAACTGAAAAAATGAAATAGACAATGGTGGAGCCCCAAGTGGAATAGGCGGGTGACCACCAATATCCACCTGGATCATTGGGTATTGAAATGAGAGGTAAGAACCTGCATGCCAAAAAGTAAAATGCTTTCTCAAAGCCCACCTTCCAGCAGATGCATATATATTAGATAGGAATAGATGTTTTTATGAATGAATAGGAATTAAAAAGTAGAAATAGACCCAAATCCACCTCCCAAATTGACCAAACCCAAGGGGTTAGTGACCCTTGGAAGATCGACCTTTATAGACGAAATCATAAGAAAAGAAAAATCTCAGGCGTGAGTAGGACCTCGGATCACATCCAGAAAAAGCTCTACTGTAATCCCTCAAGCAGCAGGCTCACCATCTGCAGCTCACGTCGAGATCCATAGAAAAACCAAAGGGTCTGAATAGAGCTTTCAGGATATAGAAAATTTGCATTCTGACCCTTCACAAGAGGGAAATTCGTTCAATCTACAAGAAGGAGAGGGAGAAAATAGTGGTGTTATAGGATAAAATATACAGTCACTGGAACCTGTATCTCCTAAGATCTCGGTTGAAGAAAGGATACCTGATATCCCAGATCAAGGTAGTGCTGTAAGAACTCTTCCAAATCTGTCTGCCAGTCTTGCCCAAATTAACTTTCCAAACCAAGAGATTCCTGAAGGTTATTGGAAAATATTTGATCATATGGTGCATAATCAGCCTCAGGGACAAAAATCGACATTGGAATATCCCATCGTCAACCTAATTGTTAATGCTCCTATGAAAGCCATTCATTTCTAGAGCATCCCTACTTTCCACGGTTTAACATCGGAAGATCCTGACGCTTTCCTGTTCGAATTTTACGTTTTATGTAGCGGATATGATTATACCACCGATCCCCAAAAGCTAAAACTATTTCCTTCTACATTAAAGAGAGCAACTTTGCGATGGTTTATGGGGCTTGGTGGAGGAACTATTAACTCTTGGGATCAAATGAAAACATCTTTTCTCACTAAATACCAAGATTATTGTAGAACTAGAGACCTGAAAGATGAAATCTTTAACATGACTGCAAAAGATAATGAAACTTTAGACGAATATGTTGAACGAATTCAATATAATTTACAACAGTCTCCTTTGCTGCATTATCTAAATATGTTTTAAAAGTAACTATGATAAAAGGAATGAAGGATGAATGTATAGAAACATTAAATTTAATGGGGAAAGGGGATATTTATTAGGAAACTTATGATGACATTATTTAGCTGTGTATCAGGTGCTCTCGAGGAAGCATGTGCTTCAGGCAAACCAGACGAGATACTATCGCCATAAACAATAAAGTTGTTGGTGCTTGCATAACTTGGATGGAGATTGGAAATATCTTAGAAGATTTCAAAACCGATATCCTTGGCACCCTCACAACACAGTTGGATTTCCTACAAGCCAAACAAAAACAAGCTATAGCGGAACAAAATTTAGTTGTTTTCTTCCCGTGATGCCGAAAGAAGCACAATCAGAGAGAATGCCTGTTGGACATGGTTCATACTTGTGCCATCTTCACTAAGGACCATGCCACTGAACAATGTCCATCACTTTCGAGATTAAAAGTGGTTTTTAAAGAAGCAAAAGAAGAGACAAAACTAGTATACTTAATGAGCCAATGTCGATAGTGGCAAGCCCGACCCACAAGTATGTCACAAGACCCTTCTCTGTATTTTTCATCTCCATCATTTAATCAACAACAGAATTCTAGAACATCATGGCAAGGCCAATCACCTTTCTCCACTTGGAAATATCAATCATTTCCTATGCCACCCTGGCGAAGCCAAACTTTTCCAAACACTGGTTGGCCAAAGTTTACTCCTTTCTGGAAAAACAATTTGTACCCATCCCAGTGGGCTGCCTCCATGTCACAAAATCTAAATTGGTCCTCAAACTGGCAACAACTCGTAGGAATAACTAATCAACCTATGGGGATGGGTCCTCAACCTCAACCGACTTTACCAGCTCCGTATCCATTGCAACAAAATCCTCAGCCTCTTATGCCCCCAACTACCAGCTCAACCAAATCCAAATCCTAATAACAAACTGGCTCAACTGATATAGATTATTGAAAATTCAGATCTTGAAATAAAACAGATGGAATGAAGTGAACTAAAGCTAATATTGGGACATATAATCACCCTTGAGGAAAATAAAAATCAACAATAATATGAGACAAAAATACCTGCCATAACTAAATCCTCAACTGTGACTAATACAAAAATAAACAAGGAGAAGACACAGTCGAGCAACAAGATCCTAAAAAAAGTATCATCACTTCTCCTCCATTGCCTGAAAGATTAATAATACCCAAACTAATTGTTTATCCAGACTTTGATCTCTTAGGGGAACTTAAAAAATTATGTATTAAAATTCCTCTCCTTTAGGCTATCCAAGACATTCTATTTATGCTAAAACAATTAAAGAACTATGTGCGAAAAAGCCTGCGTGGAAAACAAAAGCTCACCAATTGTCCATGTCGTAGGACCTTATTTGATCTTCTTCTAGGTAGGAAAATGCCAGTAAAATACGAAGATTCAGGGAATCCCATAGTCACAGTTTAGATATATGGTCGTTCTTATCAAAACACACTAGTCAACTTAGGCGCAACCATTAACATCTTAAATTCAGAAACTTGCGAAACACTTGGTATCACAACTCTGGAACCAACCACCACCTTGTTGGAACTTGATGATCATTCAATCGTTAAACGAGAAGGAACCTTACATGATATCATGGTTTCTATTGACTCATGGGAATACCCAGTCGATTTTCTAGTTATCAACCTAAGAAGCCGATTAGATGGACACCCTTTAATTTTGGGACGACCTTGGTTAGCAACAACTGATGATTACATAGGCTGTCGTGTTGGTAGCATGACCATAAAAAAGGGGAATGTTGTTAAAAACCTTGTTTTTTATCCCCCTGCTAACAAGTCTGCCCATCCTGGAAAATCATAAACATCCACCTACATACCTGGAAGAAAACATAAAGGATAATGTATTCCCTTGAAAAGTGAAATATTATGTTATATATATTTTACAATTTATGTTTATGGAAGTTTATGTGGACTCCCTGATGAGATCTTGCTATGATGAAGGTAACTGCTACCAGGCTTCCATCGCATAGACTAAAAAAGTACCAGTGTAAAAAATGGGATACAGAAGGATTGGATGTACAAAAGGTAAATAGAATTCACCCCACCGAAATTAATATATAAATGTACATCCATGGTGTTATGATAGAATAAAATTTTGTGAGAATTCAACAAAGAAAACAAACGAGATTAAGGGAGACTCCCTATAACGAGACGATGAAATGGAAATGAGAGTTAAAAAAGAAGAAGAAGCATAAAGTGGTGTTTATATCTGTGTTCATAGTGTCAGTGATAATCATTTCACTTTTATGGGGAGGTGGATTTGACGTAGAGAAGTCACCCAACCAACATTAATATATGAGTGTACATTCGCGGTGTTATGACAAAATAAAATTTTATCAAAATTTAAAGAAGTTAAAAACTTGTTTAAAGGAGAATCCCCATACTATGGTGATGAAATGAAATGGAACGTAGTGTGGCTTCTTTCCGTTGGATCTGTGTCATCAAACTGATCGGCCCCATGTGTTGGTAATGAGGCTTTCACAACCCCCATTTCTACAGTTACAATATACATGCCCATGTAGAGCATGATCGCCTACCCAACCATAGGTTTCTCAAAATTTTCCTTAGTTGCTTAGTATAGTATGGTGGAGGTGTCAGAGTAGGGGATGTGGTTGCAGAGAGAGCATTAACATACCCTACATTCATTTCATGTGAATCATAACTGTGTCTCACTATATTTTGGTATATATATTTCAAATTTGAAGTTATAGGATATTGGTTTGATTGATTTTTTATTTATTTTTACATAATCTCTAATTTTGGTGGATTATTTACATATTCAGTTAGAAGAATTTGGTTCATATTAGTCCATTTTACTACTTCATTGTCAATTGATATTTTTAACACTTAGATTCATGGGAAAAAAACACAATCATCAACCAACCTCCAGCGCTCGAAAAAATTTCTCCAGCCAGCATTGAACTCATCCAAATCCGAACTCCTCCACACTCAATATCCTCTTGTGTAGAGGTTCTCTAGCCAAGGAGACCTGCAAAACAAAACAAAAATTAACCAATTTGCAAAGAAAACTATACCAACAAATTAACATCAACGTGACCTGTTAAACATCAAATTGACCCGCGGAAACAAAGTTCAGTAGAAAAGACAGAGCGAAACATTGCCACGAGCTTAGAGACCAAATATATATAAATAATTTTTCAGTCGAAAATATTCTTTGGCCAAAAAATAGGTCGACCGAAAAAATATTTCGGCTAAAAAGGTAACTAGATGTATTTTCCCTCCATTGGCCGAAAATCTATTGCAGGTTGTCGTCAACTTTAACGTTCAAATTTTCGGCCAAAAAAAAAAACTTCAGCTGAAAAAAAATGTTTAATTCGACTGAAAAATGGAAAAGTTTGGCCGAAAATGCGCAATGATAAATTTTTCACTGCCAATTCTCAGAAAAGTAGAACCCGACTTCACATTTCTACCCAGGGGAGAGTGAATAATGGTGTTTTCTATTTGAGCAGGGTTGTAGTTTGTCCTCTTGGTTATATAGATTCTAATTAAGCAGGTGACAATTTAGATAAATGGTTTATTGTATGGTATATCTTTGAGCTTGTTTTAGGTCCAATTTCATGGTCTAATAAGAAGTTGAGAACTCTTTGTCTCTCTTCTTGTGAAGCAGAGTATGGGGAAACAAAGGAAATAACTAAAGAAGTGGTTTGGTTATGGCATGTTCTTACTGAGCTTAGACGAGTTTATAAATCATCTATAGAGTTAAGATGTTACAATCAGAGTGCAATTGAACTTTCATATAATCCCATGCATCACTAAAAAACTAAACACATTAACCTTAATACTCATTGCATTCGAGATGTTTTTACATATGGTGTTATTTATTTGGAGTACTATCATGCAAAAAAACAAGAAACATATATCTTCAACAAATCCATGATGGAGGTGATGTTTGTGTGACTTTGAAAGTTGTTTGTAATGTGGGAATTTGTGTTAGGAACACAAAACTGAGAGAAGTTGTGGTGTATAAAGATATCATTGTCAAGATCCCACTGGCCTTGAGGACCAATTTACTTGGAGTATTTCCACCTTTAAATAGGCTACATTCCATTTGAATACCATGGGAAAAATAATTGGTTCTTATAAACCTGGAGCCCAAAATCCTCTAGTAACTTGATCAATTCAAGTTTACTTGAGCCAGCCTAACAAGTTGTCATTAAGGGGGATTGTTGATGTAATTTCAACTTTGTTCATAATTGATTCTTCTCCCTAGTCATCATAAAAGGGGGAACATTGAAATGTGTCCCATTGGAAGGTAACGATGTCTAGGTTATGTCAGAAGAAAATGCATTCTTATGTAGAAGAGTTATATCCCACACTCATTATGGGGTAAAATTCCATTGTAATAATTTATTATGTATTGAGGTGAAATTACATTTATCCCACATATATTATTAGAATGTAATTCCTCCATATATCTTGGTATATAATAGAGGTTAAGGAGTCTCATTAAGTGCAATAATGTAAAGTGATAACATCTTATCTTTGTAAAGGGTTAAGTATTTGCAGACGTGCTCTTTACTAGATTGGATAGAACCTAAGATAATAAAGACATTATTACCTTATCATGGATGTTTCCCCAATTTGAGTTTTACCACGTAAATATGGTATGTATTTTTTCTCTTATTTCTTGTCTATTTTCTTATATTGATTTAAAACATAGTTACCGATCAAATGAGAGAATTACCTGGCACCCGTTTTTTTGAAAAGTGGTGATGCAGAATCACCCTTTTTTTTAGCATAGTTTTGGCACTTTATATTTTCTTATGGATTTTATTTTTTTAATTTTTTTTTAAATGTCATGATCTTCATGTCGATTTTGAAAAGTGGTGATGTAGAATAACCTGTTTTTTTTTAGCATGTTTTTGGAACTTTAAATTTTCTTTTATTATTATTTTTTAAATGTCATGTCAATTTAAAAAAATGGTGATTTTTTTGGAACTTTAAATTTTTTTATATATCAAGTATGAACATTTGTTTTAAAATGTTAGTGATTTTCATGCTAATTTTGAAAAGTGTTGATGCAACATTAATCATTTTTGTTTAGAGTGGTGATTTTCATCTTGGTAATAAAATATAAAAGTAAAATAAAAAAACATGACAGAAAAAAAATCTAATAAAAAAAAGATGAAAAAAAACTAATAAAAGTGTAAAAAAATACAAAAATAACTTGTAAAATTAAAAAAGAAAAAAATAATAAATTAAAAAAATTGAAAAAGGAAAAAAAAAAAACATAATTTAAAGAAAATAAAATAAAAATTAACTAAAAAAACAAATTTTTTTAGTTAAAAAAAACAACATAATTAAATAAAATAATATAATTAAATAATAAAATTAAAAATTATAAAATAATTAAAAAAATTATAAAAAAAATTTATAAAATACTAAAATACAAAATAATTAAATTCAGAAATTTAAATTAAAAATAAAATAAAATTTAAAAAGAACACTATAATAAAAATTTTAAAACAATAAAAATTTAAATTAAAGAAAAAAAAAACATTAAAAATTTAAAAAGAAAAATTAAATAAAAAAAACTATGAAAAATACAACATTTTCAAGGAATTAAAAAAAAACATAATTTGTTTTTTTTTAATAAAAAAAAATTAAAAATTTGAAAAAAATTAAAAATAATAAAAACACATTTTTTTTTTAAATTAAAAAAAATAATAATAAATAAAAAAAGTAAAAATATAAATTAAATTTAAAAATTAAAATAAAAAATAAAAAATTAAATTAAAAAAAAACTATAAAAAAACTTTTAAAAAATTAATAAAAAAAATTAACAAAAAAATAAATAAATAAATAAATAATTTTCTTTTAAAAAATTGGTTTGAACGGCCACCCTGGGGCCGCGATGCTTGGCCGACGAGTGGCGGGAGAGCTATGAGCTCTCCCACCACCTGCTGGCCGAGCACCTCCTAGCTCTCCCGCCACCCGTCAGCCGAGCATCGTAGCCCGCAAGGCACCAAGGGTCGATTCCTAGAATCGACCCCGTCCGCCCTGAGACTGCGGGGGTTAGGCAACGTGAAAGTTGGCAGTTGTCTCGTCACTTGCCGGCCGAGCCCTGCTACCTTTAGGGCGGCGACAAACTCATTTGTTTTTTAATGTTTTTTTTTAATTAAGTATTATAATTATTATTTTTATTTCATTATTATATATATATATATATATATATATATTATATATATATATGTATATATATATATAATTAATTTGTTTTTTTAATTTTTTATTTTGTTAAATTTTATATTTAAAAATGTTTTTATTTTTATTATTAAAAAAAATTAGTTTGATTAATTAAAAAAAAATCCTTTTATTATTATTATTTTTTAATCGAAAATTGTATTTTCATATATTTATATATATATTTTTAATTTAAATTTTTATTTTATATATATATATATATATATATATATATATATTATAAATTTAAATTATTTTTATTTTTAATTTTAACTAATTTTAAATATTTTATTTTATCATTTTTTTTAATTATGCGGTTTATTATTATTATTAATTTTTTTCTATAACTTAATATATACAATGATGATGATGATGATGATTAACGTCCACTCGGACTAATCTTTGGTCTATCAAACCTAAAGAAAAAAGTTATTTAGTTTGATTTAAGATTTTATTCCTATGCTCAAAAAGCTTGGAGAGAAGCCTCCCAAGCTCACTATAATTTTGACATCTTAAAAGGCTAGGAATGTCAGTATTGCAACAAAGATTATGAAATTGAGCTCTAATGTGGTTGCACTCGAGGCACTCTAAGAGGAAGTGATTTTCATCCTCGATGTTCATATTCTCACAGAGATGGTAGATCCTTTCCATCCATGGTGTTTTAGGAATTGTCCAACGACTTGTTTCACTATGGAGCTCATGAGAGTTCATTTTAATCTTGGCTATTAATTTTCTTCTTTGAGCTAGTTAAAGCAGAGAGATACTTTTGATCTTCTAGGGTGGGGTTGATGACCTCCTTATAATATCTTAATTTTCTTTTAGCTGCTAGATCTTTCTCACACCACATTTTTTTCTTTGAACTTAGAAGTAACAATTTTTTTAATGTTATTAATGTTTTGCAATGCAACATTCTCGTCGATCTCCCAATGGTTTAACCAGGCCCTGGTGTCTTTATACCAACCTCGTTTAAGCCTTAGGTGGTTTTGGCTAGAATTTAAAGCTAGCTTAGGAAGTCTATGGTCTCTTATGCTATTGAGCTTGTGCTTGTACAACAGAAGCCTAGTCATAGCTAGGCTCTCGATAGGGGAAAGACCCACTTCTATAAGGAGAATAGGATAGGGTGTATTGCTTTTAATTTTAAGGTTATAAGTTATAAAATGCTTCTGGATTTTCTCAATATTTCTCCAAAATTCTCTAGAGATGCTGCAACCCCAAACCTCACATCCATATAAGATAACGAGAGTGATTAAAGTTTCAAAGAGGAACTTCTTTCTATCCCACATTACGAGGTTTGTCATTTTACAATTATTTTCAAGACCAAAATAAGCTTTCCACCCCCCATTAATCCTTTTCTGAATGCTATAGTTCGAGTTGAGCTTGTGATGAATATCAATTCCTAGGTACTTGTAAGAAGACACTTCCTCCAAGTTACTATTTTCATACATAAAATTAGTGTAAGTGTCCTTCTTGGATTTGATAACCATAACTTTTGTTTTGTCAGTGTTAATAGACATACCCATGGTAGAGAAGAAATCCTCAAGAAGTCTAAGTTGCTTATCAAGATCAGATGGGCACCTTGCGAGAAGAACAATATCATCAGCATAGAGAAGAAGGATGATGACTATCCCAGTTAAGAGCGTGCCAACACACCCTGCTTCCTCTAAACAACCTTCTAGCTTGTCAATGTAAATGTGAAATAGGGTTAATTTTTTATTTTTTTTCTTTAAATTGTGTGTTTTTTTTAATTTGTTTGTTTGCTTGTTTTTTTTTACAAGTGATATTTTATCTTTAATACCATGCTTAAAAATAATTGAAATTTTATTTTCATAAACGCGATATTTTATCTTTAATGTCATCCTTGGATTTTTAAGGCTTTTGAGAGACACAATAATAGATTATATTTAATACCATGCCTAAAAATCGTTGGAATTTTAAGACTTGATATTTGATCTTTAATGTCATGTTTATCTTTGAGATTTTAAGGTTTTTCAGAGTCATGATATTTTATCTTTAATGTCCTTATTAAAAATTGTTGATAATTTACCGCGAAAAGAAAAAGACATTATTCCAACATTAACACTCTTCATTTTCAAGGTGTTTTTGCACAAAAAAAATTGACGACATTATTCCACCATCAACACTTTTTTTTTTAGGTTTTATTTTGCACACACAAAATTGGCGATGTTATTCCACCATCAACACTTTTTGTTTCGAGGTTGTTTTTTCAATCCTTTTTTCAAAAATTTTTTTTTTTACCATAATTTAAAAAAATGTTGAAATTTGACCCTAAAAACAATTGCGTTCTGCAAGACACACTTTTCGTTTTTGGGTTGTTTTTCATGTTTTTTGAGTTTTTTTGGGCTAGAGTTCTCGTTTTGAGGTAATAGTTCATGTTTGATCGGTAACTATGTTTTAAATGTTGCTATACACATAAGAGGTTATATTAGTAAGGTTTTGTATTTGTTTTGTATTGGTATATGATTACTCATATTCTCAATATTGTAACACATAATTATTTCATTTACATCTCTCTATATATAACTCTAGATCAATTATACTGGTTAAAAAATTGTTACAACTTCGTAATCACATAGAATAAACTTTGACATGCATACAAAAGTTAAACATGTAAATACTAGTGACATCTAGACCTCCACAATTGTAAAATAAAGCACAAACACAAATAATAATAAAAACTATGTTCAAAATTAAATGGAAAAACACAATAACACTTTTTAATTTTTAAATACATATTTTTATATATTTAGGTATAAAAATGATAATATTTATGGTTATTTTCATAGAATAATGATTTATGTAAAAATAAATAAAAAATGGTTGATGAAAAATAAACCAAATAATATGATCTTGATACAACCATATATAAATATTTATTATTAATACAAAATTTCAAAAACTTTACATGAAAACAAATTTAAAATGCATCATAATAAAAAAATTATTTAAAAAAATAAGCATATTTAAAAAAATAAAAAATAAACATATTTTTTAAAACTTAACAGGGTTGAAGCTTTAAACATAAACAATATAAAAAAAAAATTAAATACATTTTAAAAAAACTAATAAATAATAATTATAAATAAAATAAAATACAATTAAAATTAGAAATTATTTCAAAACTATAACATTTAATAAAAATTTTTAAAATTTTTAAATATAACAAATAAATTTTTTTCTTTAAAAAATAAAATTGAAAAAATACACAATTAAAAATTATTTCAAAACTATAAAATTTAATAATTAAAAAAAAAAAAATCAAATATAATTTTTTTTTTTTTAATAAAAGTTAAAAAAATACACACACTTAGAAAGAGTGAGAGGAAGAGGGAGAGGATAAGTATCTCCATAACCCACCTCATCTCCATCATCACCCATTCCATCCTCTTCACTTTGCATTAATTTGAATATTCTTAATATGAATCAATATGTTAGGGTTTTCTTCGTTAAGAAATGCTTTGTGAAGCGCTTTAAGGTTCATTGGAATATATGTATTAGGATATAATGATACATGTTTTAGTTTACGTATTTTAATTGATAATGTTGTTTTAAATCAATTTAGTTGAATTATATAGTTTGATTTGATAAAAATTATTACTTTTATAAATATATTAATATTTAATTTGGTAGAAAATAATTTATAGACATTAGATGTAATTAATTTTTATGTTGATATCAATAATAAGTGATGGCCTAACGATAACCTTGAATATTTAAAGATTAGGATTGGTGTCCTTTGTTGAGAAATTGAGTACCCAAGTCAACTACCATAGTGGAAAAAGGATATTCACAGAAGACTAAAGTTATGTTGGAAAGAGGATTTTTCTTTTTCTTTTTGTAAATTAGGAAGTTCTCTTCACATTAAGTATAAAAACACAGTATACAAAACAGCCTCAGAGGCTAGAGACCGGAGTCAAACAAGACCGTTGTGTCAAGCCCACACTCAGGGAGGGGAATACAAGGGAAAATTGCTGAGTGGGGGAGACAGAAAAAACAATATAACTGCAATAGACCAAAGCATTCATGGAACCGGAAAAAAGATCTTTTGATCTCGAGAACTGAGTGAGCCTCATACAGACATAAAACATAAAAAAACCAAGAGAAGCAGAGAAATTTAGGGACCCGAGGGGGGCTGCACGTCCTCTTCATCATTGAGATAATCCTCCATGTTGATCGGGCGATCCGGGGTTCCTTCCTCCAAGTCGAAGAGATTGCAATGGGACGGACCAACCTCCTGCGGGTTAACCTTTGCATGAGCTTCTTCCTTGATTTTGGGCTTCTGCTAGTGCTACTTGACCAAGCTGCGTTTCAGCAAATTGTAGTGAGGGGAGGAGCTGTCTACGAAGCGGAGGTGGTGAACCGCCCTCACATAAGCTTCGAATTTTTCAGACAACACATCTATTTTCTTTTCCAGCTTTTTGCTACCGTTACTTTGCTCCTAGATCGCAATGTCCAGCTGCAAAGTTTTGGTGTGCCAGTGTAGATCAATGGCACAACTGTACAGATTTTCTCGGCTCCTTGTGAGAGCGGGGTCAGGAATACATCGGAAGGTGTTGTCCACTGTTTCCAAGGGGGTGGACCTACGACGCGCAAAGGCCTCCACCTCCAAGCCAGACAAAAGCTCCTGCACCGGCTCCGTAGTGCTCTCCGCGAAGATGCGAGTAGCATTACGAGCAGAGGTCTTCGCCCTCGTGATCGGATGATGGGAAGGATTCTCCCAGTAAGAATGGCGACCGCGGCGAGGCTGGGGAGGAGGGTGGCAACGATGGGGGGCCATGGGAGGCTACCTGTGTAGAGAAGTGGAGGGTGGTGGCAGGAGCAGGAAGTTGTAACTGCAGCGCAAGGAGAGAGGAGAGCCCAATAGTGGCAAGCAATGAGGGATGAAGGCTAAGTGAGGGGGATTTAAGGAGATTGGCTGAGGAGAAGGGGGAACGTAAGAACAACTATATCGCATGCGGGCAAGGGTGTTGGAAGCCAGCTTGGAGTAATGGCCTTGTGTGGAGACATACCGGGGTGAGAAAACCAAGGGAGAGCCACCAAATTGATCAATCGTGAGAAGGAATGCTGTGTACCAGGTCATCATGATTAATAGGTGAAGGTGGTACTGACAAGACCAAGGCCTTTTGAAGATCATTTTTGTTAATGCTGGTGCAAGCAGTTTTTACCGTTGGAGAATCAATTGAGTTCTAGGACTGAGAAACGAGTCTTTCCGAGGTCTTGACCCCTTGGTTGGTAAGGAAATCCGCCAACTAATTTGCATCCCTCCTGACTGCCGTGAAAGAAACCCCTCTTTCCTCCATGATACTAGCTTTCATTTTATGAAGGATTTTATTGATGCGCCAGCAGTCGGAAACCTGTCTGATGCTGCGCCCTTGCTGAAGCTTCTTACAATATTGGATAGCAACATTGGAGTCACCCTCTACTAGAAGGGGCCAGTAGTTGTTGTGCCTGGCAATTGCTAGTTCGTGAGCTAGCGCGTGGAGCTCCGCCACATTGTTAGTGGTGTGCCCAAGATTTCCATAGTAAATCCAGAGGGTAGAGCCTTGAGAGTTATGAAAGACACCTCCGAAACCGGCCATACTTGGGTTGTTCTTGGACGCTCCATCATAATTGAGCTTGGTGAAATTATGATCGGGAAGTTGCCAAATGGAAAAAGGAAGGGAGGGGTTAAGGACTGCAGGGGAAGGGGTGCAAAAGGGGGAGGGGACATTGAGAAGGGATAATATTTTGCAATCATCCACCGAGGGAGGTGAGAAGGGTTTGGGAGGTTGGCGGTGGAGGCAAATTCACGCAGAGTGCATTTGATTCTATGAAGAAGATGTTCTTCCTTTGAGGCCTTGCTTTTGAAAATACGGGAGTTCCTTTCCTTCCAGAGGGCCCAAAAGATGACGCTTGGGAGGAGGTTCCATGCTAAATTGATGAGGGGCTAGTTAGACAAGGCAGAGCACCAATTATCCAGAGAGGAGAGAATGGAATCATGAATGCAATCAGAAGCTTTGAAGACATGAAGGAACCGGGACCAAATGTTGGAAGCAAAAGGACAAGTGTTGAGGATGTGTTTGGTCGTTTCCAAGTTGGAGTGACACAACATGCACTTGGAGGGTCCTATGAAGCCTTTCTTCAAAAGATTATCCCATGTTACAATTTTCCTGTGCATGAATAACCATAGAAAGAGTGTGATTTTCGGTCAATGGTTCCTGCTCCAGAGTCTCTGCCACTTACAGTCGTGTAGATATGGGGTGGGACTCTTCAGGATGTTGTAAGCTTCTTTGATATTGAATCTCCCTGCTGAATTGGAGCCCCACTGTAGAATTTCTGGTCTTTCTTCCTTTTGGATTTTCCTGTTGTTTAGTTCCTCTGCAAGAATGTTCATCGGCTGGTGGAAAGGGATTGGGACAATGTCTTTGATGTCCACCCATTCCCTCCACTCGGATATTTCTGAGAATTTCCAGTAGTCTTTGACCTTGTGTTTATTTTGAGTTTCCAGCTGCCTTCTGATTGGGATATAAATCTCTGAGTCGAGTTTAGGACATTTCTCCCAAGCATCCACCTAGAACGGGGCATTCTCACCATTACATATCTCCCAGAAGCTGTGATTTTAAATGAGTGATCTATTTTCCCATGCTTGATTCCAAATAGGAGAGCCTCTGAGATTACCTGAGAGCCTGATAAGAGAGTCCCAGGGGTGCATGGGGGCGTATTTGGCTTTCCAAAGCATGGCCCAAGGGGTGGAAGGATTAGCGAGCCAGTGCCACCAAGTCTTGGCTCCCAAAGCATTGCCCAGGATGTCTGGATCTCGAAGTCCAAGACCACCCTCTTTCTTGGGCAAGCAAACTTTGTCCCAGGCCACCAAGGCCCATTTTCCATTGTTGGCTTTTCCTTTCCAGAGGAAATCTATTTGTATGGCTCTGAATTGGTTCAAAATGGAACGAGGAGCAGCAATGGTAGAGAGCTGGTACAGGGGCATGGCTTGAAGAACAGACAAGGACTAATCTACCCGCGAAATTGAGGGAGCGAAAGGTCCAATTGGAGATCTTTTTCTTGAGCTTGGAAATAAGGGGTTCCCAGTTAAAGCAGGCTAGAGGTTTTTTCGTCAGGGGAAGGCCCAGGTATTTTGAGGGGAAGCTGCTTTTCTAGAATCCCAGGATTCTAGTGATGTGGTTTTGAATGACAATGGGAGTGTTGAGAAAGAAGATTTTAGACTTGGAGTCGTTGACAGAGGATCCAGAGGCTAAAGTGAAGTCATCGATAATTTTGAAAAAATCATGGGCTTCCTTGGCTGTTGGGCTTCCCATGAGGAGCGTATTGTCCACAAATTGCTGGTGGGAGATGGGAGGGAGGGGGGGTAGATGTTGAGGCCAGAGATAAGATTACTGGAGGAGGCCATAGAGATGGACCTGCCCAGACCCTCAGCCATGATGATAAAGAGGGATGGAGAGAAAGGGTCTCCTTGTCTGATGCCTCGCGTAGGGTTGATGACGGAGGTGGGGGAACCGTTGAGGAGAATGGAGAAAAAAGCCTCCGAGACCAAGGCCATGATCCATTTGATGCAGTTAGAGCTGAAACCGAAGGCAGCCAACATATGTCTGATGTAATTCTAATTAATCTTGTCGAAAGCTTTGGACATGTCAAGTTGAATCAACATACCCTGTTTACCCTAGTCTTTGAGGGAATAGATGAATTCCTGAGAGAGAATGATGCTATCCAAGATTTGCCTGCCTTCAACATAACCATTTTGATTGAACGAGATGAGGAGAGGCAAGAGGGGTTTGATGCGGTTGGCGAGAACCTTGGAGATAATCTTGTAAATTACATTACATAGAGCAATGGGTCTGAAGTGATTAGGAGAGTCCACCCTGTTAGATTTGGGAATGAGAGCCAGAAAAGTGGCATTGAGGGAAGGAAAGATGGATTTATTCATCCTTGATTCCTCCACAATGTCATAGACATCCTCCTTAATAAGATTCCAGCAAACTTTGTAGAAGTCGATAGTGAAGCCGTCGAGCCCCGGGGCCTTGTCGTTGGGCATAGACTAGACAACAGCTTCCACTTCCTCCATGGTTATTTTTTTTAAAAGCATCTGATTGTGTTCTCTGGTTAAGATGGAGGGGATATTTTTGGTGATCTTCTTGATGTGTTCCTCGTTGTGCTGATTGTTTTCTTTGAGGATGTTCGAGAAGTGCTGGTGCAGTTCTTCCTCAATTTCCTAGTGTGTATTAAGCATGAGACCCTACTTATTTTTGAGGTTGATAATTTTTTTTTTCTTTCGATGCTAGATCATTGATTTGTGGAAGAATGTTGTGTTTTTTCCCCATCTCAGAAGCCAGTTGATCCTGGATTTCTGCCTCCATAGGGTTTCTTCTTGAGAGGCTTGTTCTTCCCATTGTTTCTAAAGTTTTGTTTCTTCTTGTTTGATTTCCTCTGTCATTCCATTATGAATGATAATTTGTTGAAGTGCTCTCATTTTTAATTCGATCATTTTTTTCTCTGTTGTGATATCTCTGAAGGTTTTCTAGTTCCATTTTTTTAGTTCTTGTTTGATGATTTTTTTGTGGGACTGTTGAGTCCTTTGATGTTCTAAGATGTACAGATCATAATAAAATATTAGGAGTGAGAGAGAGAACCTTTACCTTGCCCTCATTGATAAGGCGACTACCGAGCTCTTGGAGATGTTGACTGTTGGTTTTTTGACCCCTTCTCTTTGGTTGCCCCTTTGTGATCTGGTTTTTGGCTTTGAGGTTCGCTTTGATTCCGTCGGCTTGGTTCTTCCCCCTGATTTGGTGTTCTCTTTTCTTTTGAAAGCTTTGTTGGAGAGTGTATGCTTCCTCAATTCTTTGTATGTAATCTTCTGGTATTCCCTCGAAACCTTTTGTAGTCCATTCCCTTGAGATCTTCTGCAGGTCCATGCCCATCAGGATGTCCTCTATCACTTTTTCCTCTGACGATGATATGTCCTGTATGAAGTCCATATCATTTTTTTCTTGTGTTGCCTGTTCTTCTTGAGAGAGAGTGGTTGCGTTCTCCATATCTGTATCCATGTCCTTTTCCTGTTTGTTGGTCTGCTCTTTGCTATTACTGTGTTGTCCTGTTTCCTCTGTTATGGAAGAGAGGATGTCATATTTGTTTTGTTGTGCTGGCTTTGGAGTTTCTCTTCCTATATTGTTCCTTTTGCCTTGCCTATTTTTGTGGCTCACTTTGATGAAGCCTTGTTCGTCCTTCCTACCTACCTGATTTTCTTTTGGGGTTGGCTAGTTCTGTGGGAAGTCTCTGAAGAGATGTCCATGCTCATGGCACTTCCAACAACGGAAAGGTATGTGTTCATTGTCCACCGTTTGAGTCCATATTTCATCTCTGAAGTTTAGATTGATGGCCTCTGGGAGGGCTCCAGAGACATCAATATAGGCAAAGATCCGAGCATATGCAATATAATGTCCATTCTTTGTACCTTCTGACATCTTAATATATTCTCTGAGACCATTCCCAATGGCTTTGAGAACAGATGGTGCCCAGTAGTTCGTAGGGAGAGAATATAGTCTAATCTAGACTAGGATAGAGTGAAGTCTTCTTTCTCAGGACTGAAGTTCTCCTTCCAGAATCTCATATAGAGACAAGCAGAGTTGAAAAAATACGGCCCCCCTTCAAATATTTTTTCCTTGTCTTCCAGGAGAGAGAAAAATATGGTGCAAAATCCTTTTGAGCCAAGCTAGAGTTTTATCACACCTTTGGGGTTCCATTTGGCTTGGATCCATCCTTTGAGGGCTCTTTCAAACGGCCAGATGCCCATAAATTTGCAGATGATGGCATGTTCTCTCATGTATTCTCTGTAGACCCCAATCTCAGGTTCTTGAATAACTATTTCCGAGATCTTCATAGCTTTTGGGTGGCATACGTTCGCTTTTTGATGCTTTTCCTGGTCCTTCTCTGCAGCCACAAAGTTGCTACTGTCAGAGTTCTTTGTCGGATGTGTCGTCCGCTCAGATTCGCCTGCATTTTCTTTAGGACCCTTGGCAAAGCCATCCTGCTTTGGGGTGGGAACTGCTTTGTCTTTTTCCAGATGAGGGGAGCTAGGATGGAGCTCCAGATCGGAGCGGGGAGTGGCCGATGAGTTGATTAGGCGCGTGAAAAAAGAAAGATCCAGAGAAAGGGAGTAGCCCGCGACTTGATCTCTGAATGAAGGCACCGTTTGGCTAACATTCTACTTCATAGATGGAGCCCACAGAGAGAAGCTCTGGACTGCTAAGGCAGGGCTGCAGGAGCAGAGCCTGCAGCAGCTAGAGGCAGAGGCTGCAAAGGGACCAAAGTGTTAGGGCATGAGCTAGGGTTTTCTTGCAGCAGGAATCATGTCATTGTTTAGGATTTCTGGAAAGAGGATTTGAAGAACACCTAATATGCAAGATAAATATGATGATTTGGTTAAGGCCACTAAAACTTTTTAGGTGATAAAACATTTTTCCTATAAGAAATACATAAATATCATATTGGTCTATTTGTCACCATTCCCTTCTTCAAGTAGTTCATAGGGATTGATATTATTATGTTTATGCTCTCATTCCATTTAAGATTGCTTCAACTTCTAAATGTGTCATTATTTTTTTTCCTCTAAGTTAAAAGTTTTTTATTAAGTCAAAAAGTCACATTGTTGTATATAGCTTTTCAAAATTCTATGAGCATCACTCTTACTATATTTGTTGGCTGGCACATGATTAACCAACATTTTTACAGTAGATAAGAAGGAGTGTGATATCCAAAAAAAAGATGTTTGAGAAGCTATAAAACCATTAAAATCAAAACACAAGCAGTATCCATCTAGGAGTCAAAAGAAGTTATGAGAACAAGGTTCAGAGCAGGGTTCTTTGGTTTGGAACCAAGGGGTATCCATAGATTGAATTCACACTTGGTTTGGAACCAAGGGGTATGCATAGTTTGAATTCACACTATATGTTTTGCTCCATGTGGGCCAGGTGAATGTCCAAATGGGCCAGGTTGTCTTGCATCCTCCATTGGTTTCTTTGCATGTCATCCTCCATTGGTTTCTTTGTAGGTCATTGAGAAATGAAATTATTTCATTTCTGTTATGGTGTTTTTTCTTGACAACTTGCCCCAATAAGGTCCTCAATTGCCAGTGTAAGGTGACCAAATAAATGTATTGAGTTCTCCTCTTCTTAGTATGTCTCTGACATAGGAGAAAATGTAAAACTTTGCCAATGAATATTCAAAATGTGAGAAAAAATATCTTTCTCTATTTTCATTATTAATATCAATATTTAAGATTAATAAGGTTCTTATAAAATTTCTCTCCATAAAATGGAAATTTCATATATTCATCTCTCGAGTAAGAGTTTTTTTTTTAAATTATGTGATTGTTTAAAAATTTATAAGATTGATCGAAGAAGAAAAAAAAATTAATAAACATATATATGGTTAGTAATGCAATTTAATAAAATTAAATTATGGAAAAATTGTAAATATTTACATTATTTTACAGACAAAAATATTATATATCAATTTATGGCTTACATACAGATTATTATTTATTATTAGATATAAACTAATTACAAATCAAATATACACCTGGGGGTATAAAACTCTGTGGTGGCTCTCCCATCTTGAGGTATAAAGCATCTACTGTAGCACCTTTTTCCACATTTTCGGCCTCGAAGACTTTACGCCTTTAGGCACTACATTAGTATAGCTTTATGTTAAACTACCAAAAAGAATATAGTAAACAGATCGATGTTAAAGGTGACCCTCGAACATCAGATGCACAGAAATCTTCGAATATTGGATGCATTGTTGTATAAAGTCTAACATTCTTATCCCAATGTGGCCTGCAATATATTTTGATTTATTGGTTTCCAATGTATTTGAATTACAGTTTCGGTTATCGCATTTTCCAGATGAACCGTGTTGACTTCGTTATGCAGGGATGATGGTGAAGTTGGTATTTTTTCTTGGAAACTTCTGCGGCCCATTATTTAATGATCAACTGAAGACTTGGAGGTTTGAAAATGAATAGCTAATTCAGGAAGTCAGGTTAAATTTCCAGTTAGAAATCCTGTTTGGATATTTCTATTGCTCTCACCACGCAAGCGATTGCAACTTTCCACCTCTCATATCGGATGTGGAAAGTAACAGAATTAATAATTATGAGGTTTCTTAAGATTTTTACTCGCATAGCAATCAAGTTGGCGTGCAGATATGAGAAAAGTTTGCGTTGACTAGTTAATTTATCTTTTATGATATGTATTCAATTTCATACTCAAAATTATTCTACGCAATACCTTGCATGGAAAGAGTAGTTATAGGGTTCTCATACCCCTAAGTTTCATAATATTTCTCTGGGAAGGTTTCTATATAGCAAGTAAATACAGCATGAATTAACAAATTAGAACAAAGATTATCTCTTTGTGCTTTTTTATCAAATGGAGAGAGATTGTGAATATTTGTAACATTATTATATGAATGTTTTTGATTCATGTTTTCTTTCACCTGCACTAAAGTAGTTGAACTATTTCGGTTTTTTTAGTGCTTATCTAATTAAAAATGTGTTGTAACGGTTGTAGCAAATTTCACATCTATGTGGACTATTCTGCTTGATGTTAGGCGATTCTATTTTCTCTTGTGTGTGTCTCTACTAGGGTGGGACTATTATGTCTCTCTTAGAGACTCACCTTTTCTCCCTCTGTAGTAGAAGAACATTGATACACCTGCAATCGAACATTCACTGGGCACACTTACTTTGTTTTCGCAAAGACACATACACTATTCTCTCTCTTGCTGACAGCTAAAGCCAAGGAAAATATATAAGGATATATAGCAACTGGTTCAATACTCCGGATGGGGCTCATATTCCAAATGGTGTGAGGTCTAATTGGTACTTCACATCGGGGAGAACCCCTTGGTTGACGAATTTCCAGTACTGTCAACAAATAGCGCTAAAAGGAGGGCCAAATGACAGGTCGTGCCCATTGAGTCTTCTATGAATATCTTATCCAAAATGTCTCTTTCCCGAATTATCCCAAAATGTTTTTCTTAAGATCCTAATCTTAACATCTGTGTGGAAGTTTTCCATAACTTGTACCAATTTAAGTTTGATGGCAAGGGTGAATTAACTCTTCATGAACATTTGTTTCAACTTGTCCATTTTTGCCTTTCTAATGGAATCAATTGTAAGGATGTCTTGGCTAGATTTCTCACCCTCACATTTGAAGGTCATGTTAGAGATAGTATCATACATTACCTACTGATTCTATCCATTCATTCAAGCAACTCATGAAGGAGCTTTGTAAAGAATTTTATAGGTATGATTACAATGATGTTCTTAAAAGAATTAATCAACTAAGAATGAAGCCTAATGAATCAATTCAATATTTTTCTGACCGATTCCTTCACCTTCGTTATGAATTTTCTCGATAAGATACATATTTCGATTTATGTAAACAAAAGTTTAAGCGTTTGGTTCATATATCTTTCACGGTGAATCTGAAACTCCTCATGTTTTTGCTCTCCTCACTCTTGTAAATCATTAGACGCCTCTAATTTCAAAGGAGGAACCTACTATTCCTCTCGTTCCTTCTTTATCCAGGTGAATATTGGTGGCCACCTGCCTATTCCACTTGGACCCCAACCATTGTTTCTTTCAGTTTTTCAGTTTTCTTAATTGCAACACAATTTACTATTTTTGGCAGTTTTTCGGGTCCTGAACTTCCAGAGCCGTTTTGAAACCCTAAACGACATTTTTTGGGAAAACCACCTCCAAGCGAACGTGAGTCTTGGACTCAATATTCGCTATCAACGGTTGTATTCCTTAGATAGATATTTTTAATGAGGTATCATGTGCGTCAAATGGAGATTTCATGCCAAAGTTATGACCCCAGGAAATTGATGTACCAATTTACCCCAACGGGGCCCATAGTTTGGTGTGTCATCTCCTAGGGTTAGGTTTTTGGATGTTTAGGGTTTTCCATTGTTTCTCAGTAATAAATAAGAATTTGAGCCTCATTGTAACATAGTTTAGAGGCCTATAGCCACCACATCTCTTCTCAAAGATAAGCTACTAGCGCCCTAGCTAGTTTATTTCTATTGTTTGTAAGCATATTTCGGTTATGTGATATTAATTAAATGAAGAATTATTTCTGCTACATATTTTAGTTTACGTTTATTTCTTTATTTTATTACATTCCTGCATAAGTTTGGATCAGTGGTATCAGAGTAGTCTGCTCTTTCTCCATCCTTCTTTGCATGTCCCCAACGAGGTCAGGCTATAAGGAGTTAGGGCTTGATCTCATTGAACCTTTGGAAGATCAGCCTCACAAACCCTAATGGACACCCATGGGGGATGGAAATAAATATGAAGGAGCAGGAGATCCTATCAAAATATTGCTCGTGGAGGCTCTCTAGAAACAAAGGAATGCTATGATGGATAATTTTGCCCAGATTCTTCAACGACTACCCACCGATGGTGCATCTGCATCTAGCAGCCACTCTGGAGGCACAAATCCTTTTAAGGTACAAGTAAAATTTGACATTCCCATATTTTAGGGCCAAATAGATGCAGATATCATATATAGGTGGTTGAATATATTATAAGGGTATTTCTCGATTCATGAATTTTCCAACCAGGAAAAGATTACTTTTGCACTCCTCAAAACCGCCGTCCATGTAAAAGATTGGTGGGAAACCTACTGTGAGAAAAAGGACGAGAGGGAACCCTCTCTATTTTTGGTTGCACCCACTTGGAATTCTTTTCGAGACACCACCATGGAACAATATTATCCCGTGGGGAGCTATGAGGACAAGTACATACAATGGACTACATTATGGCAGTAAAGGGATCAAGATGTGCATGAGATGACGAATTTGTTCCATACCCTGCACACAAAATTGGGTATCAAAGATTCGAAGAAACATTTGGTGTTGAAGTACCATAGTTGTCTGCATAGATAAATTCGGGAGGAATTGGAGTTCCTCAACATCTCCTTGCTTGGTGCAGCATACCGGTACGCTGCCAAGTTTTAGCAGAATTTCAAAAAAAGAAGCGAGACTTTAGATCTGTGAATCATAAGCAAGGGAAAGGTGCCCCCAAACCACAAAACAAAGGACAAAGCCAAGGCGGGGTGGTCCTGGATAACATGCCAAAGCCACAAGAAAAGAACAACACCGCGAAGCCAAAGAATGACATGGAAAAGTGGTGTGAGTTCCATAGGAGCTCCACTCACAACATAAGTGAGTTTCAGGCCAAGCAGTCACTAGTGGCTGAGTTGAAGGCTTTTGAATCGGATGAATGCTCTGACTCTGAATTAGAACCCAACAAGGGGAGTGAAAAAGGAAGCAAATTATCAATGCGGAGCCCAATGCCACTATTTCCACCATGACGATACAGAAGGAGGAACTAGAAGATCCAGAGGAGGAGGAGTGTCTCTTCTATTCTAGATGTGGGTAAAGGGTTCCCTGTTGTAGTTCATTATTGACTATGGGAGCCAAAAGAACCTCATTTCAGCAGAGGTCGTGAAGTGATTGGGCTTGATGACCACAACACACCCACAGTTGTCCACCATCGGGTGGCTTCACCAAGGACAAGATCTTCACGTCAGCTAGCAGTGTCGCCTTCCCTACATCATCAAGCCCTTCACAGATGAGGTATTATGTGACATTTCTCCTCTTGATGTTTGTGATGTATTATTCAACCAACCATACTTGTGAAAGCGATATGTTGTGTATGAGTCTCGACTTCGCGTTATTATCGTTACTTTGAGAAATAAGTTGTATAGGATACCTGAGGTAGCACTACCTGCCGCCATCCCTTTGGTTATTGCAAAACAAAGCATTAAGCTCATTTCCAAAAGTGGGATTTTTTTTTCATATTGATCCGCCTTCAGGTAAAGAAGAATATTGTGGCCACGATACCCAGACAGGGCTCCTCCACACGACAACAATAGATGGACAAGGTCGTGGAGGAGTACGGGGACATCTTCACCTCACCCGTAAGGGTGCCTCTTCACTGTCAGGTCAAGAACCCCATCGATGTGACCCGAGGTGTGTCTTTGCCCAATGGACCAATGTATCGGCGCTCTTTTATGGAGAACGATGAAATCAATGGGAATATTCAGGGGTCAAAAAGGTCATATATGTTCGAGTTCAACGCCCTTTGGGAGCCCGATCATGTTAGTGCACAAGAAGGACGGGACTTGGTGACTCGGTATTGAATATTAGGTGCTAAACAAGATCATTGTCTATAATAGGTACTCGATCCCATGGATTGATGATCTTCTGGACCAACTCAAGAGGGAAAAATATTTCAAGAAGATCGACTTGAAGTTCAGGTATCACGAGGTACCAATCGAACCCTCCGATCTGTGGAAGTCTGCCTTCAAAGACAAGGAGGGCTTGTTTGAATGGTTGGTCATGCCTTTCAGGTTGACAAATGCTCCTGCAACCTTCATGAGGATGATGGATGACATGTTGTGGCTGTTAGAGTCCTGTAATTTACAGTATCACAAGGTGACTATGTATTCCTTATTGGAAAATTTTCATATTGTACATATATTTCAATATTCAAGTATATTTCCAAAGAAGATAAAAAGAAACAAAAAAATAAAATAAAAAGAAAAGAGGACGTTAAAAAAAAGGAAAAAGAAAGCCCCACACAAAAGAAAAAATGAATATTTTTGAAAGTGTTGCAAATCAAAATGCTGCTACTATTGAGGACAGTTTTTGCAATCATATAGTTTAAGCATGATTGTACAATTTTGAATTTTCTGCTGATAGGTTAGAGAATGAATATTTTCCAAACCATTTAATCTTGGCTTATTAGTAGATAGGTAGAAAATGACATTGGTTCAACAACCTAATCTGAACCAATAGGAGAAATAAGGGATAGGTAATAGGTTAGAAATTTAGATAAAATGATTTTAGGGTCCGCAAGTCTAAATGCACCCTAAAAAGAAGAAAAATGGTTAGAGTTGTAGTTTGGGTAGGTAGATCTGTTGGAAAGATAAAAGGGAAACAATGTAAGGTTCATTCTGTAAATAAGCAGCCTAAAAAATGCTTAATGGTTTTCTATGATAACAGAGGAAAAATCAAATTGAAAGGAAAAATGATCCTTTAAAAGGTTCGAGAAGGTTTTTTTTTAAAGAAATTTGGGACCCTATGATATAATATTACCCCTAAGTCTCGAGCACAGACATTTCTTTTTACCCCGCCCCTTTTCATATTTTTCTTATCCTAAGTTTTACCTTACCCCTCGACCCTCACATCCTGACCCCACCGTCACATCACCTGTCCTGTCATGCCCCACGTCACTCGTCCCCACCTGAGTTAAAAATCCCCGCAATTCCCCTCATCTTTGCACATCTGCCATCCATCCGACGATGCTCATCTCATTCCACCCCCCCCTCCCCCCCCTCACCCTCTGAATATTAACAACGGGGGGGGGGGGTTCCGAAATGGGTAGTACCCAATACCACCCAGCTCGCTATGTGTCGCGTCCCGGTACTGTTCGCACCCCCCGCCAGTACAACTTATTGCCTACCCCCCCCGAAAACGGTTCCCGCCTCCATACAAAACCATCCTCCCCATCAGACCGTTAGACTATCTGTTTCCCGCTCTCGCCTTGCCACGTCCCCACTAACCTATCCCTAATCCAATCACATTCATTCCCGCCAAGACGGTTGTTGCACCATGAATGGTCGGGTCATTGCCCAACGAACCCACATCACCCCCAACGTCTCACCAATCACGAATGAAAGGCCAAATTCATACCTGCTATAGAATTTTACCGTGTTTATTTTGATTGAAAATTGTAGAGACCTAGTTTTATGAGGATTTGCAGGAAAATATCACAGGTTAGAGGAGTTGTTGCAAGGGGGCCATGTCCACCAAAGGTATCAATAATTCTCAGGCAACCAAGTCACAGTTTCACTGTCACAACATTCTGATCATGGTCCCTTCCATTCTCGCCCTTCCCATTAGGGGAATTTTGAGGTCTAAAATGGGCCTCCTAAGAAAAATGTACAACCAAAATAAACTTTAAAAGAACCAATAGGATTCAAGATGATGATGTCAACCATGGGGGATGATTCACCATTTTTGGAGTAAAAAGGTAAAAATATAAAATAATAATAAAATGCTAAAACTACTTTTTAAACTCGTATTTTCAACTCATATCCTTAAGGTTTTACTGAAATTTCTAGTGGGAGTACTCGTTGGATGAAAAATTTAATTCTTCATCCAAGGAGTACCCATGTTGCATACTTTCATTGGATGCTTCTACACGAAAAATGAGAAAAAAATGAAAAAATGTGTTTTCAATCACGTTTTTCATGTATTTATTATTTTTCATGTAGTTGGGTCCATCAAAAGTATGCACCATGGGTAATCATTGGATGAGGAATTAAATTTCGCATCCAATGAGTACTCCCGCTCGAAATTTGAGTAAAAACTTTGGGAGATAAGTTGAAAATATGAGTTGAAAAAGTAGTTTTTTCATTTTTCCCTCTAAAATTTGATGATGTCATCAAATCTTATTTGATTTTTTCCACTATTATTTCATAATTTCCTTAGGAGGCCCATTTTAGACCTCAAAATTTCCCCTATTTCCAACATCAAAATTTCCCTTCTCTCAAGCCCATTCTCTTATATCCACCTCCATTGCGTACTGAAGATAATTTGCATAAGACTAACTACGGCTTCCCAAGAAGGAACCCTTTCGACCCATGGTTTACCCACAATTGGAACAAGGATATATATGCATAGCGGAACCAAGATTACAAAATCCACGAGACAAAGTCAGACTTCGACTTGTTCGATGTCTGCTGTCTTGAGGAAAAATTTCTTGATAAACCGATGATATTAGCTTGTAGGAGACAGTGTCTCTGTACATTTTTTCCCAAGACCCACAGTTCCCCTGAATTCATCGAGAGAAAATCCTAGGTCCGCTATGACATCAATCGAGAGGTCTATAGTCACCTCAACGGGAGAAATCACAATTTTCACCATCAATACTTGATCCATTCAACAAATGATGCGAGGCCCCCACACTTGAAAATTGGTCCCCTTTCTTATGAACCCCTCAAGAGGGAAATTTAGCAGAAATTGACTTTTCCGAGCGAGCCAAACTCTATAACGTTTCATGGCAATTGATGCACCTATGCCTACCAAAAACCCACCATACCCTACATCTATTTTTTTCTGAAAGAACCAAGAAAATTATCATTGCCCTTTCTTATTTATTGGGCTATCACTGCGATCGATTGGTTGATGAAGCGTGATAGGATTTTTTTCCACTCTTTCCTCATAAGCTAAACCCACCATCATGTCTAATTATGCCGATTTCTGGCATATGCCATTCATGAACGAGTTCTCAAGGTTTCACACAAAGGTAGTCTTCAAATACACCTGTGTTAGTATATATGTTTGTGTATTTCTATTCCAAAGAGGTTTCAATTCCATATGACTAAGGTAAATGAAGATGTTGAACCTCAATCGTACGGCCCTGCAGGCTACCTGGTAAAGGAGCACAAGAGCTATATTTCAAAGTTTTTTTGGATTTTTTTGCGCATCCATCCATCGACACCTCGAGCGGTGCGAGCGGGCCCGGGGATAGCGAATGTCGGAAAAAATATGCGGCTAATAGAGTAGGTGAATACAACATATTGGTACTTGTACCAAGTACACGAGAGATTCGAGTTTATGGAGAGTGAGATTTCCCCTTACAAATTGCCAAAATCCACTCTCCATGAAGGTCTTCGCATTGGAGTACACTGCGGCCAGAGATGATAGATGTAGATGAGATCCCATTTCATTTCTACGAAGAAGAAGGCTCGATTTCACGATCAAGAGAGACAAGTGGTGCCTTTCATGCAACAACGCGAGCGAGGAGAAGAGGTAAATAAAATAATAGAGGGGATGGGTTTCGGTCATGGTGCCACACAGGTCCTATGACCTACGGGGATTATCTCCAAGAAAAGGGTGGGAAACATGTCCACACCTATGTTCATACATAGACCTTCCATTGGCTTGATATTCCAAACAAATAGAATGGATAGCCCAACGACCTCCAAGAAGATGAGGAACAAATGATCTCCACTTTAGGTATTTAGACCCCAACACCACGAAAGGAGAAATGTGAAGAAAAATAAGACAAGGAAAGAACCGAGAGAAGGAGGCAGGGGAGCAAGAGGCCTGAGGGATCAATCACCTTCGGTGGTGATACCTCTAGCAAATATTTCAAGCTAAAGTATAGAAAAAGGACCCGAATTCATATGGGGATCAATCAAGAGGATGAATCGGGACAACAAACGGTGATTCACATCATGGACACCCCTAAGTCATTATTAGTAGGTGGAGAGACAATGACCTCACCTACATCATCCACCACGGTATCTACTCGGTAACAAGGTCTATAAGCATTTGCTTCTAGACCTACCATAGAAACCGAGGAGAAGTGCGTATTTGAGGTATTCAAAGATATAAACTTGAAGAATGAGGTGCTAAAGACCAATACCTACAATCGGTTCTAGAAGCAGGACCTCGAGTTCTGAAAGCAGGGCTCTTATCGCTGCAGCGAGTGAAAAAGGAGAATGCGGACGACATTCCTAGAAAGATTTGGTCCCACAACCTCAAGTAGTAGGAGATTATAAAAAATCATCATTCGATTTTAGTGTTAAGGACATCCATCTATTGACCCGATGGAATTGCACTTAAGAAGGCGGGGAATGGTAACCTCAACATGAAAATCATTGCTATGATCTTGTCAAAAATGCAAGTGTCTTTATCCAACACCCAATCATAGCTCAAGATGGAGAGGATATACGCATGGCCGAGAGAATCAAGGGTTAAGACTTTAGAAGATATAATAGTGAAGCTTGGGCATGATCTAAACAATTTCCAAGTTGTGGAGGAGTGGAGAAGAAAAAAGAATGCTGACATAGCGACCCTCGGGGAAACAACTCAAGATGCCAATGACAAAAGATCCCTTAGGCCCAGAGCATTGAGGAAGATGAGACACGAGGAAAGGCGAAATTGATGAAGCTAGTTATTGAACGGTACGCCCAAATAAAAAACATGGAGATTGAGATGGAGAAGGCACACTTTAAGCAAAGGAAAAAGAAGAAAAAACTCGAGGGACACTCATCCCATTAGAAGCTATCACTATCTCATCAATTCCATCGGTTGTTCCGGCAAGCTGTTGGAGCATCGAGTGGGACGGTCCATTTGTCAAAGGTAGAGCATGACCCTACAATCATAGGAAATCAAGAAGTTCAAGGCACAAATCGGTATCTCGAGGGATCAAAAAGCCATATCGAAACTACCCATGAGATAGCAAAGAAGAGAATAGAAAGGTTGGAGAAGAGAAAAGGATTTTTAGGCAACATATTGGGAAAAATGGTGATAGTTTGGGGAAATATCATAGAAGACGATGGATGAATAACAGCATTCCATCCACATTATTTTTAATAGAGAGGAGCTAATTGAAAAAATTAAGGTGGCTAATGATAAAGAAACCTAGGATACGGGGGATATGCCAATAACAACCCCCAAAATCATAAAATTCTTGAATTCCAAGACCGATTTTGAGCTAGAATATGTTTGTATGTGAAGGAAAGAACAACAACCATATTGGAGGTAAGAAGGGTCCTCGGGAGGAATTTAATGAGGCAAATGGAGGAGGAAATTAGTGAATTGGACATGGTCATTGGCGAGATACTTAAGCAAGATTGAGCCTTTGAGGGCAAAGGGATTTCCCTCCTTTGTATGTAATCAACAACAAGCTGATCCAAAGGGAATTACATGACCAAGCTCGGAGAATCGGTAAGGATACCACTAAATTTTCCAACATTAAAGGAAATACATTTGAGGAAGGTTGTGGGATCTCTAAGCAATGATATTTTCATTCAACATGAGTTGAAACGCATGTTTTTATCCTTGGACCTACCTTCGAGAAAATACATAGAGGTGGATGAAGGATTTACGGATAGGTCATAGGTATGAGAATTCAAGAGAATAAGGAATGGGGGAAAAATTGCGGAGTACCGGGAGCGAAAAGAACGACGGACATCGGCCACCAGCCACCAATCGACACGAAAAGCTAGCATCATGCCATTTTTAATAAATCACGACGGTGAGCCGACGAGCTGCATTCCGAGCCCTTTATCGTGCCTCTTTGTGACCACCTCGGCCATCTTCAACCTAATTTTTCATTTACGAAGAGTTGCCAAAGTTAATGTTACATTGAGGAGTTAATGTTATAGTCGGTTTTGCCAAAGATATTTTTTGTTCGGGCTTGCATGGCCACAATTGTCAAGTTTTAATTAAATTTGTAGTTAATGTAGACTTTCGAGGTATATTAGGGCAACTAGCATAGTTTTAGTTAAATATTGCTTGTATTTTTTCATTATCAAGGGTTGGACCTTGTTAGACTCTACGCTGTAAAGATCATTGTATTGGAGCACTGTAGTTTTTGTTGAGCATCAATAATAAGAGACTCTTCATAGGATTATTGAGCTATGTTAATGGTGATGTTTCTTCTTCTGTGTTAATGTTTTCCTCTATCTTTCGTATTTTCCATCAATTTATCTTATTGAAAAACAAAAAAATTAGATTAAGATTTGCTGAGAGAGCACCTTAATTTTGTCTGTGCTTTTTATCTTAATGTTTTATTTTGAAGTATAGTTAAAGAATTCTTAACTTCTCTTTAGCTATTACTGAACTCACTGCTTTCTTTCATCTCATGTTCACACTGCCAGTAAGATCCAGTCTGCATAGTTAGCTTTCCATGTGAATTCCCTTGAAAAGTTGATGCAAAATTCAACCCTTTTGACTCCATAGCCTAATGGATTAAGTTTCACAGTTCTATCTGTCCAACCACACAATCAATAAAACAAAAAACCCTCATAATTTATGTAACTAGCCTAATATCAACATTTATAACCATCGAGTTAAATCATAATAACAGAGAGAGCCCTCTCTGAGTCTAGGAAGGCTAGGTCCTGGACTCGAAAGCAGTTTGATGTTATCTTCTATCATTTATTCTTTCCAATATTATAAATTATAGGACCACAACAGTGGCCATTCACCAACTCAATTGTAGTAGTGTACTTGGATGACATCCTGATCTTCAGCTAGCCACATTCGACAGGTCCTCCAAATAGTGTGGCAAGTTGTGTGACAATTTGGAGAAGTGAACTTTTGGCATGACCTAGGTCCAGTATCTGGGATACATTATTTATGAGCGGGGGTGCATTTGGATCTAGCCAAGATCCAAGTCATTCGAGATTAGCTAGCCCCAACCACTCTAATAGATTTCTGCAGCTTTTTGGGTCTTGCTAATTTCTACCACAGGTACGTGTTGGGATCTCTCATACCACTTGGCCCTTGAGTCAAGTCACCAAGGGAGGAGTGAAAGCCAAATTATTTTGGTATAAATCTCAATAGAAGACGTTCGTAAAGTTGAAACATCGCCTTTGCTCTTCCCCAGTGCTTACATTACCAGACTTACAACAACCATTTGAGATCGAGAAAGATGCCTTTGAATATGCTATTGGGGAAGTTCTTACTCAACAGGGGCATCCAGTGGCATATCAGAGTGATACATTGTCCGACACAATCTGGAAGTATCCCACTTATGAAAAATATATGTATTCCATTGCGCAGGTTTTCCAATAATCGAATCATTACATTTTGGGGATGGAATCGGTCATCCACACATACCACCAAACCCTGCAGTTCATATAGACACAAGGGAAGTTGCAGAATGATCGCCATCAGAAGTGGTCCACATATATGCAACAGTGTCATTTCAACGTCAAGTAGAAGAAGGACAACACCAATAATTTTGCAAACTTCCTCAGCCTACCACCGATCGTGGCTCTAACCATCGTGCTCAACTCTTATGGGCATGAGACTTCTGATTGGTCACTTATCTACAAGAATGATCCAAAATTTGGCCACACATACAAGACATTCTTGGTGGGTAATCGATTTCTAAATTTTCACCTCTAGGATGCACTGTTATGTCACATGGGACACCTTTGTTTTCCTTCAAGCGAGCATGCCAAGATGATATGGGAAGCGCACTACAGTTGGTTCATTGGGCATTTCAGGGCCGAGAAAAAAGTGGCAATATTGCGGAAGTATTTCTGTTGGCCGAACCTTCGAAAAGATGTCGAGAAGTACATCAGATCCTACATTTCTTGCACCATTACCAAACCATTAGGGGAATTTTGAAGTCTAAAATAGGCCTCCTAAGAAAAATGTACAACCAAAACAAAATGGGCCTCCTAAGAAAAATGTACAACCAAAACAAAATTTATAAGAACCAATAGGATTCAAGATGATGATGTCAACCATGGGGGATGATTCACCACTTTTAGAGTAAAAAAGTAAAAAGATTAAAAAATAATAAAATAATAAAAATTGCTTTTTGAACTCGTATTTTCAACTTATCTCCCTAAGGTTTTACTCAAATTTCGTGTAGAAGTACTCGTTGGATGCAAAATCTAATTCCTCATCCAAGGAGTACCCATGTTGCATAATTTTGATGGACCGTGCTACTCGAAAAATGAGAAATACATGAAAAAACATGATTGCAATCATGCTTTTCATGTATTTCTCATTTTTCATGATGAAAGGTCAATCAAAAGTATGCAACATGGGTACTCCTTATCTGAGGAATCAAATTCTACATCCAACAAGTGTTTCCTCTTGAAATTTAAGTAAACCCACAGAGATATAAGTTTAAAATGAGAGTTGAAAAAATATTTTTTTATCTTTTTTCCCTCTAAAATTTGATGATGTAATCTAATATTATTTTATTATTTCCACTATTATTTTATAATTTCCATAGGAGGCCCATTTTAGATGTCAAAATTCCCCTAATGCGACCATTAAGGAGCAAGGAATCTATACTTCGCTTCCTACCCCAAGTCGACCTTGGGAATCCATCTCGATGGATTACATGTTGGGCCTTCCTTCTACTAAGCACGACAACGACTTTGTTTTCATGGTCGTCGACATATTATTGAAGATGGCCATTATGGCGACTTGCAAGAAGAATATCACATGGAGCCCTTTGCTAAACTCTTCTTTGAACGAATATGGGTAAAATTTTGGATCCACGAGTCTATCATCTTAGATCGGAATGGACACCTCAACACATTTTGGTCCGGCCTGCGAGGTCAATGGTAGACACCAAGCTCACCAACTCAATAGCTTTCCATCCCCAAACTAATGACCGGACAAAGGTCGTCAACGGGATGATCGTACACATTCTACGCATGTACAACTCAAGGCATCCACGCATGGGATGAGAGCCTCTATTTTAATACTGACTATAATCGGGCCACACTCCACACCTCCAACCTTACGTACGGCCCTTTCGAGTGGGCTTGGGATTCCGGCCACTATGTCCCATTGATGTAACCATGCCATTTGTAGCTACTCGGTAATTTCGCTCATCTCTGGTTGAAGGCGACAAGGTGAATACATTCATTCAATGCATTCATCACATCCCCCAATATGTTCATCACATATTGGATAGAGTTAATGACAAGTACAAGAGGTGACATGATTAGCATCGGGTGCCACACAACTTCCGGTGGGCGATAAAGTGTGGCTACATTTTGTGATCGCCTCGGCTGGACCCTACCTTGGCTGGCCTACTCGATATGGGCCATACAAATCACAAAGGCCATAGGGGACAATGCATTCGAAGCTCATTATTTCACCCATTCCTTGGTATGCACCCGGTGTTCAATGTGAATTTGCCCTTCGGCCCTACTTTCCACATCTCTTGGACATATTTGACATGGCATAACAACCCACCATGAAGTTAAACCCAAAGCGCATAGAACAAGCCACAACTGATCGGATTATGGACACATAGATCAAGAACACCCACATAGGATCCAACTATATCGAGTTGTCAAACCGGACCAACTCCTTCACCCGAGAACGAAGTGGCTCACCGGGGACCAAGTTCAACAAGAAGTTTCCTCATCTCATGGAGGAAATCCAATGCAATGGGAGCCATTGCTTCCTAAGGTGGGAGGAATGATCACATGGATATTTGTGGCCACCCGTCCTATTGCATAGACCCCCACCAATGTTTCTTTCATTTTTTCGAGTTTCCTTAATTGGAGCACAATTTACTATTTTTGGCATTTTTTCGGGTCCTGAACTTAGAGACTATTTTGAGGCCTAAACGGAATTTTTTTGGGAAAATCACCTTGAGGTGAACATCACTCTTTTCTTGATGATTTTCATTTTTAATTGTATTCCTCGGATAGATATTTCTAACAAGGTATCATGTGCGTCAAACGGAGATCGTATGCCAAAGTTACGACCCCCGAAAATTTGATGTACCAATTTACCCCAACATGGCCCATAGTTTGGTGTTTCATCTCCTAGGAGTTAGGTTTTTTTGATATTTAGGGTTTTCCATTGTTTCTCAATAATAAATAGGCCTTGGAGCCTCATTATAACACAGTTCAAAGGAATTTATCCTCCACATATCTTCTCAGAGATAAGCTATCAGCGCCCTATATAGTTTATTTCCATTATGTCTATAAGCATATTTCAGTTATGTGATGTTGGAACAGGGTCCCACATAAAATTTCTGCCAAAGGCTTAGTCCACTTTGTACATTTTTTAGTATATTTGGTCTAACGGGGTTTTGGGGTGGGTCAAAGCCCCTAAAGCATTGTAAATGGGTCAAAGGGTAGACCAAAAATTAACAGGCACGATTTGTGGACCATTGGATGCATAGGCTAAAATAGTATAAGTAGTTGAACCTTTTTGAGTTGTAGGAGAGATTAATAATAATAAGAGAATCATGCTAAGTGCGAATTGATAGATCTGGTTAGGGTTGTTGGGGAAGGACTCCTGCTCCTGTGTGTGCGAAGATTCTCTATCCTGCTGTGTGCAGATCTTGCTATTGTGTGCGCAGGTTGGGTTTAGGTATTGTAAGTAGATCTTGTTAGTGTCTCGTAATTTGGCAGATTGGTAAACCAAATGGTAGGGTAACATCAGAACAATCTTTGGATTCCTAGGACCTAGCCTTCCTAGAATTAGAGAGGGCTCTCTCTATTATGCGAAGGATGTGAACTTGTTCGCTTTATATGTTTGATTTTAGGCTAGTTTGTTAAGTATATTTTGGTTTGTTTTGGTTTTGAGGTAAAACTGATCAAGTAAGAAAAATGGAAAGAGATTTCATCAAATCAACAGGGCTATGGGGTCGGACCAAAGTCAAGGATGTCTAAATGATGGACAAGGTGTAATGCGGGGCCAATTTAGCAAGGTCAATGAATCCTTTGGAGTGAGGTATGAGGTGAAATAGACATGGATGGGTGTTAGTATGAATCTTTCATCGTAAAATATCACTTTAGCTATGTAAAAAATAGCCCTAACATTGATTATGGCACCTGCAAAATATCTTTAAATCCTACGCACAAATTTAGATCTAAGCACAAAAGACGTGCTTGAGATAAAATAATAATGGCTCCATGCATCCAATAGACAAGACAAGAACAATGTGTTTAAAAGAATGTTTTATATTATATTAAAGAATGGGGCACCTGAGAGGAAAACAAGAAAGGTGTTTTCCGGTTCTCCTCAATGGGATGGGTTCTTGAAAGTCCTCAGTGTTTCAGATCTAAAATTCCTTTCTCTTATTGTGGTAGAAAACCCTGACAAACATAGAACTCAATGGGAGCTCATAAAAATGGAAAATGGTGACCAAGAGTAGATCTAGTGTGATCTAATGCAATGAAGGTGACTAATGAATGGGGAAAACCCTTCTATTTATAACAAAATATTGGGGTGTTCTAGAACTCGGTGCATGAATAAAATATTATTAATCAAATTCTAGAATCACCTTTTAGGAATATTTTATTATATTTGTTGGAGGGAAAAGGTCTTTTGACTTGGGTCAATTCCTTTATTTATAAACAATAAATAAATAAATGATTTATTTATTATTTTAGGGAGATGGTGGGAATATAATTAAATAAATAATGATTTATTTAATTATTTACAAGTGATTTAGTCAAATTTAACTAGGAATATTATTAAATAATGATTTGAATAACTTATTCCTAGGAAATAATTAAATAAGTAATGATTTATTTAATCAATTTCCTTGTTTTGGGTTAAATATGACTAGAAAATATAGACAAATGTTATTTTATATGGTGAAATCAATTTTACTTAGGGTAAAATTGGTCTTACATGGTGTACTTGGGTTCATCTAATGATAATGGGTTAGATGACCAAAAAAATGGTGTAACAGATTACCCCCCAACGTACGAGTGTTAGGAGAAAATCGTATGACCGAAGTACGTTGTAAGAACTCAATCACTAGGCATCAAGAGGGACGTGAGAGAGAGGAATGTAAGGTAGTCTAATGTGCTAAAGGACTAGACTCGGAGGAGACGAGACTTACAGGTGCAACAAGTCTCTAGGTGATGAAGTAGTACCAGTGCTAAAGGTGATGGGGTAGGCATACCTATGCCCGCCGAGACAATAGTACAAAGAATAAGGCGCCCGGAAAACCACGGAACACAATAATGAAGCATGTGCTGGCCTAAACATGAGCCAGATAAAAATGATGAATCCCACATACATGTGATGCCTGGAATAACCTTCAGGACTTATACAAGAATATTTTAGTACATGAGATACAAATATACCCAAATTCCCCCTACACACGGGGAAGGGCTCACAAAATCTGACTGATATATGCAAATCGAAGAGGCACTGCAAGCGGTTGAGGCTGATATCATGAAATGAGAGGAGCTGCATCAAGGGCGGAAATGAAGAAGTCATCCGGGCATGTGGGGGGCTACCTGCAGGGCCACCCCCTCATGAGGGTGGAGACATCTCACACATGCCCGAGAATCACCAATAGCTGTTGTTGCATCACTGGACCATCAAGTGTATAGATCACGATCAGGCTGAGAAGAGCTCGAACCAAAGTACACTACCCCATAGACCTGGATTCCAGAGTAAATGGGCTGATGTCGATAGAAGTAGGTCTGCCATAGGTGAGGCAATAAGGGAACCCCAATTAAGGCATTAGGGAAAATAGTAGAGCGACGAACAAGTAGATACTGATAATGATGATGGAATGAGGAATACAGAGGAGCAATTGGAAAACTTCCTTTGTTAGAGTATAAAGGGCATGAATGGCTCGGCAACAACTGACACAATATCATGAGGGATAGGGGACAAGGGTATTAAAGGCCATAATGTGCAACACGAGAGAGGGATCAAGCAAGAAATGGTGGAGGACTATAGTGGGGTACAAAGGGACTCGGAATAGACTCTATGGATGTGATGATGACTCGACTCGGATGCTCTAAACAAGGGCGACTCAATGGTGTTGCCTCATAGTACGGGTCCAATGGGGGACCATAAAAGCATGAGTACAATAGGGTAGCTCATGATGAAAATCAACACGACAAAAGACAAGTAAGTAGGCAAAGTGGTGCCCCAAGTACAAGTTTCTTAAGTGAAAAAATTCAATTTTAAGAAGAGGTGAATAGACCCTTCATGGACAAAATGTGTCTTGGTGAAGTATCAAAACATGAAAAACTGATAGATACCCATTTTATTGCTCGGTGAGAGCTTTCCAATGGTGCAGACGGTGTGTCAAACGGGGCTACGGTTTGGTTGCAGCGGGCGAAAGAAAAAACAGGGGTTTTCTTCTAATAAGGCGTTTTCCCTCCAAAATCATTCATTTGCTTGTGTAGTTGTGGTGAATGTGGAGAGGAGAGAAGGCCCTAAATCTTGCGGTGATCGTAGTGGACAAACCGACCATTGGAATCATGATCTGTCAGCTGCAGGTAAGAGGCCTAATCCTACACTTTGTTTTTGATGGATTGAAATTGCAGATTAGGGTTTTAAATCTCAGTAATTGCTCCTACTTCATCATTACAGTCGGGTCACACTTTTTGGGGCAAAATCTGCGACCTCGGACGCAGGTTTTGGCCTCAAAAGTGCGACCTGGCCCAGGTTTTGCCCAAAAAGTGTGACCTGGTAGATGTGGGAGGTTTCAGTGCTGGTATGGGCTGAGATTCAGTTTTGGTATAGGTTAATGCAGTTTTGTTGATCTGGAGACTGACAAAAATGATGGTTTTGTGCAGATATGGCAGATATACGGATCAAGTGGAGAGAGAGAGACTTAGGTACATTACGGACGGAAATCCAAGCGAATCAGGGTGTCCGTTGTGCACTGGCTAGGTATGGGGTTCTTAAATTTTTGGAGAACCCTTTGATGAGGGATAGAGAGCCCTTTTTGGCCCGGATTATCAGTTACTAGGATCTAGATCATGAGGCATTTATAGTGCAGGGGCACGGGATCGAGCTGACGGTCCAGGATCTGTATTTCTTGACTGGTCTCCCACCATTAGGGATGGTGGGAAATACGCAGCCAGTGTTACCACGGGGGCATAACATTATGGAGTTTGTTGATCGACATTGTCGACCAGGTGTCCGAGTTAAAGGGACGCGGATATCCATTAGGGAACTCTAGAGGTTGGAGACCCGGGCAGTGGCCGTAGCATTGTTGTGGATCTTTGGCAGCCAGGCGTTCCATCACATCACTGGAGGGCAGATGATGATTGTAGAGAGTGTGTTGGGGGGCACCTACTATGGGTGGGCCCATATGATGTTGGTGTCGGTGAAATGATAGCTATCGCTATGCAAGCGACAAGTGAATCATGATTGTGCCTATGGGACTGTTTTGTGCTCTTTATTCTTTGAGAAGATCCCGACCTTGCGACCTCATATACAGTTACCTGATGGAGGTCCAAGAGAGCCTCAGATGCGTCGGTGGGGATGATTACTGTGTAGAGGAGGAGGAGGGGCAGTCGGACAGGTGTTCCGACTAGAGTTCTTCACCCATTGGTATCAGATGCCACTATACATAGATGACTATCCCTATAGTGGGATGAGGTATTGGGGAGATTCGAACTTGCCGCTTCCGCCTAGTTGAGTGTGGGGGCCCGATGGTAAGTGACAAGCAACTAATCTATTATGTGCATTTTAGAGTTTGTGACTAGTATTCATGGTACTAATCGTGATATGTTTTGGAATGCAGATATAGCTCCGGTGAAACCGGACAGATATATGGGACGACCGACAGCAGCAGGAGCTATAGGTGCGAGTGGATCAAGGATAGCACAGAACGAGGATATGGCTGCTCTGGTGGAGGACATACATCGTAGATGTGAGGGGTTGCTGACCGATGTGTCGGAGCGTGGTTGGCAGAATTTAGACGACCAGTACATAGAGTTATGTATTGGGCTACCCTCGGAATGGCGAGGTATCATGCGACGCATGGCGATGGCCGGTCAGACTGTGTGTGATCTACGAGCTGCGGGAGCAGAGCCATTGGCTTGGGATCCTCCAGAGAGTGATTAGATGTAGGGAAGATGGTGCCCCCAGTGTTTTTGTAGGGGCAAGTGGTGCCCCCCATTTTGTAGTTTTGTTTTTTGTACCATGCTATGGGCATGTGATATGTTTCAGAGCAGATGGACTCTAAAAACACATGTTATATGATATATATGATTTATGTAAATTTTGTGAAATGTTATTGTCTTGTGTGTGATAAATGCCAGTCTAGAACATGATTTGCAATCTGATCGACGTATTGATTTTGACGTCGAGGGATATGGTTGAAAGTAATGGATGTAAATGCACGTATCAAAAGTTTCACTCGTAAATATTGTCTAAACAAAATAGGGTTATGCACACGATAGACACCATTAAGTTGTAGGACAAGAAGTAGGGAATCTAAATGAACATGCAGATGGAGGATGTGATGAGAGAGGGCATTGGCTAAGAGACCACGCACTGCATCATATTCGGCCTGATTATTGGTGGCATTACCAATGCAGACCCCATTTGCAAGAACCAGGGTATGCAAGGGGGTAAAGATGGCCCATGCTGCCAAAGCGAGATTCCAGGAATAGCGAATTGCCCCATCGACATAGCCAAGATAATGGGTAGAGGAGGGGGCCGATGTAATAGTGTCGCAAGACAAGTAATGGGAGGGATGAGAACAAGGATGGCAGCGTGAGTAGAGGATAGACATCCAGTGACAGTGATGGGAGGGAGCAGTCTGGGTAGGAGATCTAGGACTCATAGATCGACGAGAGGGGGATGAATGAGAACAATGTGATGAAGAGCGGGGACTCAGGCTACGAAGAACATCAAAGATACGGATGGTATGATCGTGATTATGGGAGGGAATGGAAGGGTCAAGGAGACCACACGACGCAACAAAGCTACCTAAATCATCAGTACGAGAAGAGAGGCGCAGATATGGGTCATCACGGGGAAGGACAGAAGAACAAGTAAAAAGATGGTCAAAACATGAAGAGCCCGAGAAAGTGTCTGAAGGAGTATCAAGCAGAACATATGGAGTGGATTCATAGGGAATGTACTCTGATGGTCGTGTGGATGATGATAGGTAGAGGAGTGGAGCAACAAATTCCAACATTTCAACATCAGGGGGAGGAATGTCAATGGTAGTAGGGGGATCCTCGAGTAGACTTGACGCATATTCAGCAAGGATGGGAGAGGCAGATTTGTTTTGTTCAACTTAGTACTCACGAATGACCTCTAAAGAGGCTCGGTAATGCGTGAGGTGAGGACAATGGTGAGAGTAATGGCCATGGACGCCGCACAGAGCACAGGGTTTGTTGGTGCGAAGAGTCTTTGGGTTATTGGCTGCAGATGAGGGAGAAACAGAGGTTTCAGGGACCGTAGATTCAGGGAACACGACTTTAACCATGGATTGGATACATGGCAACTCAGGACAAGTATGGGTGGGATGAACTATACCGTCACACAAGGCACAAGGCTTGGCAGGTGGGGGAGGGGTAGGGTCAGGGGTGGTGACCTTGTCTTTGGATGCCCCCTTTCGAGTTTTTCTTTTCTTTGCTGTAGTTGTCGCTGCATGAGGAGGGTCCTGCAGAGGGGCTAGGGGCACTATAGTGGTGGAAGGGGCGAAGGGAATCGGTTGCACTGGTGTCATAGATATGTATGGTTTGGGGTGGCCCGGTGGGGTCTCGGCGAAGAGGAGTAAGATACCATGCGGAATTCCCAAGTTTAGATTAGGGAGGGAAAAGGGTGGCCATGACGATCGAATAGACGCGAGACCGAGAAGGTGTCGACCGGTGGGGTAATGACCGGGAGGGACGGCTCCCATAGGGTGAAGACTGAGGGGCAGAGCTCGGGGAGGGTAGGGAGGTTCCGAGTGTGTGTGGGAAGTTCGAGGCGAAAAAGGTTCGGTCGGCCCCGAAGCGAAGGGCTAGGAGCAAGGTGCGGTAGGCGAAGATTGAGGTTGAGTGACTAGGCCCAGGCATTTATGAAAGGCCCGACGAGATGATTGTATCATGAAAACATTCGCTAAGCGGGGTCGGGGATAGGAGAGGGAGGAGGACCGGAAAAGTTCCAGAAAGAGGAGGAGTCTTTGTAGACGCCGGAAACAACGGTCGATGAATCAACGGTTGTCTTGTGGTGACGGAAAGTGGTGGACTCGGGGGAGGTACGAGAACGGATGTGTTAATTCAGGCGGTCGATCATGACAATTTTTCCATTATGAGGGAAAAACATCTTGCGGTGGACTACGGATGGGATGGCCGAGACATGGCGTAGGTGTAACTTTGCCCCAAAAAAGAATGTTGTAGTCAAGGGCGTCGATAAATTCCACGTCGACCTGAGCCGTCTTGCGACGGGGGTGATAGGACAATTACGGAAGAGGCCAATGGGGTACAGGAGAACGTGGCCGCCCACGCATGAAGGGTGGTTGTGGAAGGGCCGGCTCGGGGGGATGCGGTTGTTCCAAGCTGGAAAGCGGACATTACACGGGTAGATGCCCCCTCATCGATAAAACAGAAAGCGACATTGGCATTGTGGTTGAGGCGGGATTTGGAAAGAAACCAAAGGAGGAAGAGGGGGATGGTCTAGCGTGGCGTAAACAATCAATTGGTCATCGGCGGGATCTACGAGCTTACAGGTAGATAGTAGATCCTTCTTTTGAGAAGGGGAGCACGGCGGAGAAGTTCCGGTGTTGAAATGGCGGTGGGGGATTGTGCCGGATCATCTACTAGGGCAGCATGAATGGGCGGCAGGCTAGAGCGGCGGGCGTAATGGTCCCTTATGAGTCTTGGGATGAACTGCGGCTTGGGACGGAGAGTTTGTAAGGGACCATGGGGTGTCGTCGAGAGCTCTGTGGGACACGAAGATAGAGACTCGAGAGGGAACGGAGAGGAACGGGAGGTGTGGAATAGTGACGGGACCGAGTTTGAAGGTTGAGGTCGACGGTGAGAGGGTCGGGAGGCCATCATGAGAACTCTGGTAATCGAGAGGAACCGGAAAGGGGAAGGTTGAGTGGTTGCGGGGCATGAGGAGGTTGGTGGCCACGAATCCTTGGTGAGGAAAGTATCGGTAAACACGATGGGTTGGGAAGTAGTTGGGGGTGGGAAGGACAACGGGGGAGGAGTGTTGTCCTTGCACGGTGGCTTTGAGATTCCCACATCTCGCATTTTGTGGTAATAAGGGACAATCATGAGTAGTGACCATCATGGGTTTTATTGGTACGAAGTGGCTTGTCTAGGCTTGAAATTTGGGAGCCTGTGGCGTTGGTAGTGGTAGGGTCAATGCGGAAGAATTGGGTCCTAGGTTGCAGAGACGTGGATTGGTTGCCTTTTCTCTTTCTGCGAGAAGGAATAAAATTAGGTGCCTATTTATTGTAAAGACTTGCCCTGAGGGGGTAATAATTGTGGTTGTGGGGGTGGAAAAGGCAAAGGAGTGGGAGTACGAATGCGGGAGGAAGTGGGACACCCGGAGGTTGTGGATATGGATAAGGGTAGGATGGGAAACATGAGGTAAGCGGGGAGGGGGTGGGAAAAAGGAGGAGGAATGCCGTATCCTAGATACATGCTACCTAGAGGGGGAAAAAAGTGCCGGAGGAAATTTGGCCCCCGCGAGGAAGCCGGAAGAGGGTACAGGCCAGAGGTATGGGATAGAGCTCCAACGATACTGAAGTCGGCGGGGAATGAGATGCCCAAGGCATTAGGGCCATCGGGCTTGGAAGGTCGGGGAAGGACGGTATAAACATAACGAGATTGAGCGTAGATAAGGTCATATTTCAAGGCTATTTGGAGGGCGGCTTACTTCGGTTTGGGAAAATGGGATGCGACATCTTTACCAATGGGAGGTAAGAGAGCGAAGGAACGATTCCATGTAAATCCAATCTTCCAAAGGGGGAGCGCGGCACAAGCTCGGGTCTTCGCCGCCATTGCGGACATGAGGTGAAGGCGGGTCCAAGAGGATTGATGGAAAGAAGTTAAGAGTTCGATGCCGATGTCGTATCGGAGTACCGGAAATAAGATAGAAAGGCTTGGGCAATAGTCGCAAAGGTGGTATGGGAAAGAGGTGGCTTGGTCAACCTTGTTAGAAGCTTCACCCGGTAAGCGTGCGTTGGAACAATCAAAGACGAGATGGAGTCGTCGGTGATGGAATTGGAGAACGCCACATGTGAAAAGATCGGAATATGGTTGAAGGGATCTTCACTAGAAGGCCTTCGAACTTGGGAATGTCGGAGGGAGCTTGGTTGGCATAGCGGGCCAGCGACATCGTGGAGAATATGATCGGTAGTCGGTGATTGAAATCGGGGGCGGGACGGCCATATAAGGGATTAATAGGGTAGTCGAGGTAGGTCCGTAGGGGGTTCCTTTGAAACGGACCCGACGGTAGAGGGCGGGGTTGGGGCTGGGTCCCGAAACTAGACATGGTGAAGGTAACGAACCAAGAGGAGGAGAACCGAACAATTAGAGGAAGAGTCGGAGTGCGGACTCGGGGGAGGACTTACTTGATGACGACGGGAAGGAGGAAGTCGGCCCGACCATAAAGGCGGGGGTGGCCAAGAAGTCTCGGGAGAAGCGCCTTGGGGGCGCAATCGTGGCAGGAAGAAGAAAAACCGACGAGGGCGGGGAGGGAAAAAATCAAGTGAGGTCGAGGGCGGAGAGGTGCGGTGACAATTGATTTTAAAGTCTTGTGAGGGCGGTGTTAACCGAGCTCTTCACTTAGGGTCGATTATGTGGCGTGCATTAATTTTAATTGTTTAAACCGAGACGTTTTGAGAGTAAAAGAAAAAAGTGTGCTGTGTAACTGAAAAATAAATCTGCGGTAAATAAAATGAAAAGAACGAGAAGTGTCGCTACTAATGCATCCCAATCTAACCCAAGAAGGCGGGTCTCTCAAAAGCTGGTCTATAAGAGGGAAAAAACTAGGCAAAGCAAGCAAAAAGAGGCCAATATATCTAAGGTCGGGAGGAAAGGGATCTAAAGGGAAATTATGCTGAAAATAGGTTCGAGGAGAACAATGGCGAGGAGGCAAGGTTATTTATAAAAAGGAGAAGATCAACTAAAAAATATGAGGGACAATGAGGCGGCCCTAGAAATGAACCCAAAAAAAACTATATGAGGTGATTTGAAAGGAGAAGAGGCCGATCTAAAAGAAGATACGAAACTAAGGTATGGGATCTTAAAGCAATAAGGCTGAAACTGCGGAAATTCAAACTTGAGAAACGAGAGGAAAAAAACTCTCCCACCAAGTGGAGGGTACTAGAGCCTAAGGAAAGATTCCCCTTAGTTAAGTGAAACGAAGATCGAGGAAACGGAGTCTAATGGGCGGAGACGGAAATTTGGAAAACCCTAACATAAGCTTTAGAAAAACCCGGAAAAAGTGCGGTCGCAGGGTTCGACCTACATTTTCAATCCCGAGTCACGGGTTTGGGGCGAGAAAAGTGCGTCCTCAAGCTCGGGTCACACGGGTCGATAAGTGCGACTGCGGATCCGGCTCTCGAGGCGGCGGATTTTAGAAAAATTTGTCGTCTCGAGAGTACACGGGCGTGTCTATCACACAACGCAATAAGGCTAGAAACACACGGAAGTTAAAAATTTGACTGATGGGGGTTTTAGGGTGAAAAGCACCATAAAGACGGAAAAACGAGAGCGAAGAGAGAAACCCCGGGGGTTTGAAACAGGCGGGATATGCGGTAGATAAAACAGCGGTGGTCGTAAAATAAAACTGCGTGTGGGTCGCCAATTGTTAGTATGAATCTTTGGTAGTAAAATATCACTTTATATATGCATAACAAATAGCCCTAACATCGATTATGGATACAAAATATCTTTAAGTCACTGGAAATTCGGATCTAAGCACAAAAGACATTAAGCGGATAAATATAATATGGCTCCATGCATCCAACGAGACAAGACAAGAACAAAGTATTTAAGAGAATGATTTATATTATATTAAAGAATGGGGCACCTAAGAGGAAAAGGTGTTTTCCGAGTTCTCCTCAATGGGATGGGTTCTTGAAAGTCCTCGGCATTTCAAATCTAAGATTCCTCTCTCTTATTGTGGTAGAAAACCTTGGCAAACATAGAACTCAATGGGAGCTCACAAAGCAAAAAATAGAAAATGGTGACCAAGAATAGACCCGAGTGTGATCTAATGCAATGAAGGTGACTAATGAATGGGAAAACCCCTCTATTTATAACAAAATATTGGGGTGTTCTAGGGAGCTCGGTGCATGAATAAAATATTATTAATCAAATTATAGAATCACCCTTTAGGAATATTTTATTATATTTGTTGGAGGGAAAAGGTCTTTTTGACAGATTAATTCATTTATTTATAAACAATAAATAAATAAATGATTTATTTATTTATTATTTTAGGGAGATGGTGGGAATATAATTAAATAAATAATGATTTATTTAATTATTTACAAAATATTTAGTCAAATTTAACTAGGAATATTATTAAATAATGATTTGAATAACTTATTCCTAGGAAATAATTAAATAAATAATGATTTTTATTTAATCAATTTCCTTGTTGGGTTAAATATGACTAGGAAATATAGAAAAATGTTATTTTATATGGTGAAAGAAATTTTACTTAGGGTAAAATTGGTCTTACATGGTGTACTTGGGTTCATCTAATGATAATGGGTTAGATGACCAAAAAAATGGTGTAACATGGTGAAAAACGAAGAAGTCTTAAACATATATGGTTGAAAACAAATACTCATGAGGTAGGGCAAACCATTAATCTCTATGAACAATACTCGAAGTAGAGAAGTAAACATGAAGATAAACATTCGGTGAGACATAGAAGCATAAGAACTCCTAACTTTAAAAATTCACCTTAGCATTTTGTTGGGAAAACATATAATATTAAACAAATAACTTAATATATGGAGAGGAAACTCCTAAAAAACATATATCAAACTATCGAGAACTACGAAACAAGTTGGTAAGCATGGACAAAGGGAAAGATCGAACGAGACCTCTTTGACTTAACCTAATCGATCAATATTTCATAGAAAGGCTTCATAATAGGGTATTGAGAACTTCAAATAAGTAGGGCACACCCTAAATCATATTTGATAGCTAGCATACGTTAATTAAAAAAATAACAAATTATTGGTGGACCTAAGGAGAAGTTAAGAATTCCTTATAATGACGAGAAAGAAGAAAACATCAAAGTTGTAATAAACGAAGGAGGTTTGAGGTGCTTTATGAACATACCTCAACCTATGCACTAGATGAAAACAAAAGTAACAAACATTTCAGCAAAACAGAAGACAAAAAAATTAGGGAAACATCACCATTCACCAAGTTATGGAATCCTGCACCGCGATGCTCCTCCACCATCGAAGCCAAGTAAGTCATTCATCCACTTCATAAAACCAATATTTTCTCCAAGCTCATAAAACTATGTATTTCTCTTAACATGTCAGTTTTCTCCCTATTTTTATAATGAATCCTCATGGTTTATTAAGCCAAGAGGACAAAGAGCCTCACTAGAGAAACTGAAGGCCATTGGCCAAAGCAAAATATCTAAAGAAAGCTGTCTTTGAGGCCGCACAAGGTCCAAGGCCACGAAATATCTCTTCAAAATATCCTTTTCAGATAAAAATAGAAAAAATATTGACTTTTAGGCTACGACATACATGATAGAACTTTCTAACGCACATTTGCCTTGTCCTCACACGGGAATGCGAAATTTGTCTACTTGTTTTGCAAAATTTCCAAGCGCGCAACACCAAAAAAGGCCTTTTTGCAGCAAGGTTTTGGAGGCCTTCCCGGTGAAAAAGGCCCCGTGATAGCGCATTGGAAGATATGAATGTATAGTTTCCAAATATACTTTATTTTTCCCAATATGATCTCTTAAAGTTTCCCAAAAAAGTAGAAAAGGTGCGATTCACGGAGGCTGGCACGAGTTCGGAAAAAGTGGCGGAAAGGTGAAAAGAGGAAATGGCTTCTTTTTGGACCTTTTGAGGGACCATATCAACTCCAAATGAGCTGAAAATTTGTGAACATGCTCCTATAGTGCCAAGGAATCCAAAAATGTAAGAGTACCTCTTTCTTGAAGATACTCGGAAAAAGCGCGACACACCAGGGTCTTTAGCTCCTAAACTTAAAAAATTTACAAAAAAACAAAAAGGTGTCCAATTTTGCTCAAAAATTGAGTGAGTGAATCCTCAAGGGTCCCTAGAGACCTTTGTAACGAAGCTTGAGCCAATATTCCAAACTATCTTAGTCTTTCTGCATCTTTTTTGGTGCCAGGCGCCTCCTTTGGCAATTTTGAGCCTTTTCCTAGCAAAGCTGATTTCTGCTCTTTTTATAATGCTCGGTCATCTTTCTCTGTAAGCTCAAATTCTTGTTTTGCCTTCTCCAACTTAGCCTCCAAATGTAGGTTTTCCCTTTCAAGCCATGATTCTTTGTCATGTTCAATTTCCAAAGGCTAAGAGCTCTGATCAGAGGGAATTGTTGTGCTTGGGCTGCTTCTTCCTCTCTCTGTTTTTCTAATGCTCTCCTAAGACCCATAGTCTTAGGCCTCTTCACTAGCTTTCCCTTCTTCCTCATAGAAGCCCATATTACTCCTCTAGCTGTACTTGTGATTTACGGAGGCTTCTCTTTTTTATTGTTGCTTAGGGCTTCATAAATGGCAAGTTGACCACTCATTTGCGCGTTTTGTGTTTGTAGGAAATGAATGATATATTTTGATCTTTCAGCTCAACCTCTAAATCTACGATTTGTGCACTTGATCTGTAGGAGAGAATTGGTATCCCCAGTTTCATTGTCCTCATCTTGTTGTTTAGTCGATTTAGTGTCCTAAAATTGATAGCATAAATTATCAGCAGGCTAGTAAGGCGGTAAGTGTACTTTTTTATATGTGCCTAAGTATCCCTTTTCTTATTTAATTGTTTCGGTGTTTTAATGATGTTTTGGGTTTTGTTATGTTTGAGTCTTATTGTGCTACTCTATGAGAAGATGAAGTTTAAATCTATGTCAAAAAGGAAGAAAAAAGGAAATCTTAGAATTAAAACGAGAGTTTAGTTACGAGTTAGTCCCTAATTAGAAAATGATGAAAATAGAGAGTCCTAATCCATGGATATTATAGCTTTCAAATTAAAATTCGTGAAAATGAAAGGTAACTCAAAGCACTACAACTCAATCTAATTCATTTGATTAGATATTTATAGAATAGCTTGTGAAAGAGATTAAATTCTAATGCAATGAGGATCTTCCTAAAACATAGAAGTATTAAAATAAACGAGTAACTTAGAACATTACAATGAAATCTCACTCATATGATAGAGGTGTATTGGAATAGATTGAAAGAAAAAAGATTACTATAATGTAATAAGGATCTCCTATGAAATGCTAAAACAACTTATGAAATTACAACTAGATCTCATTCATGAGTTAGAGGTTTGTTGGAAGAGTTTGTTGAAAGAGATAGGCATAATGTGATAAGGATCTTCTATAAAACAAACAATCAATAACCCACAATATTACGACTAAGTCTTATTCATGATTTAGAGGTTTATTGGAATAGCTTGAAGAAAGTTTGTTTGTAATAAGATGAGGATGTTCTATAATTACGAATGAAAATGCTAATAACTCAAAATAGTACAACCAAATCATTCATATAGTAGTGATATATTGGAAGAGCTTGAGAATGAGAATAGCGCTTAGATAATGAGGATCTTTTTAATCTAAATGACGAGAAATTGAAGTGCTAGTAACTCGGAATATTACAATTAAATCCCATTCATTTAATAGAGATATATTGGAAAAGCTTGAGAAAAATAATAGCTGTAATATCATGAGGATATTTTATCTAAGAAAATGATATGAAACATAATGCTAAGAGATATAATTCAGCGATCTAAGTAAGGAAATATGACAAAGCAATTGAAAACTACTTATCTAGAAAACATGTAAAGCTTCCTCGAATAGCAAGGGGCCCTCTATATCAATTAAGCATTAATCCTTTAACTCCTCAAGGTTTTGTCGAACAACATCAAATTTTTACTCCTTCTATTATCAAAATGCTCGAAAACGGAGTATCACGGTAATGATAAAATATGTATCAAAATTGTTCCTCTCGAAATTACCGAAATTTGAATTTATATGAAATTACATAACTAACATTGAAAGAAAGTAGGTACGGGTGTATTTTTAAAAAGTTAAAATCAAAATAGAACTCTTTTCGGATTCACGATTTCTTTGTAAAGCAAATCGGGGTCTGATTCTTGTAGAGATCGCTTGCTTGACTTTTTCTTTGACCACGTACATAGGCACCTCCCGACTTTCGATCAGGTCTTCCATTGGAAGGGAACGAATGATGTAGGGAAAGATTTGGAATCCACCTATGTGTGCATTTTCTCCAGATGACACCTGTAACATATGTAAACACCAAAAAATCTACGAAACGCTTGGTAGCTACGGAATGAGCGCATTTGTAGCTAAAGCTAATTCAAAAATAATTAAAAGCGAAAATAAATCACAATAGTACAATAATTAAATTATTGTATGCAGCCTTTAAGAAATCTTAGTCATTCTCATTGAGTTTTAGGTTTATGAAATGATAAAGAAATGATGAAATGAAGTGAAGTCTAGCAAAAGAGAAGACAATTTCGGGGCTCAACAACTATCAATGTGGATGAGTTCAAATTCCTCTCTTTTTCATGGGCTGCTTTCTTGTTCTTCCATTGCCTTCTTGCCTTTGTCCTTCATGGGCTTCTTACCCTTGTCTTTCTTTGGCAATTCACCCTTGTCTCTCTTTGGCGGTTACCATGCTCCTCAATGCCTTGGTAGCCATTGCTTTTTCATTGTTTGAGTGACTTTTACCTCTCCTTGTTTTGGTGATTTTACCTTTCACTAGTTTTCAAGAGGAGTGCATGATGCCTTGCCTTTTGGAGGTAGAAAACACATGCCTCCTACCTTTCGAGAAAGGGATGATGAGAGGTGTGCCAGCACAGGCTTGCATAATTTGATCATGTCCAGCCCTAGGACTATCTTTTTCTTCAAGAGTGTTTCTGTGTGTATCTCTTTGTCACTTTGCCATTTGCGGTCCCTGCGATTATCGATTTCAGCATTTTTTATGCTCTTATCACCGGAAGTACCTTAAAAAAATGTCATGATATATTTTCGCATTGTGGGAGGCACCTAGGTCTGATACTTTTGCATCTTCGAGGATTGTCCACTTCTTTACCCTTTTTCTTTGCTATTTTGGCTTGTCTCTCTTTGGCTATCTTTCTCTTTTCTATCTTCATCTTCTCCATCACTTGTTTGTAGCATGATCAACATTGTTTTCCTCAAGGCCTTCATCATCTTTTCCCTCATTGTTTGTATCATCTACCTTATCTTCATTATTTTGGTCATCACTCCTTGGTTTACATCTTGATTATCCTTTGTTTTCTTAGGGGCCTTATTTGCTTTCTTCAAGGCCATTTTGTTTCCTCCTTCTTTATTTTCCATTATTTTCTTTCTCATTTTCATCATCTTATCCCTCATGCTCCTCATCTTCCTCACACTCTTCCTCACTTTGATCATCATACTTGCTTTCTTCCAGGCCAACATTGCTCTTTTCGGGGTCACTACTATTTTCTTCATGACCACCTTTATTTTCTTGAGGATCACTTTTATCGGGGAAGGGTGTTTGAAGAATTTTTGTTTGGGGGAGAGATTCATTGGAGGAAAGTGAATCACGTATTCGATGGAGGGCGATGAAGGAGTATGAGGAAGGACTGAGAAGAGGATGACACACTTTGCAATGGGATGGAGGATGAAGTGGTGAAGTCATCATAGAAATAAAGGCTTTGAGAATTCCTTGGTGCTATAGTTGGTGAGTTACAATTATTTTGAAAAGAGAGTGATGAAATAGGCATATCCTATTTGAAGCAGGGTTTTTTCTTTTTCGGGATGAAGCATTTTTTCAATGCTTTTGTAGAGGACAAAGGGCATGTTCGGTAACTTGGTCTGGTGAAGTGCATGAGGATTCTAATATGATAGGGAGTAGATTCGGGAGAACCTACCCTCATAGGTAAAGTATTTCATGACAATGTTCATGAGGAGGGCATATCTGTCGAGTAGATGCGAAAAAGGAAAAAATGGCTTTATGCAGTTGAGAAACTAGGTTTTAGAAAGGGATGATAATGGATCAAGTACGGATGTTTGTTTTTAGCCATCTCTCTCCTATGTAAGGCATACTAGTGGCTTTAGAAATAGCTTTAGGGGTCAATTCAAACCTTTTTCTTTAGATGAACTTGTACCTATGAAGCCTTAGGGAAAATAACACTGTGCTTGAGGATGGCTCTTGACTTCTTGTACCTTGTTGCAAAAACTCAAAACACCTAATTCTTGGAAATTATATAAGATAGAAGGAGGCTATCATCTCTTTTGTGTATTTGTAGGTTCAAACCTATTGCAAGGCTTCCCTCCTTTCTTCGAGGAATGTCTCCTTGGTCTTTAAGGCTCATCACTATCTTCTTGAGACATGGTGATTACTTTGCCCATTCTTCCAATTTTTTAAACAAAAGGCTCTTTTGTTGATGAAGTGATGAGGAGAGAGGTTTTAGGAGATTTTTGGACCTCTAAACGGGCTTATAAGATTAACGGAAGTAATAGGTTGCAATTTCTATCCAATTTTTCTCGAGTTGTCTTTGACATAAGATTGACCCCTAATTGGCACTTTTACAACTTCAAAATATGAGGAGGAGATGATATTTTATGGATAATACCTCTGAAACGCTCTCTTATGGAAAAATGCGGCTTATGGGGAAAAAAATATCCAATTACCGGCCGCTACCGTAACTTTCTAGGCGGTGCTATGATTTTCCTCAAGGCGCGCATCGTCGGCTCGGGTGTTGTACGCACGAGGTTGTGTGTGACGGGTGTAGTGGTGGGTGTGCGAGTGTACGCACGGTGTTGTTTGCACGATATTGTGTTGCGGCGGAGCACCGTGGTGGCCAGCCGCAACGCCTTTTGGCCCGGGCGACGGACACAATGGCGGACGCGGCACGGCGGGCATGGGTGTTTCTGCACGTGAAGTCGGGCGCCGGTGTGATCCTTGCACGTCGGGCGGGAAAGAGAACGCGCAACGTCGTTCTTCGAGCATGAAGCGGGCGGTTAAAACTGCCTTTGGACACATTTATAGGCGCACAAACATCTACGAAAAAATCACCTAGGATGCTCTGTGAGACTTCAAGCACTTCTTCTCCTACCGAGATTGGAATGAAAAGGAAAAAAGGCCATTGGGGCTATTTATATTCCTCTTTTTGAAATAATTTTGAAAAAAATTCCACTTTTGTAAGTTTTTAACTCCACATTTCCATTGTTTTCTTTTATTTGTCTTTCGATTGCAAAAAAGATTTTTTTGGAGCTAGTCTTCTTTTTTTTGTTTCTAAATCAACTTGATTTATGATTTGAGAAATTAATTGATTTGTGATGGCATTTGTTTGTCTTTCAAGGCGAGTTTAGAAGAGTACCCATTTGTGCCTCCATACTCCTTAAAACAAGGTTGTGACTATTTTGTGTGACAGTTTAACTAACACCCCTTTGATTGTTACTCTTTTAGTGCAAATGGCACCTAGATCCTTTAAAATACGATTTTATCACCTTTTGGATTTCAAAATCACATATTTGATTTTTAGTGAGGTTTGTACTCTTTCACTTATCTTTAGGAGATAATAAAAAAAATTTACACCTACTGTATACATTTGATGAAGGAGGTGTTGCATTTTTACCTTATCATGCCTATTTGCATTTTATCCAAATTTTTGAGCGCTCTCAAAAAAACCTTTCCCTTTGTGGGTCGATAATCGGATATTTGTATTTTCAAAAAAATCATACCATCTTTGTTTTTCTTCTTGATGTTGTACTCTTCTCGTGGTCTTAGTCTGTCTTTCATCTAATGAATTTGTCCCCGAAAACCTTTGTCTTGTTTGGAGGAACGCCAGGAAAAGCGTTGTCACTCAGTTATGCTTTGAGGCCCAAAGCGTCCTAATGCTATTTTTCCAAAAAAAACACAAAAGCTGCCTTTTCATATATTACCGAACTTTTGGGAATTTACACGAGGAGGTTTTTATAATAGGTAATTTACCTCTTATAATGGAATCCAAGACCTTTGTAGTAGTCTCCGGCTCTTGTTGTGCCTTTTAATCTTAGTAGATGATCTCTTGAGACCTTTTAGGCATCCTTGAATTATCTGTGTAGAGAAACTATTGATTTTCCTTGTGACTTCAGCTCACTATACCTTTTATTCAAATTTTCAATGACCTAAACGCAAAACTCTCTTTGGTGCCTCTCTTTGTTTGATTTTTTCTTTAGATTAAACATCAAGACATCCTTAGAGATGCATTTGATATGATGGCTTATTCTTGGCGATTTCATTGTTGGACCCGGAGGTCCTTGGAGGTTGTTTGAGTGCCTTCTTTGAAAATAGCAATAGCCTATTCTGTTTCTCTTGAGTTTACCTTGATTCTCTGTTGAAACAACGGTATAAAAATGATGGTGCATGACCTAGGGAAACCTAATTGACTTGTCGCAATGTTTTTAGGAAAGGGCTTTTTGGTGATGGTTCGAAAACGAGTTTTTGAAAAAGACACGGGGTTTTTTAGATGTCCTTATGTATGCCAACACCTATAAAACTAGACATTTTTATGGTACTTTGAAGGGTTTTAAGACATACTTTTGATATCAACAATGACTTACTTGCTTAGGTTTCTAGAGTAGAGGGAAAACTTGGCTTAACTTGAGACAAATTTGTGAAGTAAGAAAACATGCATCAGATGTAGAATACCATAGACAAAAGTAACAATCATGGATAGAATAAGGCTTATCAATCCAAGATGGGGTCTTGACGGGATGACCAAGCTAATCATAGCCGAGACAAGAGGAGGGAGAGTGAAAAAATTTCTGCGAGGGGGATTTCTAGAAGACATGAAGATTCTTTGAATTTGGTTTTTAGAAAACTTGGAAAAAGTATTTAGTCATATAAACAAGTGAAAATTCTTGATGAATAATAGTGGCTCCATTTTGGGGAGGAAGATCCTTCTCGGGAGGTGTCCGAATTTCATATTTACGGTTTTACAAGACAATACCTCATCCATTGGGTGGATTATTTCTTTTCTTTTTTCTAACTGTGAAATGGTGATTTTGAAAATGCGAAAGCATGATTAGCTCAATCTTCACCTTTTCACAATCTATTTTCCTAATATTTTTCTTCTTTAGGTGCATTTGGACTAGCAACCTTGACATCTTATGAAAGAAATTTCTACCTTATTTCTTCTCGGGCACAAGTTATGCTAATGAACTTCTTTGATTCTCTACCTATTCTATTTGAGCATCGAAGATTAAGCAATATAATGAGACTTCATTATCTAACTATTTGACAAGAAATTTAAAACATGACTAAATTAGGATTAGACGATCGATTTATTATGGATTTGTGGCATAACAACAAACTGCACACAAATGTTATTTTTGTACAAAGTAAGATTTAGAAAAATCGAGCTAGGATACATAGTTTGACATTCTCCCTATTTTCTTCTTTGGTTAAATTTTGAAACATTGGAACTAGTATCTTCTCTCATAATCTATTTTCTTTAACAAGTCAAGCTTGAATATTTTTATTAGCATTATTGCTGCTAACTTATCAACAATAAATTTAAAGCATGTTCGGTTATGATTAGGCTAGATAATGAAAAAAAGACATAATTTTTCACTAGTAGTGGAATTTGGACTTGCACACTTTCGGTATTACTAAGGCATGGGGCTGTACCCTTTCTTTTAGAATGCGCCCTCTTTTTCCATTTCTATGTGTTTTTTGTGTTTTTCATTTTTTCTTTAAACAATGCGAAAATAAAAATATGCTCACGAGGGGATGAGCTTATTTTGCATGCACATATATCCTAAGCTCTAACCTATACATGATAGAAATTTATTTGGTGAACTCTATTTTCCAATATAACTTGATCAAGTAGATGATTGCATAGGTGAATATTGTTCAGCTCTTTGAGGATCTTTGAAGAAATCAAACCACTTGCACCTTACTTGTGCTTGAGCAGGTAGTACCTAAAATTCTCTTTAAACCTTCCTTGGCTTGTTCTTGGCGGGAAAAACACTCCTCTTTAGATTTCTCAAGGAAAACGACAAATGGATCTTGGAATGATACTGATCTTATGAGGACTTGAGACATAAGCTTCATCTAGGACTACTCTTCTTTTACCTTGGCTATGTTTGGGACTCTTTTGGGAAAGAAACTCACTACTTCCTCATGGTCATATGAGCTGGTAGATTCATCATATGTGGCGATGTTATCCTCTAAAAAACACGATGTGCTTTGATAGAGTGGGTTGAAATGCAGTGTGAATGCCATCATATTGATGAGCAAAACACTCTTTGGCAATAGATCTTCTTGAGAAAAGTGCATCTTTCTTGTGATCATCAATTTCCATGCCTTCATCTGCAATTTGTAATCCAAATGAACTTGGTGACTTCTTGTTTGGAGCTAAGAAAATTTCTATGTCATAAATTATTTCCTCAACCATTTTAGGAGAAAGGCTTCTTATTTACAACCGGTTCAAGGCTCATTAGCTTTCCAACCTCATCGACAAAATTGATAGACGGTGATTTCCAATCACATGAAAACTATTTACGATGGAATGACGTGAAGTAGAGCAAAGAGTCGGAGACTCTTCACTTACTTCTAAACTTTCAGAGCTTTCCTCATCGATTAACAGGTGACCTATCTTAGGCGATTACGCCTCGTTGATGATAGTGAACTTCACCCAAAAATCAGTGCCATAGCTCTGCAAGGTTAATACCTTGGATATCATAATCATCAATATATGATCAAACTTTGTAGAATCATTAATACAATAATGTCACCAACCATACATATTGGACTATCGAGATTGTTTCTCTTGAATTGATTTACAAATATATTTCGACTTTAGGTATGCAATATTAGCGGGAGAATGATCAGAAAATTTTTGGTCATATGAAGTTTTAGAGGCTGTCTGCATGTTTGAAAAGTGATTTATTTCTTATTTAGTTAGAAAAGGAGGCATTTTTCCTTTTCCTTGGAAATAAATACAACAGTCCTCTTTCTTTTGTGAAGGCTGATTTAGAGGCGAGATGTCTTCTTGAGTCTCACTTAGAAGAGATAGTGAATCATCACTTGTGTTTTTAGGGTTCCTATGGGTGTTCTTTCATTTTTTGATTGGTTTCATCCTCTATCAAATCTTCTTGATTTTTATGATAGTTACTTTGAGCATGAGATTCATAAGTTGCCTCTGATAGGTTCTCGGGGTGCGATTTCCTTTTAAAATATAGAAATGAAATCGAAGCATAGATGAGAACTCTAAATGTATTTATCTCCTCTTCTTTCAGATTTGATTTCATCCTTAACCAATTTTTCTTGATTTATGTGAGAGTTATCTTGAGCATGGGTTTCTGAATAGCTATGAAGATCTTAGGATGTTAATTTCCTTTCAAAATGAAAAGAATTAAAGCATAAGGGTAGAGACCTTAAAGGTTTTGACTCTTCCTCTATTTCATATTTTGTGATTTCAAGATGAGTGATTGTTTCTTTGGGGCACTCCTCTCTATTTTTATTTACAACTAATGTACTCTCTTAATAATGAAGCACAAGATGTAGGAAATGCTTAGTACCTACTTGGCAACCTTCTTTACTCTCTTCTTTAGGTCTTTCTTCATACTTATATTTTGTTTGCTTTTCTTGTTTCTTAGTGATTTGATTTGCTTTTCCCAAGGAAAATGTATTGTTTTTTGAATAAGTAGCACCAACCTTAATCCTATACCTTTCTCTTGCTGTCAAGTAGATGCATCGGTTGCTAAATGTATCTGCCTTGATATCTCTAGTTTGCCTCTATGTTCATACTTGGATCCATCTTTGTTTATCAAAAAGAGGTCCTTTGCATCTTTTCAGCAGGTCTAGAGTTCTCTATCGGTGGAGTCTTTAGGTCTATTTAGGGTTGTGGAGTTGCCGGTGGAAGATTTGAACTTTTTTTTCCACCATCACATCATGATTTGGATTGCTTAATACATTCCCGGGGGAGTTTATAAGAACTAGGCTGGGTAATAGGCCCTCTTAGAGCTAGTGGGTAAGCAAGTGGATATTTTTGATTGTTTTGAAGATAAGTGTCTATGGTCCACCACCAATGCTCACAAAAATCCAATCTAGAAATCTTTTAGGGTTTTCTGAGTTTTCTATATGCAGCCCTTAAGGTATGTAAGTGTCTTTATCGTGTAGTCGTCATTTTGCTAGGATGGTGAAAAATCTAGATTCTACTCTTAGGCTGTGGGTTAAGTTTCTCTATGATTTGACGAAGGTTTACGAAGTCCTAAGGGATACCTAGATTGTCATTGACATCAAAGGTTGCATCATGATCACCATTGTATTTGGTGAAAGTGATGAGGTGATTTACAAATCACTTGATTTTATAGTTTAAGCGAGGGTTAAAAGAGTCAATAAGAGTTTTTAGGCTACAACATCTTAACCGTATTCATCGTATGTTAGTGTCCCATAATTTGGCGAGATTGGTAAACCAAATAGCGGTAAAATCAGACCAATCTTTGGAGTCCACAGGACCTGGCCTTCACGGACTCGAGAGGGGCCCTCTCTGTTATGCGAAGGATGTGAACTTGTTAAGCTGTATGTTGATTTTAGGCCCCTGAACATCAGAAGTATATTTTGGTTGTTTTTGTTTTGAGGTAAAGGCGATCAAGTAAGACAAATGGAAGAGAGTTCATCAAATTACGGGGCTATAGGGTCATATAAAGTCAAGGATGTCTAAATGATGGACAAGGTGTCTGCCCGAGGCCGATTTAGCAAGATCAATGGATCCTTTAGGTGAGGTATGAGGTGAAATGAACATTAAGTTGGTGAAAAATGAAGAAGTCTTAAACATATATAGTTTGAAGAAAATACTCATGAGGTAGGGCAAACCATTAATCTCTATGAATAATACTCAAGCTGATAAACATGAAAGATAAACATTCGGGTGAGACATAGAAGCATAAGAACTCCTAACATTAGAAATTCACCTTAGATGTTGGGAAAACATATAGATTAAACAAATAATATATAGAGAGGGAACTCCTAAACAACATATATCAAACGCAGAACTTTAGAAACAAGTTTAGTAAGCATATAGACAAAGGTCAAGATCGAACGAGACCCTCTTTGACTTAACCTAATCGGTCAATATTTCATAGAAAGGCTTCGAATAGGGTCTTGAGAACTTCAAATAAGCGGGGCATACCTTAAATCATGTTGAAAGCTAGCATACGAATATTAATAGAAAAAAATAAAAAATTCTTGGTGGACCCTAAGGAGCAGTTAAGAATTCCTTATAATGACCAAAGAAGAAAAGCATCAAAATTTGTAATAAAGGGTTGAGGTGCTTCCATGAGCATATCTCAACCTATAATTTTCTGATCTACAACAAACAAGAAGTATGAAACATTAATGGAAACAAGAAGAGATAAAAAAATCGGGGAAACATCACCATTCACCAAGCTATGGAATCTTGCACACAATGCTCCTCCACCATCAAGCCAAACGAAGCCATTCATCCACTTCATAAAACCAATATTTTCTCCAAGCTCATAAACCTATGTATTGATCTTAACATGCAAGTTCTACTACAATGAATCCTCATGGTTTATATAAGCCAAGAGGATAAAGAGCTCACTAGAGCAACTAGAAGGTCATTGGCCAAAGCAAAATATCTAAAACTGTCCTTGAGGCCTTCTGATGTCCAAGAGCACAAAATATATCTTCAAAATATCCATTTTCGGATCAAAATAACAAAAATATTGACTTTTAGGCTACGAAATACATGATATAACTTTTCTAGCATACATTTTCCTTGTCCTCACATAGGAATGTATAAATCTATCTCTATTTTTGCAACATTTCCGGACGCGCAACACCAAAAAGGGCCTTTTTTGCGCAAGGTTTTGAAGCTTTTCCAATGTAGAAAAAATTGATGTAAATACGTTGGAAAAATGTAGATATCTACTTGCCTAGTGCTCTTATTGTTTATCAATATGATCTCTAGAAGTTGAAAAAAATAGAAAAATTACAAAATTCCAGAGGCAGCAATACTGTTGGAAAAAAATTGACAGAAAGAGTGAAAAAATACATTGCTTTTGGACCTTTTGAGGGACCGGACAACTCCAAATAAATTTTGAAAATTTGTGAGCATACTCTGCCTCTGAGTATGAGAATCCAAAAATGTAAACTTTTCCTATTGAATATGCTCTGAGAAAAAATGCTTGACATCAGTGTTGCGCTCTAGGCTAAAAAATTTACAAAAAACCAAAAAGTGTCCAATTTTGCTCAAAATTGGTGAGTGAATCCCTCAAGGGTCCCACAAGGGCCTATGTGAAAGCACAGCAAAGTTTCCAGCCTAACTTAGTTTTTTTCCATATTTTTTTGCTTCCCCGGCACCTCCTTCAAGGCGCTTGATTTAGGTCTTTTCTAGCAAAGCCCAGATTTCTCTTTTATAATGCTTAATCATCTTTCTCTTGTAAGCCCATATTCTGGCTTCCCTTCTCCAACAGCCTCAAATGTAGGTTTTTGCACTTTCAATCCATGATTCTTTGTCATGTTCAATTTCCAAGGCTAGGAGGGCGAGTGAGAGGATGACGTTTGACGATCGGGCTGATTCTTCCTCTCTTATTCTTTTTAATGCTCTCCTAAGACCATAGTCTTAGGCCTCTTCCCTAGCTTGCCCTTCTTCTTCATAGTCACCCATGTACTCCTCTAAGCAGCAGTTACAGACTTCTGCTGTATTTGAGCGCCCGGGCTTCATAAATGGAAATTTGACACGGATTTGTAGCGTTTTGTGTTCTTAGGAAATGAATGATATATTTTTTGATCTTTCCAAAATCAACCTCTAATCTAAATTTGTACATGATCAGCAGCAGGAGAGGAGTGAGTATCATGGTTTCTTATCCTCATCACTATCAATGTGGATGAGGTTAAATTCCCTCTCTTTTTCATGTTGCTTTCTTGTTCTTCCATTGCCTTCTTTCCTTTGTCCTTCATGGGCTTCTTACCCTTGTCTTTCTTTGGCTTGGTCACCCTTGTCTCTCTTTGTAGGTTTACACATAACTCCTCCAATGTCCCCCAGTGACATTGCTTTTCAGCATTTGAGTGACTTTACCTCTGTTGTTTCGGTGATTTTACCTTTCTGGTTTTGAAGAAGTGCCTGGCCCTTGGCTTTGGAAAGCAAACACATGCCTCCTACCTTTCGACAGGGGATGATGAGAGGTGTCCAGAACCTGGGCTTGCATAATTTGATCATGTATAGCCCTACGAGGCCCTTTTTCTTCAGAGTGTTTCTGACAGCGTCTCTTTGTCACTTTGCGTTTTTACTGAGTCCCTATGATTATCAATTTCAACATTTTTTCATGCACTTATAACCCGGAGTACCTTCAAAAATGTCATATTTTGTTCCGCATTGTGGGAGGCACCTAGGTACGATAATTTTTCATGCGGGGTGTCCTTCTTTCACCTTTCCTTTGTTGTTTTGTCTCCTCTTTGGCTATCTTTCTCTTTGCTATCTTCATCTTCTCCCATCCTTGTTTGTAGCATGATCTACCTCTATTTTTCCTCAAGGCCTTCATCATATTTTTTCTATCATTTTTTGTATCATCTTCCTTATCTTCATTATTTTGTTCATCACTCCTTGGTTCATCTTGATTATCTTTGTTTTCTTCGAGGGTCTCCCTTCTTTCTTCAAGACCATTTCCTCCTTCTTTATTTTCATTATTTTCTTCCTCATTTTCATCATCTTCTCCCTCCCATGCTCTCATCTTCCTCACAATCTTCCTCACTTTGATCATCATTGCTTTCTTCACAGTCATCAACAGCACTATTACGGGCCAATATTGCTCTTTTAGGAACACTAATGTTTCTTCATGACCACCTTTGTTTTCTTCGGGATCACTTTTATCGGGAAGGTGTTTGAAGAATGTTTGTTTGGGAGAGTGATTCATGGGAGGAAAGTGAATCATGGTCGGTGGAGGGTGATGAAGGAGAGTATGAGGAAGTTTTGAGAATAGAGATGGCACACTTTGGAGGTGGGATGAGGATGAAGTGGTGAAGTCATCATGGGAAATAAAGGCTTCCCCCAAGAATTCCTTGGTCTTGTAGTTGGTGAGTTACAATGATTTTGACAAGAGAGTGATGAAATAGGCTTGCCCATATCTTTGGGTTGGGGGTTTCGTTTCGGGGATGGTAGACATTTTTTCAATGCTTTTGTAGAGGAAATAAGGCATATTCGGTAACTTGGTCTTGGTAGGTACATGAGAGTCTAATATGATAGGAGTAGATTTGGGAGAACCTACCCTCACGGGTAAAGTATTTCATGACAATGTTCATGAGAGGGCATATCATCGGTAGATGAAAAAAGGAAAAATAAACACCATGCAGTTGACAACTAGGTTTTAGAAAAGGATGATAGTGGATCAAGTCAAGATGTTTATGTTTAAGCTTATCTCTCCTATGAAAGGCATGCAATTGGCTCCAAGAAATAGCTTTGAGATTGATTCAAACGTTACCTTTGTTAGATGAACTTTATGTTTGTGAAGCCTTGGGGAAAATAACTGCGGTAGCCGGATGGCTCTTGACTTTGTACCTTGTTGTAGAACTCAAAACACCGTAATTCTTGGAAATTAGATAAGACAGGAAGGGGAGGCTATCGGCTCTTTGGTGTCTGTGGGTTCAAAACTATTGGGCTTCCTCCTTTCTTAAATTATACTCCTTAGTCTTTGAGGCTCATCACTATCTTCTTGAGACATGGTGATTACTTTTCCCCTTCTTCCAAATTTTTAAAACAAAGGCTCTTGTTGATGAAGTGATGAGGAGAGACGTTTTTAGGAGATTTTGGACCTCTAAACAAGCTTATAAGATTAATGAAAACAGTTGCAATTTCTATCAATTTTTTCTCAGCTATCTTTGACATAAGCTTAGCCTAACTAGTGCTTTTACAATTTCAAAACATGAGGAAGATGCTATTTTATGGAGAGTACCTCTAGAAATGCTCTCTTATGGAAAAAATACGACACGGGCAAAAATATCCAATTACGGCCCTTTACACCGCCAACTTTTTGAGTGTTGCACTTTTCCTCGAGTACGCGCAACGTCGCTCCCGGCCAGCTGTCTTGCACGGGCATGTGCGATAGGCATAGTGGTGGGTGTGCGGCGTCTGCACAGGTGCTTGTTCGCATGAGATTGCGTTGTGGTAGGCACCGTGGTGAGCCGCATAACACCTTTTGGCCCGGGCAACGGTTCCACCAGCAGCCATTGTGTGCCCACATTGTGGCAGGCCATTATGATCTTTGCTACACGCGGAGTTGGGCGGCGCTCCGGCGGGTCTGCATGTCGGGCGGGAAAAGATAACCGTGCAACTCCATTCTTCAAGCATGCGGCGTCCGATTAAAACTTTGCTGGGCCATGCCTAGGCGGCTGCCAGTGTGTTCTTACAGTGTGGCGTACGTAGTGCTGAGGATGCTCTGCGAGACTTCAAACACACTTCTTCTCCTACCAAGAGTGGAATGAAAAGAAGAATGAACAGACTATTTATATTCCTCTCTTTGAAATAATTTTTGAACAAAATCACTTTGTAAATTTTTTAACTCCACCTTTCCATTGTTTTCTTTTATTTGTCTTTTTCGGTGAAAAAAATCTTTTTGGAGCCGATCTTCTTTTTTGTTTCTAAATCCTTTGATTTATGATGCAGCATTGATTTGTGATGGCATTTGTTTGTCTTTGCAAGGCGAGTTTAGAAGAGCATTGTGCCTCCATACTCCTTAAAACAAGGTTGTATTTGTCTTTTTGTGTGATAGTTTAACTAACTGTACACGAATGTTGTCTTTTATGCAAATGGCACCTAGATCCTTTAAAATCTGATTTTCTCACCTTTTTGGATTCAAAATCATATTTGATTTTAGTGGAGTTTTGTACTCTTTCCCTTATCTTTAGAAATTAACTCAAAAAACTTTTACACCTCTTGTTGTTGATGAAGGAGGTGTTGCATTTTTATCTTATCATGCCCTATTTTGTTTATCCAAATTTTGCATTGTCTCCAAAAAACCTTTCCAACGTGGGTCAATAATCGGATATTTGTATTTTCAAACAAATCATACCATGTTGTTTTTCTTCTTCGGTGTATTGTACTCTTCATAGTGGTCTTAGTCTGTCTTTCATCTGATGGTGCATGCGACAACCTTTGTCTTGTTTTGGAGGTGCGGGAAAAGGTATTTATTCCCTTTCCCAGTTATGCTTTGAGAGCACAAAGCTGTCCTAATGATATTTTTCCAAAAAGCGCCATGCCTTTTTCATATATTACCAACCTTTTGAAATTTACAAGAGGTTCTTATAAACGATAATTTACCTCTTATAATGACATCAAGACCTTTGTGGTGGTCTCCGGCTCCTTTGTTGTGCCTTTTAATCATTGTGAATGATCTTAAGACCTTTTAGGCATCCACAGATTATCTATGTAGAGAAACTATTGATTTTCCTTGTGACTTCCCGACTCATTGTACCTTTTATTCAAACTATCAATGACCTAATTGAAACTCTCTTTGGTGCCTCTCTTTGGCTCTGTTTTTGCTTCCGTTAAAACATCGAAGACATCCTGCGGTGCATTTGATATGATGTCTTATTCTTGGTAGATTTCAACCCCATTGGACGGAGGGCCACCTTGGAGGTTGTTTGAGTGCCTTCTTTAGAAATATGACAACCTTAGCTCTGTTTCTCATGTGGGTTACCCTTGATTCTCTATGAAACAACGGTGCATAAAAATAATGGTGCATGACCTAGGAAACCTAATGACTTGTCTGCAGGGTTTTTTAGGAAAAGAGACTTTTAGTGATGGTTCGAAAAACAACGTTTTTGAAAAAGAAACATGGTTTTTAGATATCCTTATATGCCACCACTATAAACCTGAACATTTTGTATTACTTTGAAGGGTTTCTAGAACGGACTTTTGATATCGAAAAGACTTGTAATGACTTGGCGAGTTTAGGTAAGAGGGAAAACGGCTTAACTTGGCCGGACAAATTTGTGAAGTAAGAAGGCTTATGCATCGGATGTAGAATACATAGACGGTAAAAATCATGGATAGAATAAGGCTTATTAATCCGGATGGGGTCTTGACGGGATGACCAAGCTAATCATAGTAGACAGAGAGGAGGAGAGTGAAAAGAACTGCACACGGGGGATTTCTAGAAGACATGAAGATTCTTTGAATTTGGTTTCTAGAATACTTGGATAAAGCATATAGTCATCTAAACAAGTGAAAATTATGATGACTAACGGTGGCTCCATTTAGGGAGGGCCACTCCCTCTCGGGAGGTGTCGAGAATTTCTGTTCTAGCTAACAGAGACAGTGCCTCATCCATTAGGTGGATTCCTTATTTTCTTTATTTGCTTTCCTTGAAATGGCGATTTTGAAAATACGAAAGCATTATTATCTCAATCTTCACCTTCACCTACCTAATCTATTTGCCTAACATTGTTTCTTCTTTAGGTGCAATTGGACTAGCAACCTTGACATCTTCTTATTTTTTGAAAGAAAAATAAACTATCTATTTCTACCTTATTTCTTCTAGGAGCTCGATTATCTTGATGAAATCCTTTGATTCTCTACCTAGTATTTGAATATCAAGATTAAGCAATATAATGAGACTTCATTATCTAAGCTATTTGACAAGAAATTTAAAACATGACTAAGTAGGGATTAGACGATCTGATTTATCATGGGGGATTATAGCATCATTTTTCACCCTCATGTGATTAATGATTGTCTCTTTGGCCTTGGGCACCCTTTTCCCCAGGACTTGAACAACTTCATAAAAACATTGTCTAAAAACCCATACGCGACTATACCAATACTTTTACTGCGTATATACGCGAGTCCATTCATAATTTTCCATGTATGCCATTTAAATCATTAAAAAATATATAAAATTCCCTATTTTCGAGGTAGGGTGATGGTTATTTACGTAATTCAACCACCCCGGCCACATGCTTAAACTGTTTCAAGCTGAAACTACTTTGAGGGGGAGTATAAAGCCCCTCATGTGTATGGCCTAAGGAGAGAGAAAATTATAGATATTATACTCTGTTGGAGCCCTATTTCAAGTACGATATTCCCATACACTCTGCACTTCCAATTGTAAGAAACCCTTGTTTCCTTGAGATACTCATCATTACATATGGCATCTAGTGTGCACACATCTTGGAAGAATTCTTGTGAAGCGAGGGCCGGACGGATCCGGAGGATGGTATGCTTGAAGACCATGGAAGGATTTGGGTGATCTCTCCATATTTCTATTGTTGTACATTCCATTTATAATAAGAAGAACCATCTTGTTCCCGATATTCACTTGTTTATATCTCTTTATATATGTGCAATGATCATTAATTGAATGTTTGATATTGGTCTTATGATATTATACATGAGATACATTGACGTTTAGGGACTAAATATGTTGTACAAGTAAATTTTTGTGTTTGTTCTTTCTTAATTTCCAAATTCTGACATGAAGGTTATTTGAGTTTTTGAGATCTATAGCATTGCTTTTGGGTAAGTTCTGCAACTTGTTATATCTAGTTTTCGGTATAAAAGATAGGTTAAGTGAGTCATTCTTGAATGGGCTTGTCTTTGATCTATGAAGGTTCTTTGACCCAAAAACCTTTAGGGAGTTATTTCGAAAGCAGTAACTGACTTCCATTGGAATCACCTTCTTGTGATTTCCCTTTGGGTTGTTTGTTGTCTTCAGAAGGTTCCCAACAAATTTCTATCACTTTTTCCCCGATTCGGTGAATGTTTCCAATTAGGCCCGAAACCCTGGTCTCTGATCGGGGCTTAACCCTTTTTCTTTATTTACCTTTCCATACGTGGTTTTTCTTAGCGAAGTCGCGTATACATTGTTTTTTATCAAAGGGACCCGCGTATGTACTGGTTTCCTTTGATTTTAAAATTTTTGGTCTTGTCTTCCTGTGGTGACTTCACCTTAGTATCTTTGAAGTCTCTAGATTGTGTCTAAGGTGGTTTCATGCCCGTTTCTCTCTTGCTTGTCTGACAGCTCATTTGGTGAAATATTTATTTTTGTGCTTGCAATTCGGCTTGAGAACCAAGATCTTTTTTTGAAGATTCTTGGTTGATGCAGTATGGATAGAGAGTTTATTGCTCATTTCTCTTTCCTAACTTTATGTATTCTTTTCATTTTAATTTTTTGTTTTTGCATTTGGTTGATTTCATTGATAGGTCTTGTTCTAACGATTTTTCAAAAGAGTCTCTTTTATTCTTTGAGTTTGTCTTTGCCTGAAGTTTATGCTATTGTGCGTTGGTTATTGGGTTTCTTGCCTTCTCTTGCCCATCAGGCTTTGCTACGAGAGTAGCATAGGTGCAGCTGAGGCATTTTGTTGAAATTTTGTTGGAGATCCGAAGTTTGCTTGACTCATATTTGGATAGTTTCTTAGTCTCTTTATGATCTCTTTTCTTCACTAAACTCAAAAGCTAATGTTTTCCATTTTTTGTGTTTTACTCATTTTGTTTAATGGTTTCATCTTTTGAAGCTTTTTTGAAGTCTTTATTCTTCGGTTCTTGTCTTGATTAGGAATGGATCCTTCTGATTTCATTCTTTTATGTCAAGTATGTTTTTGGCATCTTTATACATTGAATTTTAAGTTTAATTAGCTTTGTTATTTTAAAAAGTGATTGAACTATGGTATTGTTGGAGATTTCTCTTTGCTTTTCTAGATCTATCATCTTAAATTTGCATGCCATTAGTAATTTGCATTGGAGATTGCACATAAGCATTTTTTAGTATTATTTGTAACTTTTTGGGGTGTGTGCAGAAGACTAATTATTTGAAAAAAATAAAACAAATGAATATAAGTAGAACTTTTGTGCTTAAAATCTCGTCCTTGAAAGGAAATTAGTGCATTTTCTGCAAGTTTGGTTCATTGGTTTCTTTACCCGTCATACAAACATCTCGGTTTCATTCCATATTCCCTTGACATAAAATAACATCTAATTAAAATAAGCGATATAATTTAAAAACAACTAGTAATGTTTTAAGTGTCATCCATCAACTAGCTAGGTTGTAGGGCCTTGTGTTGAGTGAGTGGAGAGTTCGCTCTCGAACGCTCAGTGCAGGCAGTTTTATTAGTGGCAGAATCAACTTTGCACGTGGGTGGACAAGGAAAATATCTCTGAAGATTCAAGCGCGAGGGGTGCGCAGGCGGACTCAGAAATTTCCCCCTCTCTGGTGCTAAATCTTGACCTAAGACCATTACACCTTTTAGGCTGTGAGCGTACGGTTAGTGTCCTTAGCTTCTCATCTGGGTATCACGCGGTGGCTGAGGAATACCGTGGTACCCATGGTGCACAGGCGAACGTTGTATCACTTCCAACGATTAGCCACGGAGGTGCCTTGTGAAGCTTGAGTACTTGCACCGGCAAAGAAATTTGTTGTTTGGGGGAATCAGTAACTAACCTTGTCTGTATTTAGTGAGTTGCAGTCAGCGTGGACTATTTTTGGGAGATCCTTATTTTTTGCTTTCTTGTATTTTATTAGGTCTAATCATGAGACGAAAGTACTGAAAACCCTTGTGGTTATATATTAGGGACTTTGTAGTGAGTGATATTTTCTCTACTTCCGCAACTTTTATACTTTTTTGAGTCTAATAAATCTTTTAGTGGGTGATCGATCGCCTCGTCGATCGAAGGCTGTGGGTTGTCTCCCACAAGTGGGCATATAGAAGCGTAGAAGTAATTCAGAAAGTGACCTGCGGGTGTTATCGGCGGGCGCGACGGAGAGAGATCCTCCATTAGGGCTTGAAGTTTCTATAGCTGGATTGTGTCGGTGTCACTACCCGAGAGGAGTACTCCAATCACCACCAAGAGTTTTATTTCTAGAATAAGTGAAAGTAGAGAAGTACCTCAACCTCTTGAATATTCCATCTCCTCCTTTCTCCTGGTTCTCCATTTATCATCGAAGTACATGGGACCACAGATACGGCGAGAGACCGGAGAGTCCTTATCCATCATATTCTTTTTTTAATTAGCTGACCCAGGGGCTTGAGCTTAAAATTTCCTTGGAGTGCTACAAGTGTTTAAACACCTTCTAAAGTTGAAGGAGGAGGCACTAGTGCTATATCCTCGATTGCTTCTAGTGTTGCTTTGTGTTTCAGCTCTTGGTCACACCAAACAGGAGCTTCTCAGTACGGTCCTTTTATTTTAGATACCTTCAGTGGATTCTCTGTTCACTACTACTATTGCTACAACTACATCACACATCTCTTCCATGGCTAGTGGATCAAATTAATTTCAAGGGTTCCCCTTTGGAAGCGGGCATATTCACCCATTAAATCCTTCCTTGAGTATTTTTGCTTTTTACTTCCCCGGACTCGAGTTTTAATCCATGATGCCGGGGTCGAGGATACTACCTTCCGGGGTTTGGAACCCTATCTTTACAATAGTAGGGGCGGGGAATCATTTCTGTTGGTCTCAAGGGAATGTTCTTTCTCTTCGTCGAGGTGCTTATCGAGCTTTTTCTCTTTTCAAATGCTTGGAACCACAATCGGGGAGACTGCTTCTTCATTCACTACTTCCGGTGGGGAAATGATGCAGTTTTAGTAACTAAATATTTGGGAGGGGTCCTTCCACAGATGCAGGTCTGGATTTTCCTATGGCCCAAAATTTTATGTGAAACTTTGTCACTTGTGCAATTGCCTCATTAAATCCGAGTTGTTACTTTCGAAGATACGAAGTCCATCCTATCGAGGTGGAATTTGGAATCTCCTTAATTTGTTCTTGGCAACATTAAACTTGCAGTTGGCTAAAATTGACTAACGATCCAAATCCGATATAGTCGGGTGGCCTCTAGTCCTGGCGACTTCGGACATTTCCAAAGTTTGAAGGAAGAACGGAGAGATCCAATGGATCAAAACACCACTTTCCATATATGGTGTTCCTTGAACTCCACAATCCAGTGATTGGATAGGTTGAGGTTATTTTAGCACTTGGATGGAGGCTAGAAACTAGGTAATGCATATTTAAGGTTAACCCGAAATGAGTTATTACCACTTTTGGAGATCTAGCTACTATGTTTTTAAATCATTTTTCGATTTGCCCATTCGTTATGGTGTTGGGAGTGAACTCTTGGCTAATTTTAAGCGGGACAAGGCAACTCACATTTTCTAAATGTATTTAGGAATGGCGGAGAAGAAGAAGGAAGCTGTTAATATATGTTGATGAATTCCCTTTTTGAATGGTTTTTGAAATCCTTACCTTTCGGATATTTCGAAGGACGGTAACCTGCCTATGGGTATTTTTTAAATGACAAGCTATTTCCCCAGGGACCAAACTAATTAGGCGGTTATTCTTGGTCACACGGGTCTCAATCAAAATTTTCTTTTTGACTCTCCTCACTCAAAATTGGACTTGTCCAAAGCTCGACTAGTCCTCATGGTGATGGACTTATTGGGTCGATCAATAGTAGTGCAACTAACATGTTAATTGCAGTTCATACAATCTACTTCTTCGGGTTGGGTTGTGGCCAAATTTTCAACCTCTTCCCAAGCTTGTCCAAAAATGTCATCTAGACTTCTAACCCCAAAATCAACAATCCGAAGGGAAGAAGAAAGGACGAATAATAGCAGAATAAGGGGAAAAAGATGAGAAGGGCAATGCAAATAAATCCAACGAGCATGTTGGTGAGGGTCAAAAGGATAAAACAAGTTAAGTTTCCATGCAAATTATGTGCGGGAGATCATCTTGCTCACCTTTGCCTAAAATTAGGGATGCTGCTGGCTTGTTGGCCTCAATAGGGATATTCAAATTCCCACGTTGTTAACAACAATTAGTTTTTGGCACGGATAAATACGGGGCTCCCTGCGGGGCACCCGAGGAAGGAAACCCCATCGCTGTGTCTGATGAGTTCTCACACAAATATCGCTACAAGATCTTGTTATTATGGCGCAGTGAGGTTTTTGAAAGCCCAAGGGTGCCAGTGATAGTGCTAAGCTGCTTCACATTCACAAAGACCCACTATTGAGCCATACCTCGGATGCCAAATCATCTACAAAGTGTACGAATTCGTCAAATGCGAGAGCTGCCCGAACTACTGTTGTGAAGATATGAAGCGCGAGCTCTTGTAATATGTTTGCTCTCGAGTGCTCGATTATTGTCCAACTCAGCGAGTGCTCTTCTCTCCACTTCGCTATTGGGGCTGTTGGTCGGAAGAAATCTCTTATATGATTACATTTGATATGTCTAATTTTAAAAAGAGACTCATCATATGGCTTTCCATATTAGATCATAGTTTCAAAAAATGAAATATATTGAACGGTTGTCAATGCGGGTACTTCCACGTGTGTGATGCTCTCGCATCTTTGGGCGTCGGATCTCCCGCAGCTATTCCATCAACCACTCTTACATTGCCGTTTGATGGTCATTCTCCAAAAGCATGGTATTGTCCATTTACCCCACTCTGTGTTGTTGTAAATATAGAGGTTGAAATAGTTGATGCCAACTTGGACACAACCTTATGTTGGGCGAGGAAACTAGATTTGTGAGATGGATGCCTGTTGCATCTCCTCCTTATTCATGTTATTTTTTTCCCTCGCGAAGGGAGGATTGTCACGATTGACCATTTGGATTGTTCTCGTGTAGACCTGAATGCATCTGTTTGATTCAACTATCCCTTTGGTTGATATTCCAAACACTTTGTTGAGAATCTGGGGTTGGAATGTATTCTTATTTGATGGGTAATTTTGATATTCCACCTCCTTCGTTCATGACACAATTTCATCCATGGATATTTATCGTAAATTATGATGAGATTACAAGGGGATTCATGAGATTATTAAATAAGGGACTCCCATTTTTGTAGGATGAATTTCTCAACGCTATTGATGCTTTGAAAAAACATTGGCCTCTACTCCTATCTTGAGTCCATGATTATAAGCGAGGATTTCCTTTTGTATCTTACGATATGAGAATCCTACTATGATGCCTGGTTACCGGATTCGGGAGGATGATGCTCGCACCAGAGCATGTTGTTACTACCTTGAAGTCGAGGTACGCAGGACTTGAACTACGGTATTCTCCGATAAATTTCTTTAGTAGTTGTTCATGTTGTACAACGGCTAGACATTATATCCTTCTTGAAAAAAATTTATGTTTGGCGGCGGTCAATCCATTTCGGTTGTTCTTAGCGAGTGATTGGAAATATAATCGATGGATTGTGATTTTGTAGGAATTTGATCTTGAGTTTATATGCTTCAAGTCCAAGAAATCATTAGTTTTTTCAGGATTAATTTGAGTTGCCTATGGAGAGGAGATAATTTACTTCAGTGAATCCTTTCCGGATGAGCATATTTTTCTCATCTCTTCATAGGATCCTTGGTATGGGGATCTCATTGTATATCTTGAGACTACGAAGTTTCCCTCAACTTTTTTGAAAGACAGGCAACGATTGTCACTGGATAAAAATTACTTGATTATTGGTGATAATTTATGCGGTGAGGTCGATTGATCCTAAGATACTTAACTTTCCGAAGAAGCCGGGGTTGTCTTGAATTATTTTAAAAGTGGGGCTTGTGGTGGTCATTTATTTGGGCTTACTCTGACCCAAAAATCCCTCGTGCTGGATACTTTTTCGCCTTCAATTTTTAAATATTGTATGGAGTCGGTCAAACGGTGTCATCCATGTCAAGTGTATACTCGAAAGATGTCGCTCATCCCGACTCCTCTCTTCCGGGTTTGTTCTTGTCGGTCCCTTTGAAAAGTGGGGTATTGATTATACTACTTGTAACCCGCCTTGACTAAAGGTCACAAGTACATTATTGTAAGCGGTAGATTACTTCATGAAGTGGGTCGAGTATATGCCTAATTTGGGAATAGCGGTGAGACAACAACTCTTTTTCCCTTATTCAAGTTGTTATCGTTTTGGTATTCCTAAAGAGATTGTCACTTATCATGGTAGTCATTTTTCAGGAATAGCATGATGAGTAGGATTCTGGCTCTAAAATTAGGTTTTCGAATAGAGAATTCATATACTTCTTCTCTAAGGTCAATGGCTTGAAGTGGAAGCCATGAACAAATCCTTGAAGACAATTCTTGATGGACAATTGATAAATCTGAATCTAATTGGCATATCATGTTGTATCCTACACTTTGGGCATATCGGATGTCGGTAAAAGCTGTTGGTTTTACTCGTTTGACTAGCTTATGGGTTGGAATCCATATTTTCCATGATGTGAGATTCATTCTCTTAAGTTAGGCTGTAGAGCTTCTTTACGACACTTCCGATCTTGGAGAACACCTCCTTCATGCGGAACATCTTGATGAGTAGCGTTGAGATCACCTTCGATGAACGAGGCACATAAGAAACGGTACAAGTTCGGTACGATAAAGTAATTAAACCTAGGGTTTTCTCAGAAGGAGACAGCATTACGGTTTATGCCCGGAGAAGGATGCCACGGAAAGGTAAGTTCAAGTCTATGTGGTATGGCCCCTTCATCATTAAAAGAGTCCTCAAAAAAGAGGAGCATACCTTGGTTGATTTTGGAAAGTGAGTTGGCGGAGCCCAAATGGGCTCTATCTAAAACGATATTATGCCTAGGCACAGCACGACATCTTGCTTTTTGTATATATTTTTGTTTTTTTGTGTACATATACGAGTTTTCGATGCGAGGTGATGCGTGTTTTTGATGCCTTTGGCGAGTTGTGTTGGATATCATGAGTCATTATGGTTTCGATGGTGCTAGTAGGTACTAAAACTTAATAAAGCGGCTTGGGTATGGCAGTATCATACGGTGGAAATTTATTCGTTTGAAAACGTTACGTTGGTCTGCTACCAATAATTTGTGAAGAATACTGCTATGAGTCATTTATCTACTCTCGAAGCAATATCTTCGGGTGTTGATTCGTTGGTAGTTTCTTGGTTCCCGGTGGTGGTGTCGCGGTGAACAATACATATTGGGTCCGGATCATTTTTACTCTAGGTTGTTTTTTAGGGTACGTTTATTCTGAAGATCATTCCAATTTATAACATTTATTCACTTATTCCTTCGTGACAATTGGATGGTAGACTCATTAGCTAATCAAGTAATTGATTGGCATATTAATCATTTAATACTTTAATTAAATCATCAAAATCATCATACATTTTTTCACACATTTGTTTCATCACAATAAACCATTGTATATATGTATCATTAGAGTGTTCAAAAAATATACAAAAATTAGGACCATATATCCTACAAAATTAGGGCTTATGCACCGATCATGTTCGATATCAAAAAATATAGTACGGTCATTCGATAAAATCTATGGTCCCTAGCGAACATTCGTGTTCCTATAGAATATGATCATCGGTAGCCACATGTGAATAGCGTACCAGTCTTGTGGTACCCTGACTACCGTCTCGGGGATAACCTTTAGTAGATCCTCTCTGCAGTCAGAGCATGGCGAGTTAAACTCTCCAAGTTTCTTTAACAGCTTGATGTAAAATTCTGCCGGAATGTCGGCATTCGCTTTGCCTGCGCGCGTTTGTGCCATGGGTATCCTTCCAAGTATGGCAGTCCCCACATGCAGCCATCATGGTCATCACATAATTTTGTAAGTCGTCCAGATGTAAAAAAATATGTTTGTTTTTCTGTTTTCACATATATTGAAAAAATCAATCAAAAATCATATAATTAAAATTTTTTAGTCTACACCGATTGCACCCATGTTGCGCCGGGTGGAAGGATTAGGTCTAGCTCACACGAAAATCCATCCCAACGCAAGGATAGTCATCACTTTGCAATAACCTATTCTTTACCATTGGAAGAACTCATCGTCCCATGTGGTTCGGGAACTGTTCCCAATTTCTTCATCGAGATCGACCCACCGGTCTGTTGTTCTTGGATCTCTGGGGTTGTTGATGGATGAAGTCACTTTGGGTCGAAGTCTGGAATCTTCTCAAGAAAAGAATGTCATCAAAATAGTTTCCATACCCAAATGCTTTGTTGCTTTCCGGATGGAGGTCAATTGTTTTTTCATGTTTGTCGATGAAGATGTACACCAATCAAAGAGGTGAACTAAGCATTCCACGGCTAACATATACTCATCTTGTGTCCTTGACGCTTGGTGTGAGGAAGCGAGATCACCTTGCCTACTTGGAGTGGTGAAAGGAGAATTTTCATATGCGGCTCGATAAATCTTTGATTCTGAGTTTAAGTCCCTACTTTTTGAGATCCCTCTACACAATAGAGCGATAAGACATAATCATCTCTTGTAAGCCTCCCAAAGGCTTTCGCCAAATTACTAGGTCTCCTCTTCAAGAAAAGTCCAGGTAATAAAAATAAATGTATTCCACCTCTTGTGTATGGGCATTTAGTCAATCATGAAGCAAATCTTCCTCCGATTCCCAATGATTCCCAACATTTCAAGCAATCGGACATTACTTTTCATATTTGGCATTTGAAGAATTTGAGCAATCCACGATTTTTAGAGGATATTGAGCGAATTTTGATCTCCCATGACTTGTTTGTCAGTATGCCGTACTCCATAATTACCTCCAAAGTATCATCTGAAAAAAGTCATTCAATTTCTCATTAGGCTCATTTTTTAAATCATAGTGTGGCATATAACTTACACTTATGGAAAATCACGTATCATACACGGGTTAAAATGCAAAGACTGCGTATCTTGTATAAAGCTCAGTAAATAAATCTATTTTATGGTGAAAAATCAAAATTTTTAACCTATTTATCGATAGAAATTGATAGTTATGGATTTAAGGATTTACCGGCTAATCCTGCTTAATTTTGTTAAGTTGAATTGCTCCCATTTTTTGAGAAGAGTTTTCTCCCGAGCTCTTTTCTCCAATTCGGCAAAGTAACAATGAACCAAATATGAGGTAAAATGTGTATTTATGCCAGAAATTGAAATTTTTTGCAAAATTTCATTATGCATGTTTTTCAAATACGCTGTTAAGGTGCATAACCATTATTTGCTTGTAAGTGTTGGGATAGGTATATTTTTAGGTACATTTGTTGAACTTGAGATTTTTTCGTTTTCAAATCATGACGGCTTTGTCATGGCGGGTATATGATCTTAACGGGCATATAGGTTAGGGAATCAATATCGGGTGCATTACTGCATTCTAGCCTCAATTCTAATCACTTGCCATGAATTAGATCCATCTCATCATGAATACTTAACCCATTTCACTCGTCGATTTATAAATCATGACTTGGTGAGTAAACCTTCCTTTACATGGGCTTCTTAGTTAGTTCCTCGCTAGCACTTGTTGCCCATCTTGCACTTTATGTAGGCTCGGGAGTCCTCTTTAGTCCCGCCATGACTTATATGTTGAAGCTTCATTATTCTTCTTCTTCATTATCATTTTTCCCGGCTATTACCCTAGAGCTCCCGGTGTTGTTGAGTTGTATCAACGCATTTCATGCGGCTACTTATATTTCTTGGCCTTCGGTAAAAACTTTATTTGGACTCGATGTTTAAGCCATCTTTTGACCTTGACTCTCTATGCAAGTTAACCATTGCAAAGCACTTGGCTATCGTGACTCGATACTGTTACCCATGGATGGAACACTCCTTTGGTATTGCTTACCAGGTTTTTGCCACCTTGCATTGAGCATAGGATTGTTCCTATCCCGGGAACTAGTGCATTTGTTTCGTGATACTCGTTCTATCCATTGTACCATAGAGTTCTTTTTATTCTTTTTCGGGCTTACTATATGAAAAAAGACAAAAAAAATAAAATATAAATATGTTAAAAATAGGGAATAGGATGTTACTTCATATTTTGATGGCGATTCTGAGTACTCAGAGTTTTTCACCCTTGAACAAAGCACATATGTCTTTCCTCATTTGGGATGGTTTTAGTGGCCTAGGAGATGCCATAACCTTGTTTCACGAAGTCGGTTCTCCCTCGGTTTTTTATCTCTTCCAATCATATGGAGAGTTTGTTTTTCCTCTGCATATGAGACTTATACGGTGTCATTGTTGTTACCATGGTCATCATGAGTCGTGCTTTTTTTCGAGGAATTTAAGCCCTAAGTCGGCCATTTTGCGGTGTCTCTTGACTTATTTTTTAGGCCTTCCACATCTTGTCGGTATCTTGTACTATCATCGGATGTTTGGTCCTTTTCTCGTCTTTGGTTTGAGAAAGGTCTCCATTGACTTCTTCTTGGCGGGTTTGTCTCTTATCGGCCGTGACATATTGCTCGAGAGTAAACCTAGAGCCGCACCACAGCCCCTATTCCCATCATTGATAGGTGAACTTGTGCTCGGCATTTGATCATCATTATGGGTCTTTGGTGATGGTTTTCCTTGTGTTCGACGTCGGCTATACATTATCACAATTGGAATTCATGCGGTACCTTGATTTCCGAGTTGACCACATCGGTGGATATCTCGCCTCTTTGTCGGCTTTCATTATTGGTTGCTTCGGAGGTTTCTTCCATGCACTAGCTTCATCTTGTGCATGTCGGAAACATACTTCGGGTTGGTTCCTTCACTAAGAATTTTACGATTCCTTCCAAATCTTAACATGGGGTTACACTCATCTTTGGACTAATGTGGGATGCCTAAATGCCTTCCTTCAGACGAATGTTTCCCATCGACTCCGACTCATTGCTACGGAATAAGGTCAGAGTATTTTTGTCGATGCTGTGGGGTTTTCAATCATCGATTAGCGGACTCTTCGTTTTCGACGGTGAGGATTCATTGTGCCCTCTACGATTGATAGATTGTTACAAGTCGACTTCAGCTCATTCATTCGCACTTGTTAGATTGTATTGGGGCACCTTGACACTCATTATCATTATCGGTGGGTTGTCTCGCAATTATTAACGATATACATTATTGACCGGTAATAAAAATATTTCTCACATGGTCGAATTCAACTCATTTATTCCCATTGCATAGAATTGTGCCATGGTGATCGGTGAAGACCTTGGGTTTTTGCATCGGCATGCTTTCGGTTCACTTTTGATAGTTCATCCGGTTTACGCAGTGACACCATCCACCCTTATATTTTGTAGTTTCGGTACAACGGCATCTTATATGTTGGCTCTGAGTTGCGTGATTGTACCATATGTTCCACCTCTTATGATTTGGTACTTGGAATTCGATTACTTGTGCGATCGGATATCTGTTACAACATCATTTATCGGTCTTCTATATGTGATACTTGGACTTGATTTCAAGAATTGTACTTTTGAGCGGTGATCGGATGATTCATCATATGCTTTCTAGTTTAGCTATACTTGTATAAATTTTGGATCTATAGACATGCTTTTCTTTCATTGAGCATGGGTATACCCGCCTCGAACATGAATTCACTCTCCGACTTCTTTGATTGGTGTTTTAGCGGTGAAATACGGTGAAGTCCTCTTTTGTCTTCGCAAGGTTCTTTCTATGCACACATAATATATTTCGGCCATCATGTACCCCTTATGACCTCATATATTAGGGAGCACTCTGTTATATGTCAAATTTCACCCTCATGTGATTAATGATTGTCTCTTTGGCCTTAGGCACCCTTTTACCCCAAACTTGAACAACTTCATAAAAAGCAGTGTCTAAAAGCCCATACGCGACTATGCCCGGACTTTCCACATGTATACGCGAGTCCATTCATAATTTTTCGTGTATAGGCATAAATCATTAAAAAATATATAAAATTCCCTATTTTCGGCGGGGGTGATGGTTATTTCCGTAATTCCAACCACCATGACTGTGGCCCAGCATTTCCAAGCTGAAACTACTTTGAGAAAGTATAAAATCCCCTCATGTGTATGGCCTAAGGGAGAGAGAAAATTATAGATATTATACTTTATTTGGAGCCCTATTTCAAGTACGGTATTCTCGTGCACTCCTACACTTCCACGGTATATTCGAAGCCCTTGTTTCCTTGAGATGCTCATGTTCCTGTGACATCTAGTGTGCACACATCTTGGAAGAATTCTTGTGAGGTGAGGCCGGACGGATCCGAGAGGATGGTATGCTCAAAGACCATGGAAGGATTCGGAATGATCTCTCCATATTTCTATTCTTGTACATGCCATTTATAATAAGAAGAACTATCTTGTTCCCGATATTCAACGTGTTTATATCTCTTTATATATGTGTAATGATCATTAATTGAATGTTTGATATTGTTCTTATGATATTATACATAGGTTACATTGACGTTTAGGGACTAAATATCTTTTGTAAAACTAGAGTTTCGTGTTCGTTATTTCTTGATTTCTAGGTTATGAAGCATGAAGGGTTCTTGGAGGTTTGCCTGGGGATCTACATCAAATGTTGGACTTTCGAGGTAAGTTACGCAGCATTATATCTAGTTTTAGGTATAAAAGATAGGTCAAGTGTCATTCTTGAATGCTACCTGCCCTTGATGCATGAAGGTTCTTTGACCAAAAAAAGAAATTTAGGGGGAGTTATTTCCAGAAACGAAATGGTGACTCCATACGGGGATCACATTCTTGTGATTTCCCTTTTGGGTTATTTCATTTGTCTTGAAGGTTCCCAACGAGTTTTCTATCACTTTTTTCTAGTTCGGTGAATCTATTTCCAATAAGGCCCGAAAACTTGGTCTCCCCGATTAGGCTTAACCCTTTTTGTTTTTTTTTATTTACCTTTCCATGCGAGTTTTTATTACTGCCCGCGATCCAACGCATACACGCTTTTTATGAAGGACCCGCGTATACGCTAGTTTCCTTTGACACGGTCGCGTATATACGCGTGTTGTGTGTATGCCTAGGTAAATTTTGAATTTTTTGATTTTTAAGCACGTGTATGCACTGTGGTGAGCTTGTTCCTGTGTTACCTTTGAAGTCTGCGGAATTTGTATCTAAGGTGGTTTCATGCTTGTTTTTCTCTCTTAATTGTACGGGAACCGGCTCATTTGGTGAAATGTTGTTGTTGTTCTTGCGAATTTTTGCTTGAGCACCAAGATCTTTTTTGAAGATTCTTGGTTGTTCGAGAATGTTCAAGGTGACTTTGCTCATTTTCTCTTTCTAACTTTGTGTTGCTTTGCATTTTGATTTTTTCTTTTTGTTTTTGCATTTGGTTTTTCTTGATTTCATTGACTAGGTCTTGTTGCAATTTTCAAAAGTCTCTTTTTGATTCTTTGGAGTTTGTCTTAGCAAGTTTATGCTATTGTCTTGAGTTGATTTATTGGGTTTCTTGTCTTCCTCTTGCCCATTACAAGTCCTGCTGAGAGTAGCATAGTTGGCTTGGGGGCATTTTGTTGAAATTTTGTTGGAGATCCGAAGTTTTCTTGACTTAGCAAGGGTTGGATAGTTTCTTGGTCTCTTTGAAGTCTCTTTTCTTTATAAACTCAAAAGCCCAAAAAACATTTTGTTTTCCATTTCATGTTTCTCATTTTGTTTAATGGTTTCTTTTCCTTATTTTGAAGCTGCATTGAAGTCTTTATTCTTCGGTTCTTGTCTTGATTAGGAAGGAGTATTCTTTTGATTTCATTATTTTATGTTAAGTATGTTTGGCATCTTTATACATTGAATTTCCTAATTTGAAACTAGCTTTGTTGGCATTTGCCAAAAAGTGATTGAACCTTGGTATTGTTAAATTTCTCTTTTCTTTTCTAGATCTAGCATCTTAATATTTTCATGCCATTAGTAATTGCATTAGGTGCACATAAGAATTTTTAGTCTTTTTTAGTAACTTTTTGAGGTGTGTGAAGACTAATTATTTGAGCAAAAAAAGTAGTCTCGTAAGAGACTTTGTGCCAAAATCACTCTTCATCGAAAGGCAATCGGTGCATTTGCATATAGTTTGATTTTTCATTGGTTTCTTTACGCATCATACAAACATCGCCGGTTTCATTTCCATATGCCCTTGAAATAAAATAACAACCAAATAAAATAAGTGATATAATTTAAAAACAACTAGCAATTTTTGTATTAAGTGTCATACATCAACTAGCTGAGTTGTGGAGCCTTGGATTAGGTGAGTGGAAGTTAACTCTCAAAAATTTAACTCAAATTTTGAAACTTGGTTTATTAATAGGTAAGAAATTGTGCTGATAGGTGGAGTGAAACTCTCACTCGATTCGAAGCACGGGGAGAGTGCGAGGCAAAAGAAGAGTTACCCCTCTCTAATTTGCTGAATCTTGACCCTAAAAACATTCCCGCCTAGTGGTGATGCGGATTGGTGTCACTTAGTTGCCATCTAGGTATCACACGAGGTGGTAACGGGGGAATACCGTGTTACAAGGAGGCAAACGTTATCACTTCCAACGATTAGCCACCGGAGGGTGCCATGCTACTTGGGTACTACACTGTAAAGGCTATTGTTAGGAGGTCGAGCGTAAGCACTTTTGTTACCTTCATTAGTAGGTACGGGTATTAATTACCCAGAGACTATTTTTCGGAAGTCTATTTTTATCTTTCTTGTATTAATTGTCCGGTCCTAATCACCCCGGACGGAAATACCGAAAGCCTCGCTTGCTTGGTTGTATCTTAAGGACTTTGTAGTGAGTGCTCTTTGCTCTAGCCTGCTTAGGTTTATAATTTTTTGAGTCTAATAAATATTTTAAAGTGGGTAGTAGTCGCCTCGTCAATTGAGAAGGCTTCGTGGGTTGTCTCTCGCGAGTGTCGAGCCTTCTTCAATAAGGCATAGAAGAAATTCGAAGGTAATTATCACGGTGCTATCGGATACGGCCAGAGAGAGATCCTCATTAGGGCTTGAATTTTCTATAAGCCGGATTGCAGTATCAATGTCACTCACAGAGAATCTCCACTCACCTCGAGTTTATCTCCGGAAAAGTAGAAGTAGAGGAAGTACCTCAACCTCTGGAATGCTTCATCTCCTCTTTCTCCTAGTTCTTCGTTTATCATCGAGTACATTGGACACAAGGTTTGAGAGACTAGAGAGTCCTTAAATACATCATATTCTTACCTTTCAGTAGCCCACGTTGGGAATGTGGCAATTTGTGAGTGCTACAAGTATTCGGACTCCTTCTAAAGTTGAAGGAGGAGGCACTATTACTATATCCTTGATTTCTTCTAGTGCTCCTATGTTTGGCTGCGAGTCACGGCATGACCTCAATACGGTCCCTTTTGTTTTGGAATACTAGTTAGTGAGTTCACTCCATTTCCTTTTCGCTGCTATGATGCCGTATTATATCTCTCTTCACATGGCTGATGGATTAGCTTCTTTTCAAGGGTTCCCCTTTGGAAGACGGAGCATACTCTAATTCAAATCCTCCCTTAGGGTCTTTTTCCTTTTACTTCCTAGACTCGGAAGTTTTAATCCATGGTCTAGAGGTCAAAGTTCTACTACCTTTATGGGTTGGAACCCTATCTTTACAACGGTAGGGCGGGGAGAAGTCGATTTCTCACTTTGGTCTGAGGAATGTTCCTTTCTCTTCGTCAAGTGCTTATCAGGATTTTTCTCCTTTTTGAAGTGGCAGAACCCCTATCGGGGAGTTTCTTCTTCATTCACTTCTTTCTTTGAGGGGGAAATGGTCCGATTCATAGTAACTCCATGTTGGGGAGGGTCCTTCTCCGAATGTTGGGTCTGAGGATTTTCCTATGGCCCAAAATTTTCTACAAACTCTATCTGGCAACTTGGTGCCTCATTAAATCCGGGTTATTCTTTTCTGAATACCAGAATCCATCCTATCAAGGGTGGAATTCCCAAGCTCCTCCTCGTTTACCATTTTAAGCAGCATTAAAATTGCAGTTGTCGAAAATTGACTAAAGATATAATCCGATATAGTCCGGGGTGGTCTCCAATCCCCACCAAGCGCCTTCGGACATTACAAAGTTTGAAGGAAAGAATGGAGAGGATCAACGAGATCACATCACCACTTTCCATCTATGGTGTTCATCAAACTCCACGATCGATGATTCGATTAGGTTGGGGATATTTCGAGGCGTACCTTGGTAAATGCGGCTAAGTAGTATATTGGGTTAATTTGAAATTTTTTCCACTGAAGATACGGCTACTATGTTTTTAATATTTTTTAGTTGCTCGTTACGTTATGATGCGGGACTAAACTCTTGGCTAATTTTAAGTAGGACAAGGCAACCCACATTTACGATCATATTTAGGAATGGTGGAGAAGGAATAGGTTCATTAAAGGCTACATTCCAAACGAATTCCTTAAGGAATGGTTTTTGAAATCCTTGCGACGAGATATTTCAAAGGACGTATTCCTATCGGGGTATTTTCAAGGAACGGCGAGGCTATTTTTAGGGCCCATCAGGTAGAACTAATTTATTCTTGGTACGGGAGTCCTCGATAAAAAAATTTCTGACGCTCCTCCTCCCAAGTGGACTTTTTCCAAAGCTAAGCACGGGTCCTCATGGTGATGGAATTATTGGGTCGATCGATAGAAGTGCGGCTAACACCTGCTTAGCCAATTGCAACGATTGTCCATACAATCACCGCTTCTTCGAGTCGGAGCTATACCTTCGAGTGCCAACCTCTTCCCAAGCACAGCGATAAATATTTTATGCAATTCCTAAGCCCAAATGAAATCAACAATCCAAGGGAATAAGAAAGGACGGAATAATAAGAAGAAGGGCAAAGATGAGAAGGGAAATGCAAATAAATCCAACGAGCATGTTGGTGAGGTCAAAAGGATAAAAAAAAGTAGAAGTTTCCATGCAAATTATGTATTGGAGATCATCTTACTCACCTTTACCTAAAATTCGAGTTAATAGGCACTTGTTAGCTCAATAGGGATCTTCAAGTTCCTAGGGCGTAACAAACCCTTTTCCCGAAGGAAACGGTTAGTTAGGTAGCGAATAAAAATATTGGGGCTCCCCTCACAGGCACCCAAGAAAAGCCCATCGAACATATATATGATGAGTGCTCATGCGGATATCGCTACGAGATATCGTAATTATGCTTCTTGAGTCTTTGAAAGCCAAGGGTTCTCTGATAGTCTTTGAGCCGCTTCACATTACGAGGGCTTCCAGTGAGCCCATACCTCATATGCCAAAAGCATCACAAAGCATACGACGATTAATCCAGTACGGAAAGCTGCAGGGGGAACTACTCTGTTGTAGAAGATGCGGCGCGAGCCCTTGTGCTGTATGTAACTCTCAAGGTGCTCGGTCTTGTCCGACTCAGCGAAGTGCTCTTATCACTACTATTGGGCTCGAAGAAATATCTTATGATTACATTTGATATGTCTAATTTTAAAAATATACTCCCACATTATGGCTTTCCATATTAGATCGTCGTTCAAAAATGAAATATATTTAGACGATTAGGTATTAGGGTGCTTCACGTGTGTGATGTCTCTCACATGTTGGAAGGGGATCGGATCTCAGAGTGTTCCATCGACCACTCTTTTATTTGCGTTTGATGGTCATTCTCACAAGTACATGGTATTTTCCCGGATTTTCCCATCTGTATTTGGGGAAAAAACTATAAATATATAGGTTGAAATAGTTGATGCCGACTTGGAATACAACTGCTATGTTGGGCGCTTGGATTTATGAGATGGATGCTATTGCATCCTCCTTATTTTGTATTATTTTTTTCCCTCACAGAGGAGGATTGTCATAGTTGACCATTTGGATTGTTCTCTTGTAGACTTGAATGCATCTATTAGTTCAACTATCCTTTAGTTGATAATGCCAAACTTCTGTTGAGAATCTAGGGGTTGGAATTTATTATTCTTTGATGGGTACTTTTGATATTCCACCTCCTTCCGTTCATATAAATGCAATTTCATCCACGAGAGATTTGTCGTAAATTATCTTTGAGATTACAAAGGGGATTCATGAGATTATTAAGGAAGGAAGTCCCATTTTTGTAGGATGACTTGCTCAACGCTCATTCAATGCTTTGAAAAAATCATTGACCTCTACTCGTATACGAGTCCTTGACTATACTCCGGGGATTTCCTTTTGTATCTGTGACGACGAGAATCTACTATCGGTATGGTTACGGTTCGGGGAGGATGATGCTCTTCAAAGCATGTTATTTACTACCTCGGTCGAGCTGGTAGGACACACCGAAATCCGGTATTCTCCTATAGAGAAGCTTGCTTTTGCATGACTATTCATACCGTACAATAGCTCGAACATTATATCCTTCTTGAAAAAACTTATGTTTTGGCGGCCCCGATCCAATCCATTTTCGGTTTGTTCTCGGCCAGGCAAGTGATTGGGGGAAAATATAATTGATGGATTGTTATTTTGCGAAATTTTATCTTGAGTTTATGTACGCAGAGTCCAAGAAATCATTAGTTTTCACGGAATTAATTTCAGGTTCCCTATGGAGAGGAGATAATTTATGATGAATCCTTTCCAAATGAGCATCTTTTTCTCATCTCTTCACAAGGATCTTGGTCTAGGGATCTCATTATATATCTTGAGGCTGAAGTTTCCCTCCATTGTTTCAAAAGATGAGCCCAAAGTAAGTTGCATCACACAGCTAAAAATTACTTGATTATTGGTGATACTTTATACCGTCAAGGGTCGATTCGATCTAAGGCAATTATTAACTCTCAAAGAAGCTAAGGTTGTATTTGGATAAGTTTGCCATAGTGGAGGTTGTGGTGGTCATTTATGCGGAAACTGTAGGCCCAAAAAATCTGCATGTTTGGATACTTTTGGCCTTCAATTTTTTTAAAGATTGTATGAGTCGGTCGAAACGGTGTCATCAAGTGTCCAAGTGCATACTTGAAAGATGCGCGCTCATCCCGGCTCGCTCTTCTCGGTTGTGCTTGTCGGTCCCTTTACAAAGTGGGGGTAATGATTATACTACTTGTAACCCATCTTCAGCTAAAGGTCGGTACATTATTGTAACGGTAGACTACTTCACAAAGTGGGTCGGTGATCGGAAGATCAAGTCCCTTGTGAAAAATACTCGAAATGAAGTTGCTCGAAATTAGTCTAAAACGAATCGTGGAAAAACTCGCCAAAAAAGATCTGTCGTAGTGGAAACGGCACTCAAATCGAACGCCGTATGAAGAAGATATTCGACTTTGAAGTTCGTCGAATTTCAATTAAAAAAAGGCCCAAAATGGACTTTATAAAAAATCTTTTTAGGAAAAAAAGAATATTCGCAAATAATGCAGGAATATTACGTGGAATATTCCAAAATATTGCGGAATAATGTGCAGGTGTGACCAATTAAAAAGCGCCATGTGGCCGACCGGAAACCGCCACATGGCCCCCAACGGAATGAACGGGCAATTAAAAATTTGTTGCACGCGGTGAGGTTGAAACGGGTCGAAATTTGTGCCAACGGAGCGGACTAGCCATTGAGCCACGGTCTTGTTTGTTTGAAATATGGCACAAAGTTTGAATAGAGCGCGCACATTCAGGGTATGGTCACATAGGACCGACGGAAGGTGTAGAGTTCGTTTTAATATATGGTTTCAAACATTAATCAGCGACATATTTGTAAAGTTGTTCAACGAACCCCCATTCGATCGAGTCCGTGGGCTTGTCGAATTTAGCCCCCTCTAATTGGAGGAATTAATGGGACCCCCAAATACAGCGCCGAACTCCATTTTTGTCGGGCTATGCGGCGATTGTGATTTAGTGAGTTTTACTAGGCCAAGCTGGTAGTTGGAGTAAAAGAGCCATAACTTTGGCTAGGAAAGGCCTTTTGATACGAATTTATTTATTTATTTTGGGTGTAGAAAGCATTCTAGAGAGTTTGTTGGGAGTGTTTGTAGAGTCATTAGGGCACTATAATAGAAGGTACACGACGGCGTTTTTGGTCGTGGAGCCACCGGGGCCTAAGGGAAGAAGAGCTGTTTTTGGACTGCCTTCATCCAATGGAGGTGTTTGTTTAGTCATTTTATCTTGATTTGAGCCTTGAATCTTAAATTGTGGTGTATTTTTCCATTTTAGAGGCTTCTCTGAGTTGTATTCACATTTTGAAGCATTTAATCAAAAATGGAAAAGCCTAATTAGAGGCTTTTGGACCCGGCGGTATCCCAAGAGAGGGGTGAACCGCTTAAACAATTATTTCTTTGTCATACTGTATAATTTTGCTGCATATTTTCAGATTAACTCTTTAAGCAGGTAAATTTTTATAAACAAACTTCTCCCGAAGCATGTTTAAACGGTGAACAAAACTTATTAGTTCATCTTCAAACCATTATATTTCATTTGTTGAATATGTATACTTTCCTATTCACACATTAAAAGTGGATCAATAGATACTTTGCACTTAAAACAAATAATTTCATTGATCGGATCTGATGAATTACATTTTATTTCTTTGATGCAGCCAGAAGAACCCGGTAGCCTCATATTCATCCTTTCTTTGAAAGGTGAAATATCCGGTGAATGCCCTACGGTCAAATCTCTATTATGAAAATAACATTCTACAATTTGAATCGAGGTTGGTATCGGAGCTCAAGGTTTTCTTAAGAGTTTGTGAAATTTTTGCAAGTAAATTGTGTTATTACGCAGGAATTTGATGCTTACAGAGCTGAAATTGCAAAGAGAAGAGTTGATTGGTTAGAGAACAAGTTAATCCTCAACCAAGGAGGGCTAGAGTGCCATTACATCCACCTTCCATTTCATCCATAGTAGCCTTTGAATCAGCCACAAACATGTCATCCAGAGAAGGAGAAGTACATGAGCAAATGGATCCAAAGGAAGAAGAAAGAGTCTTTAGAAAAGCTTTCTTGGACTTGACTGAGATGGTTAGGATCCTATACCAGGAGAGAAATGATAGGATTGCTGGAGAAGGGTCTAGGAACCAAAGAGAATAAGGAGATTCTTCAGGAGGAAAGAAAGACAAAGATGAGTCTAAGAAAGGGAATGGAGGAAATGGTGATCCACCATCTCCATCATCATCCTCATCCTCCACATCATCCTCTTCAACTTCTGAAAATTAGTCACAAAAAACAAAAACATCTCTTAAAAATCCTTTGTTAAAGCTTGATGTGAAGTTTGAGTTGCCGATGTTTAATGGTGATGTGAATGTAGAAAAATTGGATAACTAGATTAGACAGCTGGAAGTCTATCTAAGAATTCAGAATATGCATGATGATGACACTAAAATTCAATTAGCCTCTTTGAGAATGGATGGAGCAGCTTTGGTTTGGTGGGAAGCCAAGACTAGAGAGGAGATTAAAAAGTATGGTAAGATAACTCTAACATGGTTTGAGTTTATTACTGCTATTAAGAAACAGTTTTATCCTCTTGTTCATATTCAGAAAGCAATCATGAATTGGCAAAATTTTAGGCAACTTAAGGGTCAAAATGTGCAAGATTATACCCAAGAGTTTAGAAGGAGAGCACTTCTACTTGGAGTAGACTTACAAAGTCAAGACACCCTGTTGAAATACATAGGAGGTTTGCACAATTACCTTAAACATACTATCCTAATGTTCAATCCTACCAGCTTAGATGAAGTCTGTGTGCAAGCTACACATTTAGAAGCTAGAGGAAAGAATACTTTTGATGAGGGTAGAAAGAAGTCTTTCAAAGGAAAGAACAAAGATAAAAACAAAGGAAAAGGCAAGAAAAATGCATCTATCAAACAAGAGGGTGAAAAGGTCATTTGTAAACATTGTTCAAAGAGTGGCCATGAAGAGAAAAACTGTTGGAAAATTCATCCTAAAAAAAGAAACCAGTCTAACAAAAACATGGGAAAGAAGAAAAATGCAGCTACTACAACTACACCACAAGATTTAGGTGATGATTCAGGTGACGAAACAAAAATTACAGCCATGGGTTTGAAAAGTTTGAAAGGGAAGGAAATTGAAACTCAAGCAAGTGCTAGTTCTTCAAATTGTCATACACAAGCTCCTAATGAGGAAGAAAGAATTGAACTGTTCCATGTGAGGGTAGTGTCAAAACATACCAAAATTGACACACTATTTGACAGTGGGTCACAAGCTAACCTCATATCTGAAGACTTGGTCAAGCAGCTTAAACTTGAGACCATTCCACATCTGAAGCCTTATCCACTTGGATGGATATGCAAGGATGCCAACTTGCAAGTCTCAAGGAAGTGCATATTGCGCTTTGCAATAACTGCACACTTTATTGACACAGTTGAACTTGATGTGGTTCCACTTGATATATCTGATATTGTTTTGGGAAGTCCTTACTTGTTTGACAGGAAAGCGATCTTCTATCGCCATGAAAAAAAATATCATCTTTTCAAAGATGGCAAGGAGTTTATTGTCAGAGCTCATCGCAAGAAGACAAATGTTGCAATGGTAAATGCAGGACAGGTAAAAAGGCTAGTCAATTCAAGCAAGAGTTTTGTACTTCTTATGGTCAAGCCAAAGGTTGATGTTAATAAAGAGTCATTTGAAAATTGTGATGCAAAGCTTAAATCTGATTTATATGATGTAGTTGATGCACATCATGAGATGTTTCAGGAGCCAACAGGTTTGCCTCCTAAAAGGGAGATTCAACATGAAATCCATTTACATCCAGATTGTCCTCTTCCTAACATAGGCATGTATCGCATGTCTGTTATGGAGAATGCTGAAATAAAGAAGCAGATTAAAGAGTTGTTGGACAAGGGTTTCATAAGGCCAAGGACTTTGCCATGTGGGTCACCGATAGTGTTGATTTCGAAGAAAGATGTAACTTGGCGTATGTGTGTTGACTTCAGAGCTTTGAACAAGATAACGGTAAAGAATCGTTACCCACTTCCAAGAATAGATGATTTGTTAGATCAGCTGAAAGATGCAAGATATTTCACTAAGTTAGACTTAAGAAGTGGTTATCATCAAGTAAGAATTGAAGAAAGTGACATTTGGAAGACATCTTTTAAAACCAAACAAGGACTCTTTGAGTGGCTTGTGATGCCATTTGGTTTATGCAATGCACCTGCAACTTTCATGCGGGTAATGGATGATGTCTTACATCATTTTCTTGATGATTTTTTTATTGTCTACTTAGATGACATCTTGATTTTCAGCAAGACAAGAGAAGATCATGTCATGCATGTCAGTAAAGTACTTGATGTTTTGAAGAAAAATCAGTTATTTCTTAAGATGTCAAAGTGTGAATTTGAAAAGACTTCTTTGGTTTATTTGGGACACATAGTAGGTGGAGGCGCTTTGAGAATTGATCCTTCCAAAGTAGAAGCTATTGTGAATTGGCCTACTCCCAAGTCCATTACAGAGGTAAGAATTTTTTTGGGTGCAACTCAGTATTGGAGAAAGTTTATTGCTAACTTTTCTGCCATAGCAGCTCCTATGCATGCAGTGACAAGTGTGAAGCGTGCTTTCCAATGGGGAAGTAAGCAAAAAAAAGCTTTCAAATCTTTGAAAGAAAAGATCAGTTTAGCTTCGGTTCTTGCATTACCAGATTTGAGACAGCCATTTGAGATTCAGACAGATGCTAGTGATTATGCCATGGGTGCAGTTCTCTTACAACATGGTAAGCCTATCGCTTTTCATTCTGAGACATTTAATGGTGCTATTGTGAATTATCCTACATATGATAAGGAGTTGTATGCGTTGGTACAAAGTGTCAAAAAGTGGAAGCACTATTTGATGGGAAAAGAAACAATTGTGCATACCGACCATCAGCCTTTACAGTATTTGTAGTCGCAAAGTAAATTGCAGCAGTCACGACATTTCAGATGGATGGGTTTCCTACAACAATTTCACTTGGTAATAAGGTACAAGAAAGGTATTAACAATAAATTTGCTGATATGCTTTCAAGGCCTATTATTAGTGCTAGTATTTTGCTTAAGAATGATTCTATTGTGCATGAAAGCTACATAGAATAGTATGCATCAGATGAAGATTTTAAAGAGGTGTATGCTAACTTGAGTAAAGGGAATCATGTTGAGGAGAATGATTATAATTTTCATAACAATTCGCTGTTTCACTTGGGAAATTTATGTATACCACAGGGAGAGATATTAAGCATGATGAGAGAAGCTCTTTCTTCTCTTATTGCTGGTCATTTCAGTGTAAGAAAAACAGTGGCACATCTGCAGAGGTATTGGTATTGGCCTCGCATGGTAGATAGTGTTACACGTTTCATTAGAGGTTGTTCATTATGTGCTACAAGCAAGCCTAGAAATAGGAAGCTTGGATTATATACGCCATTGCCGGTACCTTCTAGACCATGGGAAAGTGTTTCTATGGATTTTGTTGGGGGATTACCATTATCTAGAAAGCAACATGATTATCTTTTTGTAGTAGTTGATCGTTTCAGCAAGATGTGTATTATTATGCCATGTAAGAAAACTATAAATGCTAAACAAACTGCTGATTTATATTTTCAACATGTATGGGTTCATTATGGCTTGCCTACTTCTATTGTTAGTGACAGGGATTCCAGATTTGTTGGGAATTTTTGGTCCAATCTATGGAAGATGATGGACACCAAGTTGAAGAAGAGTATTGCATTCCATCCGCAAACAGATGGCCAAACAGAGGTAGTGAACAAAACCATTGTGCATCTTTTGAGAGGGTATTGCAGCAAGCATCCCAAGCTTTGGGATGAGCATTTGCATTACATTCAGCATGCTTATAACTGGGCCAAACACTCTTCTACAAATACTTCTCCATTTGAAGCTTTTTTTGGATATTTGACTAAGTCACCATTAGACTTCATTCTTGAGAAGGATATTGCCATTGATGGGCATAGTGGCATTGACAAAGCTCGCATGTTCATTGAAAGAATTCAGCTCATTCATCAGCAAGTTCAAGAACAACTTGAAAAGAGTCAAGGCAAGTACAAAGAAAAACATGACAAACATAGAATTGATCACAAGTTTCAGGAAGGAGATGAGGTATGGTTGCATATAAGTAAGGATATAATGCAAGGAGAAGGTAAAAAGCTGAAGCCTATTCGTTATGGTCCATTCAAAATCCTTAAACAAGTTGGAAATAATGCTTTTCAACTAGATTTTCCTTCATACATGCAAATGTATTCCGTTGTTAATGTGGAAAATTTACGTTTGTATGAACCTCCTCTTATTGATGATTCTGAAAATCATGTTTAGCTACCATCCATAGAAGATTTCTCGCCAGAATTTTTGGATGAGTTGAAAGAAGATGCAATCCTTGACAGAAGGACACACATTTCAAGGAGGGGAGATGTTGATTATCTAAGAGTTGGTTTAAAAGGCAATAAACCAAGAAAATCAAAGTGGATGGAGTTGGAATAGGTGAGGAGGCTGTATCCTCACCTACTTAACAGGTAATTGAAAGCTTTTGAGGGTCCAAAAGCTTCCCATTTGGGAGGTATGATCAGGAGATCAAGTCCCTTGTAGAAAAATGCTCAAAAATGAAGTTGCTTAGAATTGGTCCGAAATAGATTGACTGGAAAGAGCTCACCAAAACGATCCTGTAGCCACAAACGGCACTCAAATCCGACGCCGTATGAAGAAGATATTCAGCTTTGAAGTTCGTCAATTTCAATTAAAAAAGGCCCAAAATGGACTTTATAAAAAAGATTTTTATTAAAAAAAGAATATTCCACAGAATATTCTAGGAATATTCCGTGGAATATTCCAAAAAATATTCTGCGGAATATTCTGGGTGCAGCCAATTAAAATGTGTCACGTGGCCAGCCCAGAGGCCGCCACGTGGCCCCAAGGCGGAATGGAATGGGCAATTAAAATTTTGTTGCACGCGGTGAGGTTTGAAACCAGGTCGAGGCCGTGCCAACGGAGCGGACTAGCTGTTGGGCCACGATGTTGTTTGTTTAAACTATGGCACAAAGTTTGAATTTTTTTTGGCGTGCACGTTGGGGTATGGTCACATAGGACCGGCGGAAGGTGCAGAGTTCGTTTTAATATATGGTTTCAAACATTAATCAACGCCGACATATTTGTAAAGTTGTTCAACGAACCCCGTTCAGTCTGGTCATGTGGGCTTATCCGTTAGCCCCCTCTAACTGGTGGAATTAATGGCGGACCCCCAAATACAGCGCCGAACTCCATTTTTGTCAGGCTATCTGGCAGTTAGCCAAATTTAGTGGAGTTTTACTAGGCCAAACTGGCAGTTGGAGTAAAAGAGCCATAACTTTGGCTAGGAAAGGCCTTTTGATACGAATTTTTTTTTGATTTGGGGTGTAGAAAGCATTCTAGAGCTGTTGGGAGTGTTTTTAGAGCTATCCGGACACTCTAATAGAGAATTTACTAGCGTTTTTGGTCGTGGAGCCACCAGGGCCTAAGGGAAGAAGAGCTATTTTGGACTACCTTCATCCAATGGAGGTGTTTTTTTAGTCATTTTATACTGATTTGAGCCTTCTGAATCTTAATTTGCAGTGTATTTTTCCATTTGAGGCTTCTATACAGTTGTATTCACATTTTGAGCATTTAATCAAAAAGGGAAAAGCCTAATTAGAGGCTTTTGGACCCAGCGGAGGTAGCCCAAGAGAGGGGTGAACCACTTAAACAATTATTTGCTATCATACTGTATAATTTTGCTGCATATTTTCAGATTCTGCTCCTTTAAACAGTAAATTTTTATAAGCAAAATTTTCCCAAGCAGGTTTAAACAGTGAACAAAACTTATTAGTTCATCTTCAAACCATTATATTTCATTTGTTGAATATGTATACTTGCCTATTCACACATTAAAGCTGGATCAATGAATAATTTGCACTTAAAACAAATAATTTCATTGATCGTATCTCAGTGATTACATTTTATTTCTTTAGGCAGAGTCTGTAGAAGGGCCAGGTAGCCTCCAGATTCATCCTTTCTTTGAAAGGTGAAATATCTGGTGAATGCCCCTACAGTCAATCTCTGTATGAGAAATACTTTTTTCTCACAATTTCAGATCAGTCGGGGCTATGCCTACTTTTGGGAATGATAGTGAGACAAAAGCTCTTTTTCTCTTCAATCAAGTTATTGCTTGTTTTGGTATTCCTAAAGAGATTGTCACTGATCATGGCAGTTATTTTTAGAACAACATGATGGTTGAGTTGGCTCTAAAATTAGGTTTCTGGCAAGAGCATTCATCTCCTTATTATCCTTAGACCAGTGGGAAAGTGGAAGCCATGAAAAAATCCTTGAAGACCATTCTTCAATGGACAATTGATCAAGCTAGATCTAATTGGCATATCATGTTGTATCCTGCACTTTGGGCATACCAGATGTCAGTAAAAACTGCAACTTGTTTTACTTCATTTCAACTAGCTTACGGGTTGGAATCCATATTTCCCATCGAGTGTGAGATTACTTCTCTTAAGTTAGTTTTAGATCTTCTTCATGATACTTCCAGTCTTGGAGAACACCTCCTTCATCTGGAACATCTTGATGAGTAGCGTCGAGATGCTGCCATGATGAATGAGGCACATAAGAAATAGGTACAAGTTCAGCACGATAAAGTGGTCAAACCTAGGGTTTTCTCCGAAGGAGACCTTGTTCTGGTTTATGCCAAGGAGAAGGATGCCCTTGGGGGATGTAAGTTCAAGTCTATGTGGTATGGCCCCTTCATTGTTAAAAAGGTCCTCAAAAAAGGAGCTTATACCTTGGTTGATTTTGAGGGAAATGAGTTGGCAGAGTCGGGAAATGGGCTCTATCTGAAACGGTATTATGCCTAGGCTTTGGCCTAGCATCTTGATTTTTGTATATATTTTTTGTTGTTGTTGTACATATCTTATTTTTCGGTTTATGAGGTGATGGTGGTGTTTTTTATCTGCTTTGGCAGGTTGTGTTGGATATCATGAGTCATTATGGTTTCGCCGATGGTGCTAGTAGACACACCCAGAACTTAGCTTCTGCAGCTTGGGTACTTCGTTATCCATCTGGTCAGCTGTTAGTTTCAAGAACGGTCTGCATTGGTCCTGCTTCCAATAACGTAGCAGAATACACTGCAGTCATTTATCTACTCTCAGAAGCAATATCTTCAGGTGTTGATTGGTTGGTAGTTTTCTTGGACTCCCAGCTGGTGGTGTCATAGTTGAACAATACATATCGGGTCCAGGATAAATTTTTACTACGGTTGTTTTTGAGGGTACATTTGTTACAAATATCATTCCAATTTATTTACATTTATTCATATTCCTCGAGCTAAAAATTGGATGGAATGCTCATTAGCTAATCAAGCAATTGACTGGCATATTAATCATTAAATACTTTAATTAAATCATAAAAATCATCATAAATTTTCACACATTTGTTTCATCACATAATAAACCATTGTATATATGTATCTATCATCAGAGTGTTCAAAAAAATATAAAAAAATTTGGACCCATATATCCTACAAAATTAGGGCTTATGCCCGATCATGTTCAGTATCAAAAATATAGTACAATCATCCGATAAAATCTATGGTCCCTGGCGAAAATTCGTGTTCCTATAGAACACAATCACAGTAGCCACACGGTGGACTAACCGCACCTAGTCTCGTGGTACCCCAACTACCCATCTCTAGATAGCCACTGGTAGATCCTCTACTGCAGAAATAGGCACTTGGCGAGTTAAACTCTCCAAGTTTCTCTGAATGGCATGTAGGGTTCTACCAGGGTCTTTCGCATCTGCTTCGCCTCTGCAACGTTTGTGTTGTGGGTATCCATCAGGACGCACTGGTCCCATATCTGTATCATGGTCATCACATAATTTTGTAAGTCATTCGGAATCCAATCAAAAATATGTTTGTTTTTCATTTTTCACATATATTGAAAAAATCAATCAAAAATCATATAATTAAAAATTGCAGTCTCACCGATTGCACCCCATGCTGCGCCAGATGGAAGGACTAGGTCTGGATCACTATGAAAATCCATCCCAGCATAGGGATAGTCATCCACTACAATAACATGTTCTTCCCACCATTGGAAGAACTCGTCGTCCCATGTGGTTCAGGGAACTTCACTTCTCCCAATCTCTTCATCAGATCATCCCACCGGGCTATTCTTGGATCTCTAGGGCTATTGATGGATGAGATCACTTTGGGTCGAAGTCTTGGAATATTCTCAAAGAAGAATGTCATCAAAATGGTTGCATACCCAAAATGCTTTGTTTTAGCTTTCCGAATGGAGGTCAATTGTTTTTTCATGTTTTTCAGTAGAGATGTACACCAATCAAAGAGGTGAACTAAGCATTCCACAACTATACTCATTTGTGTTTTCAACGCCTGGTGTAAGGAAGCAGATCCTGCCACCCTGCCGATGGTGAAAAGGAGAATTTTCATATGCAGCTCTAATAAATCTTTGATTGCAATTTGAGTCCCTACTTTTTGAGATCCCTCTACACAATAGATGTGGACATAATCATCTACTGTAAGCCTCCGAAAGGCTTGTTGTGCAAATCTACTGGGTCTCCTCTTCGAGAAAGTCCAGTAATAAAGTAAATGTCTTCCACCTCTATGTGTATGGGCATTTGGTCAATCATGAAGAAATATTCTTCTGTTTTCGAATGATTCACCAGCATTTCAAGCAACCAGATGCTACTTCTCATATTTGGCATTTTGAAGAATTTGAGAAATCCACAGTTTCAGAGGATATTGAGAGAATTTTGATCTCCCATGAATTCTTGGTCAATGGCACTGTGCTCACGTTCCCTCCAAGAAATTGTCATCCTGAAAAAAGTCATTCAATTTCTCATTAGGCTCATTCTTTTTAAATAACGGTCTGCACATACGTGACTTACCTTGTGGATAGTTGCATATCATACGCGGGTTTGTCCACACGAACCCGCGTATGCGCAGAAAGTTCAATAAAAAAAAATCTTTTCTATGGTGAAAAATCAAAATTTTTAACCTATTTATCGATGAAATTGATAAAAATGATGGATTTAAAGCTTACCTAACTAATCCGACGAAGTTTGATGACTGATTGCTCTTGTTTTGAGAAAAGGGGTTTTTTCTCCAGAGATCTTTTCTCCAATTCAACAAAGTAACAATGAACCAAATATGAGGTAAAATGTGTATTTATGCCCAGAAATTGAATTTTTTTTGCAAAATTTCATTATGCTTGTTTTTCAAATCTATATTAAGCTGCATAACCATGTTGCTTGTAAGTATTGGGATAGGTATATTTTCAGGTACATTTTGTTGAACTTGAGATTTTTTACAGTTTTCGAATCCATGACCATTGACCTATCATGGTAGGTATATGATATTAATTGGAATATAGGTTAGGGAAACAAATTTTTGTTGCATTCTGCATTCTAGCCTCCATTCTGATCACTTGCCATAGGGTCGATCCCATCTCGTCATGAATGATTAACCCATTTCACTCGCTGATTTATAAATCATGACTTGCTGGTAAAGCCTTCCTTTGTATGAGCTTCTTAGTTAGTTCCTCACTAGCACTTGTCGCCCATGCTGCACTTTATGTAGGCTCGGGAGTCCTCTTTAGTCCCGCCATGACTTATATGTTGAAGCTTCATTCTTCTTCTTCTTCATTATCATTTTTTCTGGCTATTACCCTAGAGGCTCCCTGGTGTTGTTGAGTTGTATCATTGCATTGCATACTGGCTACTTGTATATCTTGGCCTTCAACCGGCTTTATTTGGACTCGATATTTAAGCCATATTTTGACCTTGACTCTCTGTACAAGGTTAACCATTGCAAAGGACTTAGCTATCGCGACTCGACACCCTTGTTACCCATGGATGGAACACTCCTTTGAGTATCGATTACCAGTTTTTGCCACCTTGCATTGAGCATAGGATTGTTCCTATCCCAGGAAATAGTGCATATATTTCCTGATACTCGTTCTATCCATTTTACCAAAGCATTATTTTATTCTTTTTCAGGCTTACTATATGAAAAAGACAAAAAAAAATAATCAAATATGTTAAAAAGAGTGGGATGTTGGCATGTGTTGTCCTTGATGGCAACTTAATTGATGAAATAAGATAATTGACAATATGTTGCAAAGTGTTGTCCTTAATGGAAACCTACCTGATGAAGTTATTCTTGACTTGATAGACTTGGTAATGATGTAAATATGATGTGATGTGATGTGTCTACAGAGCAACTCAGATGTAATGATGAAAGAAATTTCAGTATGTGCTAGAACAATGATGAAAAGTGTGTGTCTCAAGGCATACGCAGGTTTGTCTAGGAGAAGTAGCGTATGCACACGGAAATGTACGTGCCAAGTCGCGTATGCTCAATTGCGCTCTAAATTTGTAAAACCAGGGGTTACTACCATGGTATTGACCCATTGTATTGAGTGTTGGATTGTCTATGTGATCCTGTCCAGGAAAACCATTGGATGTTGTGTGGTTTTGGCTCATGGTATTGACAAAAGCTAAATCTATATAAGGAGAAGAAAATCATTGTGCAAAGTGTGTTCAGGGGTCTGGGTTTTAATAAATACTTCACTCTAAAGTTTATCTGCATGGTTGAACTCTATTCTTAATCGATAGATCTGAATCTATGATGCACCTGTGAATATGATGAAGGTTCAAAAACTGTAGATCTGGAAATGATGAATCTCTAGGATGACCTGAAAAGAAGTAATGAGGACCTGGCGCAAATCTATTGAAGATATTGAAGAAATCTGGGTAAGTCCATAGATATGGTCTGTTCTGCAAAGTTTATCTTTTATAAATCTATACTTTGGTTCATTTCATGAAAAGCGTGTATATACACGGATCTGTTCAAACAAAGGCGCATATGGACTGTTAGGGTTTTTCTGAAAAGTGCACAGATGTATACGCGGGTTGTCTTTATTAAAGGCGCGTATATACGTGGGTCTGTTTAAAGAAAAGCGTGTATGTAATTTGAACTGATGGTTGCTCAAAGATGATTGAGTTTATGTATATCTATTCTGAAGTCTGATATTCTGGTTACAGTGGTTTCACTGTTCTGTTTGATGCAATGGGAAAAGGATGTTTGCTGATAAGTGAAGGATTGTGTTGAAGCTGTTTGATCCAGTTTGAAAATTGATGAAACGTGGTCTGCAGTGGTTCTGAGGGTTGACGCCTTTAGTCTGAAAGTAGAAGCTTTCTGCCAATAGAGGCTGGTGTTATTATCAGGGGGTAGTAGCTCCCTTCCAGGTGAGGCTGGTAAACAAGAGCAGGGGGTTGTTGCTCCCTTCCAGGAGAGGCTGGTAAACGAGAGAAGGTTGTAGCCTTCTGCAGGTGGGTGCCTGCATATTGGTATGAGTCTGCACCAGTACATTTTGTAAGAAGATTTCTTAATAATAAAGATTGAAGACTGAGACGACGACAGCGGTGGTTTTCTCCCGAATTGGGTTTCCACCTAAAAATCCTGGTGTCCATGTGTGTTGCTTATGTGTGATGATTATTCTGATCTTTCTGCACCTGTTTACTGTTGTCTAAATATCTGATGAATGATTAATGCAATAATTTGAGTCAAGAATTAAATGCATAATTAAATCACTTTATATACGCGAGTTCTGTAAAGGATATCCGCGTATATACGTGGGTTGGATTCAGGAAAGTAGCGTATGGGTTTTTAAGAAAGAAAATATCAAATTTTTATTGTCTGCACTAAATACTGATTCACCCCCCCCATTCAGTATTTTTCCAACAATTGGTATCAGAGCAGGTCCTTCTGAAAAAGGCTTAATCGATATAAGGAAGATCAATCAAGATGAGCAATCAAGAGGGAACAACATCTATCAAGCCTACGCTCTTCAACGAAAGTAATTTAATCTTCTGGAAAATAAGGATGAGATCCTATCTTCAGTCTATGGGAGCACATATATGGGCCATTGTTGAAAAAGGATATCAATATCCAGCTGCTACACCAACTGATCCAACTGAAAGGAAGAATTATGAATCAAATGCAAAAGCGGTCAATGCTATTGTTAGCCCCCCATAAACTTTTTGACAAGCAAATAGGGGGCTAAAATGTTTTTGAGCCTTCAAGGAATGCATTTCCTCTGAAAACACCTCATCCTTGAAGCCTCTTTGTGCCTGGTGTCCTTTGATAAATTTCCCTCTGCTGATTCCCGTTGCAAGCCTCTCTGTTTGTGAAGAAATGCCCAAAGGGCCTCCTCCCCTTCTTATTCCATCCCTCTTTTGTCCCCCCTTCTGTTTCCCTTTTGTACCCTCTCAATCCTCCCAAATCCCCTTTATATCCTTCCTCTACCCTTTGCTTAGCCAAATTCCCCCTTATTCCATCTATCGTTACTCCTCCTTGGCCTTAAAATGCATTAAAACGTGCCAAAACCCATTCTCCACTTTGTAATAGGGCTTAGCCCCTTTTTGCGAGCCCCTTTAGCTGTTTCCCCATGTAGCCGAGCGCTATGACCGAGCGCTACCCCTTAAAGGTTCTAATCACAATATCGCACATCGCTCCCATCACATGTTTGTTTTAGCATTCCAATCATCCATCGCAAATATTTGCGATGCGATTAATTGCGCCACCATTTCATCGCACCATCCAATCCGCCCGATCGCATAATCGCATTTTCCAGACATGCGACCCTTTGCATCTCCCGATTGCTCCTCAGCCGTCGGTCAGCCTCCAAATCGGACAGTTGGTGCTTCATCGCACTTCCCAATCGCTTCCCCTTCCTCGATCGCAATCAGAAGCTATAAGTGTGCATCCCTCTCATCTATTGCGATTGCGATTCTCCGACTAAGCCTTGACCGTACATTGGGTCTAAGATCTAACGGTTGAGATCTGATCGCCATCTGCCCCCAGTTGGGTCCCACCTCATCGCATTTCCCTGCATTCCCTTCACATTTATTTGTATTTTTCTCGAAGTCTAAAGTCTTATGTTTCACGGTTGTTCCGCCCACTTTCATATATCATTCTGCTGCTCAACCCCCGCCGTTGATCTTCGCTCCCAGGCCGTGATCTAACGGTTGGTGTTGCGTTCTGCCATCAAAACCTATTATTCGTGAGTCTTCACCAGTTCATTACATTTTGTCACCATTGTTTAGTGAAATCCACCTTTCTGCCGCCGCGCTATCATATTTTTCGCCCTTTGCTCCACCAGTCTTCCATTGCATTGATTGTCTACACACAATTGTGAGTTTCTGCAGAGTACAAGAGTTGAAACACCACCATAACTACACAATATGGATGCAGCAGTAATTTTTCCACTGACAGAGGCAAGGAATTTAATGAAGGGCGGGTTTCCACGCCAGCAGAATGTCTTCTTCCGAATAAGGACGAATTTCCCATACTGTTTGATTATATGGTGTGCTCCAGAGGAGATCCCCGCTCGGAACACAGTCCAAGGATATTAGAGCTTTTTTTGCTCAATTATGGCAGACCATTCCGTTTTTCATTGCCATTTTGTTTATTCACCAAGGGTACCACAAAGTACAGCGAACCAGAATGCATCGAAGACATATCTGGAATCAATGAAGCCTGACGAAGGTCATTCTTTTCTCAAAAGAGTGCCAAAAATTAATGCTCAGAGTTTAAAACAGAATGGGCTTCGGCTCTCCCCTTCTTTTCTAAGTTTAATGTTATATTTAGTATTCTACCTACTTCCTCTGCTCTTTTTCAGCTATAAAAACTATGAGAAAATTGTTGTAAAGGTTTTTGATGAGATAGCAGAGAGGTGCAAGCAGTTTCTCTTGAGATAAGTTCTATGTGTATAGTTGTAAGATAGGCTGAGGAAGATGTATTCAGACTAAATGACCAAGCTATTGGCTATGTTGTACCTGTTTGGTGTTGATGTTTAATATGATAAGCACATTTCATTGGATCCTGATCTAAAGCTGCGGTGATGTTTTTCTATCTCTGTGTTTATTTCCATTTCATTTCATTTCATCTGGCTCGCATCAGAAATTTGGCATAAGATTCACCCTTGTTAGGTGCCTTATGTTGCTGCTCTCCCAGCCCTTTATGTTTTCTGCTTCATGTGTTTATCTAAAGATTGATTTCAATTGATTTAACCAGTGTAGTGGATGTTGTTGCCTACTAGCTGATGTATGAATTAACAGAATCTATTTTAGATGTTCTTGTTAGGATTTAATGGAATGTGTTGAGAACACTGGGAGGTCTAGAACCCTGTATCTGCCTCACTAGGATCTTTCTGTTCTGATTAAGCCTTTCCAAGTTCCCTTGTGCTGCCTCTGATTTTGTCCAAGCAGGTCTGGAGTTAAATGACCTCTGACCTGATCTATAGATGGGATTAGTTGGTTCTCCCCCCTTCATTCTCGGTCCTTAATGTCCCATACCACCCTATCACTTTAGGATCCAAGGCTTTAGATGACTAGCCCAACTGAAAGCTTGCATATTTATAGCAAGTAAATCCTTTCTTGGCTCCATTACCCAATGGACTTGGTTTTCTCTGGATTATCTCTCCTTTGCCTAAATTCTTCCTTGCCCAGTCCTGTCTCATGATGAACTCTTCCTTCCTGATTCCCAGCAACCAAACTCTCAATTAAACAAACAAACCCTGTGCATAGAACTAGCCTAATACCTTATTGTGAGCTTCAAAGACAAACACCTTTGACAATCATAGAGAGATCCCTCTCTAGACCTAGGAGGGATAGATCCTAAGGTCTGAAAGTGGTTCTATGTTGTCTCATCTTTTGGTCTTGTCAACCTGGCCAAAAAATGACAACCCCAACATAATGGCGACTCCACTGGGGATTCTGAGGAGCTTATAACCGAAAACATTGTTAGTCTGTGTCCCAGTCTCGTCACCAACATAATGGCGACTCCGCTGGGGCTCATCTGAGTGCATTTCACCTTATACATTCCCAAGACTCAGAAACTTAGAACTCTGGTTAGGTTGACAGTAAGTCATTTCTTTCTTGAATCGACCTCTGTCATTGAGTGTTCATCGTACTCTTAGACAGAGCCTGGAAAGGGCCAGGTAGCCTCCGGATCTCACCCTCTTCAGAGGTGACATATCTGGTAAACGCCCTCCTAGTCAATCTCTGGTTGGAGTTTGTTTTGAGGAGACTACTGAAAGGTAATTGTGGCTGAGCACTGTGGTGGACAGTGTGACCCCTCAAATATACCCTGAAACCCTCCACCTGGCGACCCCATTGTTCCTAAATGAAAAGAATCCACTGGTGTTTAGTAGGCCTGCTGATTATCTTGGTTTCATAATAGACTCCACTGGGAGACCAGCCTCTAAGACAACATCAACCACAAAAGAAGTAATGAGTAGGGTTAAGCTGCTTGGCTGGGAAATATCATTTCTGGCTTTCAGAACCATCCACACAAGAGCTTATCCCAACCCTGACCCACCAGAAATAGTTGACAATCCGGAGAGTATCCTCAAAGGAGATCCTACACCTAACAAACAAGCTATTTCCAGTCACATTCATAGAGCTAATTCTGCACCAAAAAACCTAACAGCTCTAGCACCTTTTCTCCCTGACCTAGACTTACCTAATAGTTTATCAAGAACCAAGTCAGTCAATCACCTAGACCAGCAAGACCTTGAGCCTCATAGTACACCATCTCATAGTGGTCAACACACTAGGGACAGAGGAACCCCTCCATCTACACCACCTGATATCCACTTCATTCAAAACTTGGGGCTCTCCCACCCTAGATCTGCTCAACAAACTTCTACTGGTCCTAATATCCCTATCATCCAAATACCAGCTGCTCAAGCCAACCCTATAACTCATCAGAACATTATCATCGCAGCTTGGTACACACCTTTAGTTTTACCACAGCCCTTGTTACCCTTGCCAAATGATTATCAGTAAAAAATCCCACAATTCACTGCCAAAGAATCCATTACAGCTCAGCAACACGTAGATAAGATGGAGGATTCTTTTGATTATATGGAAACTGATGATGAGACAATCAAAATGAGAATCTTTGCCAAAAGCCTGGGGGGCGATGTAAAGAAATGGTTTAAAGGTTTACCCCCTGGTAGTATCCAAGATCTCCCTGTGTTATATCGAAACTTCATAGACAAATGGGAGGTTAGAGAAAACCCTCGCCAGCTCCTAGCAGAATACATGTCCCTTAAGAGGAATGTAGGAGAGAGCGTCCATGAGTACACCACTAGATTCAACAGCATTTACAATGCTCTCCCTCCACACATGAAACCTCCTCAAGGTATGGCCCTGGCTAAATATACAGATGGATTTGATGCTGACATAGCCTATGAGCTTAGAGATAAAGAGTATAACACATTGGAAGACATGCAGAAAGGAGCCATAACCATAGAAGCAAAATTGATGGAAAAAAGGGCAAGATTAAAAGCTGAGAAAAGGGTAACCTATAGGGATGACAATGTAGCTTCCACATCTGATCCAAAATATGATAGAATGTCTAAAAACATGGAAGAGATACAACAAATGATCAAAAGGATGGTTGTCCAAAACAGAAACCAAAACTAGAACCAGAACGTTAGAAGAAACAATGCCATTCCCAACAGACAAAGAGAGTCAGATCAACAAATTGTTCCTCGATTTCAAGAAAAAAATTTAGATGAAGATGAGGGGATCATAGAAGAGTCTGAATGGAATGGGATAAACATGTTCGAAACAGAAGACTCAGTCCTTAACTGTGATCCAGAGGAAGATCAACCCTCACCTTTGTACTAGGATGAGGAATGGTTAGAAACTGAGGATTACAGATTAGGATTCGAAAATGCCATGATGCAGGTCAGAGAACAATATGAACTTAGGAGCAAAAAGAACCAAGAAAATTCCAAAACAAAGACTCCTTAGGTAACCTTCAAGAAAAGGCCTGACAGATCTTCTAAAGCATCTGCTGCAAATGACAAATTAGCAACTGAAAGTTCTGGTAAACACAAGGAAAAAGACAACCAAGACATTGAAAGACAAAGAAAACCAACCAGCAGCACTAGCACTACAGTTAGTGCTCCTGATAAAACGGTTCCTGACCTTGTACATAGTGAGAAATCACAAACTGATTTAGCTACTAAAGCAGTAGCAAATAAAACAGAGTTAAGCACTCCAAAGATACAATCCACTTTCAATTTAGAGAGTGAGATATCCAAAATCAAAATCTCTGTACCATTATCTGAACTGACCACTCAGGATGTATATAAAGGCCAAATTTTGAAAGCATTGAATCTGGGGGAAAACAATGACACTGTAAATTTGAATGATGATCAACCTGCCCTGTTGTTCGGGCCAAAGATTGAGGGAAAGTTTCAGGAAGGGGTAATTCCACCTTTTTATATCAGTCTCAACATTCATGACAAAATACTCCACAATGCCATGCATGATTTTGGAGCATCACACAATTTAATGCCTAAGGTAGTGATGGAAAAGCTAGGCCTAGAAGTAACACGACCTTACAAAGATCTATATTCATTTGACTCTAGCAGAGTAAAATGCCTAGGCCTGATCAAGTACTTATGTGTGAGCTTGACCCAAATCCCAGCTAAACGCATGGTCATGGATGTGGTGGTAGCAGATGTGCCACCCAAGTATGGCACATTTCTATCCAGATCATGGGGAGCCAAACTGCAAGGAACAATGCAGATGGATGGCTCATATGCCACTATCCCTCTATTTGGCCAGCTTAGAAGACTGTATAGAGAGTCCCAGATGAAGTTCCTAGTCAGTAGCCCCGAGAAACCTGAAAATTCACCATTATACTCTGTACACAGAGACCTGGATTCTTTCATTCTGTATAACGACCAATCCTTAGGAGAGCCAGAATCCGAATGTAGAAATACAAGCAAGGACACAGAGCCCATGGAATTTAGCATAATGGCTACCCTAGAAGAATACGATGAAGAAAACCATGGGCAGGGTACTGAAAACGAAACTCAGAGTGAACCAGTAACACAATGTAGTCAGCCTATTAGTCACACCCTTCAAACTAGCACACCACGTAACGAACAAAAAAACCCACAACCTAGTACAGACTTTCCAACGCAACATAATGGCGAGCCCCCGTGGGAAATGAATTTCGATGGGTCCTATACTAGAAACAATGCTGGAGCAGGGGTGTGGCTACGTAACACAGAAAATGACCACGCAGAGAGCCATGCTATGAATCTGCATTTCAAATGCACGAATAATATTGCAGAATATGAGGCTCTCATCTCGGGTCTGAACCTATTGAAAATATTAGGAGCCCATAGGATAGCTGTGAAAGGAGACTTAGAGTTAGTTATCAAATAGGTGAATGGTGAATACACAACAAAACACCCCAGGTTGAGAGCATACAGGAATGATGCAGTAGATTTATTGAAAAAATTTGTTGAATATGAGTTAGTGTTTGTTCCCAGGAGTCAAAACGTTATCGCTAACGGATTAGCCTGCCTAGCTAGTTCATATCCTAAGACTCCCCCTGACCAAAAAATAATCATGCAAACCAAGTTCAGACTTGCAGTGCCAGACAACGAAAAATATTGGTAGGTCTTTGAAGGAGACAAACAGATTGAAGATTTCCTAGTGGGCAGGAATGAGTTTGAATTTTCTGATTCTGAATCAAAATATGATGACAGTTTCCCAAGTGAGAATTCCCCAGATGAACAAGAAACACCCTATAACATAGAAATAAACACCTTTTCTGAAGAAACTGGAAATACAACCGAAAAAAATGAAAATGCAGATAACGAAGAGATGGAGGTGTTGCAGGCCAAAGATAAGAACATACCCAGAGGCCTGGCACCCCTAGAGGACCTTTTTGACTTTGATGACGTAGCAAAAAATCCCACTGTAGAACATGCAGAATCAGACGTAGAAGAATGCAACATAGGTACTGAAGATAAGCCCAAAATGATTAAGCTGGCTAAGTCTTTACCTGCAAACATGAAGTAGAAATACGTTGACCTGTTTAAGGAATTCATCGATGTGTTTTCATGGAGTTACGAAGACTTAAAGGCCTATGACACCAACATCATACAACACAAGATACCACTAAAGGAAAATCAGAAGCCTTTCAGACAAAAACTCTGTAGGATCAATCCAAAACAATTGCCTGCAGTGGAAAAGGAAATTAAGAAGATGTATGATGCAGGCATAATAGTCCTTGTAAGGTTTTCTGATTGGGTGTCAAACTTAGTGGCTATGAGAAAGAAAACAGGAGAGATCAGACTATGCATAGACTTCAGAAGCCTCAACAGAGCCTCCTTGAAAGACAACTACCCTTTGCCTAGAATGGAACATATCCTACAGAAGGTAGTGGGCTCTAAGAGAATCTCCCTGCTTGATGGTTTTTCGAGATACAATCAAGTCCTTGTACTCCCAGAAGATCAACTTAAAACAGCTTTTACCACTCCATGGGGCACCTTCATGTATGTGAAAATGCCCTTTGGGCTGATGAATGCTGGAGCCACCTTCCAGAGAGTGATGGATGTAGCTGCAGAGACAGGGACACTAGTTATCTACTTGGATGACTTGACCTGCTTTTCTAAAACCGAAGAAGAACACATTAAATATCCTGAGGTAAAGTACTCAGGAAATGTGAAGGCACAAATCGTCCTCAAATTCTAAAATCCTAAGAAAACTGTTTTTGGGCTGCAAGAAGGTAAACTTCTTGGTCACGTTATATCTGAGAAAGGGATTAGGATAGACCCACAGCGAGTTGAGGGAATACTTCAAATCATACACCCGAGAAACATCAAGGACAGTCCTTCATAGGGAAGATCAATTTCCTTAGGAGATTTATCCCCAATCTTGCTGAGCATCTTAGGAAAATGACCAACATGCTAAAGAAAGATGCAGGAATTAATTGGACTGTTGAAGCCAATAAATCTTTTGAGTCAGTAAAACTTGCACTCACACAGGCCCCTATACTTATCAGCCTAGACTTCTCAAAATATTTTCTGATCTTTTCATTTTCCTCTGAACACACAATAGCTGCAGTATTGCTGCAAAGGAATTCAGAAGGGCATAAACAACCAATTGTCTTTTTCAGCAAAGCCTTAGGAGATGCACCCTTAAAGTAAAACATAATGGAAAAACAAGCCTATGCCCTGGTAAAGGCTTTAAAAGACTTTAGGGTGTACATTCTACATTCTCACACCATTGCTTATGTGCCAAATATAGTGGTTAAAGACATCTTGTCCCAGGACCCTGATGGGAAAAGGGGAAAATGGATTGCCACAATCTTGGAATATGACCTTGAAATAAAACCCACCAAACTGATCAAAGGTCAATGCCTGGCCCAGTTAATGGCTGAATCAAACTTACAGGCCCTTGAAATTAACATGATAAATGACGTAGACGAGCAGGAAGGATTTCCCCATCCAATTGTTGAGGAGAAGTTTCAGAACTCTCCTTGGCATTCCGATATCCTTTAGGTGCTCACCAACCTCAATGCCCCTCCAGAACTGTCCAAGACAAAGGCCAGATTCATAAAACTCAAAGCTAGAAACTACTGCGTGTTAAATGAAAATCTATACTGGAAGAATCCAAATGGCCTATTGCTGAAATGTTTGTCTGAAACTGAAGCTGAAAGAATCAAACAAGAGTTCCATGCTGGGGAATGTGGAGGCCACCTGAGTTGGAAAACCACTGCAAATAAAATACTTAGGGCTGGTTACTATTGGCCTACACTCTTCAATGATTTCCATAAAATGATTCTTGCCTGCCACAAATTCCAGATCTTTGAAGGCAAAAGAAAGCTCCTCCCTCTCCCTTTACAACCTATCACCATAGAGGGTCCCTTCATGCAATGGGGCCTAGAATTTATTGGGGAAATCCACCCTTCTTCTTCTGGGCAACACAAATGGATCCTAACTGCTACAGATTACTTCACCAAATGGATAGAAGCCATACCCACTAGGAATGCCATTGATTCTGTCATCATTAGGTTCCTAGAGGACTTCATCTTATCTCGGTTTGGCTGTCCAAGGAAAATAATCACTGACAATGATGCTGCTTTCGGATCCAAGAGAATGATTGATTCTGTCACAGGTACGGAATAGCACTTGGTCATTCAACTACCTATTACCCCCAGGGTAATGGATTGGCTGAATCATCCAACAAAAGCCTGGTCACAATCATCAAAAAGCTGCTAGAAGAGAACAAAAATTCATGGCATAAAAAGTTGGTACATGCTCTATGGGCTGACAGGCTCACCACGAAGAAATCTATTGGCATGTCACCATTCCAGCTGGTTTACGGAACAGAAGAATTTTTTCCTACCAGCCTTGGAGTTCCAGTGATTAAGCTTGTCCAGGAGATTCAGACAGAGGAAAACAATATGGTGAGAAGAATCAATGAAACTATCCATCTGCAGCAAACAAGGGAGCAGGTTTATAGCAGAGCTGTCAGAGTTCAGGAGAACATTAAAAGGTTGTTTGACAAAAGAGCCAAAGCTTCAGATTTCAAGGTTGGAGATAAAGTTCTGAAATGGGATTCAAGGAGAGAGGACAAAGGTAAACATGGCAAGTTTGACAGCTTGTGGCAGGGTCCATATATCATCCAAGCCACTGTGAGTCCTAATGCATTTTTCTTACAAGAACTTGATGGTACAGAGCTGTTTGGGGGTCCTGTCAATGGCAAGATGCTCAAACACTACTTCTGCTAATTTTCATTTCCAGTTCCATTTCCATTGTACATACCATTGCAGTTTCACTTTCAAAGAAAATAGAGAAAAATTTTCAAAAACAGAGAAGAAAGGAGAAGTTCAGACACACTTAAATCATGAACCTCTGTGGCATAAAGATTGGCTCTGATCAGCTCATGCATTTTCCTGAGTAAGGGCCTACTCCAGACCAATTGAACGAGCAAGACATGTACTATGAACTTGGTCTGGAGTTTTCTCTTGCTCAGAAAAATTCTCAAGATGAGGCTCATGAAGATATCTCACCTCAGGATCAGACCATACAGGAAGTAAAGAAGCTGGTCCTAGCACACTCAAAACCTAGATCAACAAAGAAAAGGAAGAATCAGCTCTAACATGCTTAAAACCAGAGCTGAAATAAAAAAAGGAAGTGACTCTAACACGCTCAAAACCTGAGTCACGGAAGAAGAAGGATATTTCAAACTGCAAATTTCATGCCTTCACAGTTTTGTCTCCAGTTTTCTACAAGTCTTCACTCCAGCAAGTCAGACAGTCTAATCTTGGCTTGGTTGTTTTTCAATTTCCTGTCTTAGAATGTAGAAGAAGAAACATGTTGGACAGTTTAATCCCAACAAGTAGTAGATTAGGTAGAGAAGCATATGAGGCCAACTGTTTAATCTGGCCTCATGGAGCAATAAGGGTAGATTTAGAATAGGTTTGTTTTTGTTTTGAAAATAAAATGTAAAGGGTCTGCTAGCTCAAATGCACCCAAGGGGGAAATGTTAGGACTGTAGTCTGGGTAGGTAGATTGGTTGGGAAATATTTCTGCTGATGTTTCTATCATATTGTGGCAGGTGAAATTGAAGAAAGAAAGGGATGTGCCAAGCAGCAGGCATCTGGCCTACTCCAAAGATCATTTCTGGTTTCTTGACTCCTTCAAGAAGAAGCCATCCCCATGTAGAGCCACTGTTAGCCCCCCTATGAAATTCTTGACAAGCAAGCTGGGGGCTAGAATATTGTGGAGCCTTCAAGGAATGCCTTTCCCCTGAAACCCATCCTCCTTGAAGCCTCTTTGTGCCTGGTGTCCTTTGATAAATTTCCCTCTGCTGATTCCCGTTGCAAGCCTCTTTGTTTGTGAAGAAATGCCCAAAGGGCCTCCTCCCCTTCTTATTCCATTCCCCTTTGTCCCCCCTTCTACTTCCCTTTTGTACCCTCTCAACCCTCCAAAATCCCCTTTATATCCTTCCTCTACACTTTGCTTAGCCAAATTCCCCCTTATTCCCTCTATCGTTACTCCTCCTTGGCCTTAAAATGCATTAAAATGGGCCAAAACCCATTCTCCACTTTGTAATAGGGCTTAGCCCCTTTCCGCCAGCCCCTTTAGCTGTTTCCCCATGTAGCCGAGCACTATGACAGAGTGCTACCCCTTAAAGCTGCTAATCGCAATATCGCACATCGCTCCCATCGCATGTTTGTTTTAGCATTCCAATCATCCATCACAAATATTTGGGGATGCGATTAATCGCGCCACCGTTTCATCGCACCATCCGATCCGCCCGATCACATAATCACATTTTCCAGACGCGCGACCCTTCGCATCTCCCGATTGCTCCTCCACCATCGGTCAACCTCCAAATCGGACGGTTGGTGCTTCATCGCACCCCGCCAGTTGCCTCGCACTTCCCAATTGCTTCCCCTTCCTTGATTGCAATTAGAAGCTATAAGTGTGCGTCCCTCTCGTCTATTACGATTGCGATTCTCCGACTAAGCCTTGACCGTCCATTAGGTCTAAGATCTAACGGTTGAGATTTGATCACCATCCGCCCCCGGCTGGGTCCCACCTCATCGCATTTCCCTGCATTCCCTTCACATTTCTTTGTATTTTGCTCGAAGTCTAAAGTCTTATGTTTCACGGTTGTTCCGCCCACTTTCATATATCATTCCGCTGCTCAACCCCCGCCGTTGATCTTCGCTCCCAGGCTGCGATCTAACGGTCTATGTTGCATTCTGCCATCAAACCCTATTATTCGTGAGTCTTCACCATTTCATTACATTTTTCACCATTTTTTAGTGAAAGCCACCTTCCTGCCACCGCGCTATCATATTTTTAACCCTTCGCTCCACCAGTCTTGCATTGCATTGATTGTCTACACACAGTTGTGAGTTTCTGCAGACTACAAGAGTTGAAACGCCACTATAACTACACAGTATGGATGCAGCAGTAATTTTTCCACTGACAGAGGCAAGGAATTTAATGAAGGGCGGGTTTCCACGCCAGCAGAATGTCTTCTTCCGAAGAAGAATAGATTGCCCATACTGTTTGATTATATTCTGTGCTCCAGAGGAGATCCCCACTCGGAACACAGTCCAAGGATATCAGAGCATTTGTTGCTCAAGTATGGCGGACCATTCCATTTTTCGTTGCCATTTTGTTTATTCACCAAGGGTACCACAAAGTACAGCGAACCAGAATACATCGGAGACATATCTGGAATCAATGAAGCCTGACGAAGGTCATTCTTTTCTCCAAAGAGTGCCAAAAATTAATGCTCAGAGTTTAAAACAGAATGGGCTTCGGCCCTCCCCTTCTTTTCTGAGTTTAATGTTATATTTAGTATGCTACCTACTTCCTCTGCTATTTTTCAGCTATAAAAACTATGAGAAAATTGTTGTAAAGGTTGTTGATGAGATAGCAGAGAGGTGCAAGCAGTTTCTATTGAGATAAGTTCTATGTGTATAGTTGTAAGATAGGCTGAGGAAGATGTATTCAGGCTGAATGACCCAGATATTGGCTATGTTGTACCTGATTGGTGTTGATGTTTAATATAATAAGAAAATTTCATTGGATCCTGATCTAAAGTTGCGGTGATGTTTTTCTACCTCTGTGTTTATTTCCATTTCATTTCATTTCATCTGGCTCGCATCAGAAATTTGGCATAAGATTCACCCTTGTTAGGTGCCTTATGTCACGTTTTCCTCCCGCACTTTTATGTTTTCGGCTTCATGTGTTTATCTAAAAATTGATTTCGCCGTTGATTTAACCAAAGGTAGGATGTTGTTGCCTACTAGCCGATGTAATAATTAACGGAATCCGTTTTGCATGTTCTTGTTAGGATTTACTGGAATGTAGGAATGTATTATAACACCGGGAGGTCTAAACTCCGTATCCGCCTTTACCAGATCTTTCCGTTCGATTAAGCCTTTCCAAGTTCCCCGTGTCAGCTCGGATTTGTCCAAGGTGTCCTGGAGTTTGTAAAGGTGTCCTGGAGTTAAATGACCGCTGACCTGATCTATAGATGGGATTAGTTGGTTCTCCCCCCTTCATTCTCGGTCCTTAATGTCCCATACCACCCTATCACTTTAGGATCCAAGGCTTTAGATGACTAGCCTAACTGAAAACTTGCATATTGATAGCAAGTAAATCCTTTCTTGACTCCATTACCCAATGGACTTGGTTTTCTCTGGATTATCTCTCCTTTGCCTAAATTCTTCCTTGCCCAGTCCTGTCTCATGATGAACTCTTCCTTCCTGATTTCCAGCAACCAAAATCTCAATTAAACAAACAAACCCTGCGCATAGAACTAGCCTAATACCTTATTATGAGCTTCAAAGACAAACACCTTTGACAATCATAGAGAGATCCCTCTTTGGACCTAGGAGGGCTAGATCCTAAGGTCTGAAAGTGGTTCTATGTTGTCTCATCTTTTGGTGTTGTCAACCTGGCCAAAACATGTGAACCCAAACAACCTATAACAGGAAGTCTAACTGAAGAAGAATTTTTCAAAGTCATGCAACTGAATACAACAAAGGAAATATGGGACAAAATCATTCTAAGTTATGAAGGTGATGCAAAGGTAAAATGTGTAAAACTTCAATCTCTCAGAATTGAATATGAAAACTTAAGAATGCATAGTGATGAGAATATTGCCAGTTTCTTTTTACGTGTTGATGATGTTGTAAATCGTATGAGAAATCTGGGAGAAACAATAACCGAATATAGTTTGGTTGAGAAAATCTTAGGATCACTAACGGTGAAATTTGAATCAAAAGTCTCTTCTCTTGAAGAAAAACAGGATCTTCAAACTCTTACTGTGGTGCAACTTCATGGCATACTGACTGCATATGAAATGAGGAGATGAGGACCATCTGAAGTCAAAGAAGCTATTTTTAAAGCTTCTACAAAAGGGAAAGAAGTTCAAAAGGCAGAAGGTTCAGGATATATCTCAGAAGAAGATGAGGAAAATTTTGTGAGAAGACTCCAGCCAGGAACCGGAAGATTCAAAGGTAAGCTTCCTTTCAAGTGTTTTAAGTGTGGAAGAGTTGGTCATTATGCTGCAAAATGTCCCTATAGAGTAACATCTGCTAAAGAGAAAGAAGTATCAAGAAGGAATAAGAACCGATCTAGCACTAAGAAAAGCTACTATACCACAGTATAAAAGAGGGTTATCCGATAGTGAGGAAGAATGTGAATGTAAGATCTTAGACTTCTATACGTTTGAACAAAATCAAGTGAAGAAAAGGATAATTTTGTGGATGCTCTAGGAGGACAATGATTTTCGAGGAAAACAATCAACTCAAAATATACTTAGAAGAAAATAAGATAATCATAGAGACGCTGAAAAATCAGATTGAATAAGAAAAGAAACACAGGGAGAAAGCAGAATGTGAAGTGGTAAGTCTATGAAAATAATTGGAGAAAGTAAAGACTCTGAATCTCATATTTGCTAAAGGATCGGAAACCTTAGATGAAATTATCAAGGTACAACGTTCTGCTCTCATAAAAACAGGTCTTGGATATATTGGAGAATCCTCTCAGGCTTCAGCACCGAACTATATAAAGGCAGCCATAGCTGGTTTACAATGTTCTGCCACTCAACAAGGGAGTAAGGAATATTTACAGGTAAAGCAGGATCATCTCAATTCAAGGAACACTAACATGAATAACTTTCAAAGAAGCTCCAACCAATAGGTAAATCCAAATAGAAGATTTCATGATCACATAAATTTCTACTTCAATGGACAATGTTTCTCATGTCACAATTTTGGTCATAAAGTTGTTCAATGTGTTGCTTATAAAACCATCATGACAAGAGAAGCAAGAAAGAAAAGGATGGATATTGAACCAAAGAAGAATACCTTAAGAACTTTTCTCCTCTTCAAAATGAAGTTGAATGTGCTTATTTCAATAACTTTGGCCATGAAGAATCTGAATGCAGGAGCAAGGTCCAGCCAAAAGAACATGTCCCTTCAAGCTCCAAAGTGTGGAAAAAGAAAGAAATACTGGTTGAAAATTGTGGCATGGATTTATTTTCAGAAGGTGAAGAAAATCAATGGTATATTGATAGCGAATGCTCAAAACATATGACAGGTGACAAAAACAAACTTCTTGCATATAATGCTCTAGAAAAGGAAAAGAATGTCACATTTGGAAATGATATCCCGTTGTCATTAAGGGAAAAGTGGCTCATTAAAAGAAATGCAGAAAGCGAAACACAAGTGCGTATGGATGGGATTAAAACATAACCTCATGTGAGTCAAATGTGATCAAGGAACTGAAGTGGTCTTTAGTTCAAAAGAATGTGTGGTACGTGATCTTGATACAGGTAAAGCAATTATAAAAGGAAAAAGAACTCCAAACAACCTGTATATATTGAAGAACTACAAAGAACAATGTTATTTGAGTAAATCTTCATAAAATTGGCTATGGCATAGAAGGTTGGGGCATCTGAGTTTCTCTCAAATCAACAAAACAAGAAGACTTAAAGCTATTCGTGATCTTCCAAATATTACTCTACCTGAAAATATCATATGTAAATCTTGCCAATTCGGTAAGCAAACCAAAGTACAATTTAATGCCAAGGAAGGCTCATCAAGTAAGCCTCTTGAACTCATTCATACTGACATATGTGGACCTATGAGGAAAAATTCACCACGTGGTGAAGAATACTATATCTTATTCATTGATGATTTCTCTAGACTGTGTTGGATTGGGCTGCTTAAACACAAAGATGAAGCATTTGAAAATTTTCAGATCTTCAAAGCACTGGTTGAAAATTAATTGGATCTAAAAATCAAGTGTCTCATATTTGATCGAGGAGGAGAATATATGTCAAAATAATTCCTTGAATTTTGTGAACAACATGGCATAAAAAGATAGTTCTCTATAGCCGGCACTCCACAACAAAATGGCGTAGCAGAAAGAATGAATAGAATAGTTCAACAAATGGCTAGAGCTATGCTTGATGATTTTGGAACACCTGACACTTTTTGGGGAGAAGAAACACATACAGCAGTAAACATTCTCAACAAGGCACATGTTCGGGTAAATAGTGACAAAACTCCATATGGACTCTGGTATGGTAATTCTCCTTCTGTGAAGCATTTTAGAGTTTTTGGAAGTAAATGATTTATCAAAAATAATGATGAAAATCTTGGCAAGTTTGAACCTAGATCAGATGAAGGAATACTTCTTGGTTACTCATCTATGAGCAAAGCATACAAATGTTACAATAAAAGGCTTTAGAATATTGTTGAATGTATTGATGTTGTTATTGATGAGTCTCCTGCAGCCCCTAAAGAAGAAAAACAAACAACAGATGAAGATGATGGTGACTTTTTTCCTTATACATCAAATAGAAATGATATAGACAATGGATCCAATGAAGAACCTGAAGATGATTTATCTGAAAAAGCTCCATCCAGATATGTTCAAAAGAATCATCTTGAAACTCAAATTTTGGGAGACAAGGAATCAGGTGTAAAAACAAGGAGGACTCTTGTGGGATCTTCTAGCTATCTGGCATTTCTATCCACGATTGAACCTCACAATGTCAATCAAGCTAGCAAAGATGAATGTTGGATTCAAGCCATGAATGAAGAGCTTGATCAAATTGAAAAGAATCACACTTTGGAATTGGTACCAAGACCACATGATAAAAATGTCATTGGAACTAAATGGATATTCAAGAACAAGTTAAATGAGAATGGGGATGTTATAAGAAACAAAGCTAGACTGGTTTGCAAGGGGTATACTCAACAAGAAGGAATAGACTTTGAAGAAACTTTTGCTCCGTAGCTAGACTTGAAGCCATAATAATGTTTCTTTTTTTTTCAAGTTTTCAACAAATCAAAGTTTATCAAATGGATGTTAAATCTGCATTTCTCAATGGTGATCTAGAAGAAGAAGTTTATATAGAACAACCAGAAGGATTCATTTTGGGAAATGATAAAAATCTTGTTTGCAGACTTAAAAAGGCTCTATATGGTCTCAAACAAGCTCCAAGGGCATGGTCTTATTGTCTTGACAAATATCTTCATCAACAAGGATTTTCAAAGGGGTCTGCTGATAACAACTTATACACAAAAATTGAAAATGATAAACTATTGATTGTGGTTGTATATGTTGATGATATCATTTTTTGGAGTAATGAAGAATCCATGAGTCAAAATTTTGCTTCTTTCATGCAACAAGAATTTGAAATGTCCTTACTTGGAGAACTAACATTCTTTCTTGGCTTGCAAGTGCATCAAACTGCAGATGGTATATTCTTATCACACACAAAATATCTTAGGCAAATTCTGAAGAAGTATGGCATTGAAGAATGCAAACCTGTAAGTACACCAATGATAACCAGATGTAACCTCAGTTCTCATGATGATTCTCCCGCGGTGAATCAACCAGAATACAGATCAATGATAGGTAGCCCACTTTATCTCACTAGGACTAGACCAGAAATTATGCATGTAGTAGGGATTGTTGGACGATTCCAAGCTAACCGAAAAGAGTCTCACCTTCAGGCTGTCAAAAGAATATTAAAATATCTACAAGGAACTCAAGACTTTGGACTATGGTATCCAAAGAATGCTGATCTTACTCTTCATGCTTACACGGATGCAGATTGGGCTGGAAATGTTGATGATCGAAAAAGCACTAGTGGTGGTGCATTCTATATGGGGCCTCGGTTGGTATCTTGGTTTAGCAAGAAGCAAAATTCTATTGCCTTATCTACAGCAGAAGCAGAATATGTGGCTGCCGCGTCTTGTTGCACTCAACTTCTTTGGATGATGCAAACCATGCAAGATTTTCAAATCAAATGTACACCTCCTATCTCCATTATGTGTTATAATACAAGTGCCATCATTATCTCAAAAAATCCTGTTATGCATTCAAAGACCAAGCACATTCCCATCAAGTATCACTTCTTACGTGAACAAGTGCTTGAACAAAAGGTGAAGTTGGAGTATGTTCCCTCTAAAGAACAAGTTGCTGATATATTTACCAAAACTCTGCCCAGGGAAGCGCTCGAATATCTCAGACAGAAGCTGGGTGTTGTCTCTGTCTCTCAGAAGAGTAGATCTGATTAAATTTAGAACATTAAATTAGATACGTGGGTTTCTTGAAATACAGTCGCGTATATACGCGAGTTTATCCACAGAAAGCCGCGTATGGTTAGTTGCTGACAAATTTTGTTTGGGGTCAGCATTTTTCAGCACATCTGCAGTACTGTTTGATATCTCTGATGCTGTATGGTATCTCTGGTGAAGCTTTATCTCTTATATTTCTGTCTCATTCTCTGATATTGGGTGAATATGCCTTGATGATCTTCTGTTGAAAGTGTTCAGGATGCACAAGCAAAGGGGGAGATGAAGGAGTAAACTGATGTACAGGTTCCGGGGAGCATTAGCTTTGCTGAGTATTATGCATTGTTGGCATTATGATTCTGAAATATGATCACCTTCTTGAAGTCCCTTTTGGTTTTGGTCATAGAAATTCATATTTGTAATTTGATGTAATGGTCATGTTGAGACCTTTGACGTAAATTCTTATCTTCAGTCATGTCAGGACTTGTCCAAATCTGTAAACCCACTTGGTTGGGTACTTGAGTCTCATATGTAAATCCACTTGGTTGGATCTTTGATGTAAGTATGAGTATTTGGTGATAAGAAGGTCATAGAGTCATGTACTTCATTATATATTTGAAGATTCAGCATGAACTTAGGGGGAGCATGGTAAATTCAGTACACATCAGATCTACATCACTCTTCTTTCTCATGAGGATGGTTTTTGATCTGCCCTTTGCCCTTGATGTCAAAGGGGGAGAATGACATGGTGTTTGGTGTTTCAATAAGGGGAGATTGTCATGGTATCTATCTGATGTGGTGATCCAACACCATCGTGGTTGCCATCAAGTCCAAAGGGGGAGATTGTTGGCATGTGTTGTCCTTGATGGCAACTTAATTGATGAAATAAGATAATTGACAATATGTTGCAGAGTGTTGTCCTTAATGGCAACCTACTTGATGAAGTTATTCTTGACTTGATAGACTTGGTAATGATGTAAATCTGATGTGATTTGATGTGTCTACAGAGCAACTCAGATGTAATGATGAAAGAAATTTTAGTATGTGCTAGAACAATGATGAAAATTCTGTGTCTCAAGGCATACGCGGGTTTGTCTAGGAGAAGTAGCGTATGCACGCGGAAATGTACGTGCCAAGTTGCGTATGCTCAATTGCGCTCTAAATTTGTAAAACCAGGGGTTACTACCATGGTATTGACCCATTGTATTGAGCGCTGGATTGTCTATGTGATCCCGTCCAGGAAAACCATTGGATGTTGTGTGGTTTTGGCTCATGGTATTGACAAAAGCTAAATCTATATAAGGAGAAGAAAATCATTGTGCAAAGTGTGTGCAGGGGTCTGGGTTTTAATAAATACTTCACTCTGAAGTTTATCTGCATGGTTGAACTCTGTTCTTAATCAATAGATCTGAATCTATGATGCACCTGTGAATATGATGAAGGTTCAAAAACTATAGATCTGGAAATGATGAATCTCTAGGATGACTTGAAAAGAAGTAATGAGGACCTGGCGCAAATCTATTGAAGATATTGAAGAAATCTGGGTAAGTCCATAGATCTGGTCAGTTTTGCAAAGTTTATCTTTTATAAATCTATACGCAGGTTCGTTTCATGAAAAGCACGTATATACATGGATCTGTTCAAACAAAGGCGCGTATGGACTGTTAGGGTTTTTCTGAAAAGTGCACAGATGTATACGCGGGTTGTCTTTATTAAAGGTGGGTATATACGCGGGTCTGTTTAAAGAAAAGTGCGTATGTAATTTGAACTGATGGTTGCTCAAAGCTGATTGAGTTTCTGTATATCTATTCTGAAGTCTGATATTCTGGTTACAGTGGTTTCACAGTTCTGTTTGATGCAATGGGAAAAGGATGTTTGCTGATAAGTGAAGGATTTTGTTGAAGCTGTTTGATCCAGTTTGAAAATTGATGAAACGTGGTCTGCAGTGGTTCTGAAGGTTGAAGCCTTCAGTCTGAAAGTAGAAACTTTCTGCCAGTAGAGGCTGGTGTTATTATCAGGGGGTAGTAGCTCCCTTCCAGGTGAGGCTGGTAAACGAGAGCAGGGGGTTGTTGCTCCCTTCCAGGAGAGGCTGGTAAATGAGAGAAGGTTGTAGCCTTATGCAGGTGGGTGCCTGCGTACTGGTATGAGTTTGCACCAGTACATGTTGTAAGAAGTTTTCTTAATAATAAATATTGAAGACTGAGACGGCGGCATTGGTGGTTTTCTCCCGAATTGGGTTTCCATCTAAAAATCCTGGTGTCCATGTGTGTTGCTTATGTGTGATGATTATTCTGATCTTTCTGCACCTGTTTACTGTTTTCTAAATATCTGATGAATGATTAATGCAATGATCTGAGTCAAGAATTAAATGCATAATTAAATCACTGTATATACACGATTTTTGTAAAGGATATCCACGTATATATGTGAGTTGGCTTCAGGAAAGTAGCGTATGGGTTTTTAAGAAAGAAAATATCAAATTTTTATTGTCTGCACTAAATAAAGATTCACCCCCCTCTCAGTATTTTTCCAACACGGGAACGGGATGTTACTTCATATTTTGATGGTAGTTACAGTATCAGTTTGTCGCCCTTAAACAAAGCACATATTTCTTTTCCTCATTTGGGATGGTTTTAGTTTTGGCCTAGGAGATGCCATAACCTTGTTTCACGAGTCAGTTCTCCCCCGGTTGGTTATCTCTTCCAATCATATGGAGATTTTGTTTTTTCCTCCTGCATAACAGACTTATAGAGTGTCATTATTTTCTACCATGGTCATCATAAGTTGTGATTTTGTTCAAGGGAAGTTAAACCTGATTCGGCCATTCTGCGGTGTCTCTTGACTTATTTTTTAGGCCTTCCACGTCTTGTCAGTATCTTGTACTATCACATCAGATGTTTGGTCCTATACTCGTGCTAGTTTGAGAAGGTCTCCATTGACTTCTTGCTGGCAGGTTTGTCTCTTATCGACTATGACATATTTCTCTGAGAGTAAACCTAGAGCCATGCCCTGGCCCTATTTACAACATTGATAGGTGACCTTGTGCTCAACATTTGATCATCATTATGGGTCTTTGACTAAGTGGTTTTCCTTGTGTTCGATGTCAACATACATTATCACACTTGGAATTCGTGCAGTACCTTGATTTCCATTTGACCCTATCGGTGGATATCTCGCCTCTTTGTTATATTTCATTATTGGTTGCTTCAGAGGGTTTCTTCCATGCGCTAGCTTCATCTTATGCATGTCGGAAATGTACTTCGGGTTGGTTCCTTCACTCTACTTCATCTGATTCCTTCCAAATTTTGGCCTGCGGGTTACACTCATGCTAGACTAATGTAGGATGCCTCAATGCATTCCTTCCAACAGATCTTTTCCCATCGACTCCAACTCATTGCTCTGGGACTAAGGTCTAGATTATTTTTGTCAGTACCTTAGGGTTTGCAGTCATCTGTGGCAGACTCTTTGCTGTTTACAGTGAGGATTCATTATTGCCTCCTGATTGATAGATTCTTACAAGTGTTCGACTTCAACTCATTCATTCGCACTTGTTAGATTGTACTGGGGCACCTTGACACTCATTATCATTATCGGTGGGTTGTCTCGCATTTGTTAACGGTATAAATTATTGACCGATAATAAAACGATTTCTCACATGGTTGACTTCAGCTCATTTATTCCCATTGTGTATAATTGTGCCATGGTGATTGGTGAAGACCTTGGGTTTGCATCAGCATGCTTCGGTTCACTTTTGACAGTTCATCCAGTTTCTGCCAGTGACGCCATCCACCCTTATATGTTGCAGTTTCAGTACAATAGCATCTTATATGTTGGCTCTTGAGTTGCGTGATTGTACCATATGTTCCACCTCTTATGATTTGGTACCTGGAGATTCAGTTACTTGTGCAATCAGATATCTATTACAACATCATTTATCAGTCTTCTATATGTGATACTTGGGCTTGATTTCGACTTGTACTTCCAAGAAGTGATCAGATGATTCACTATTTACTTTCTAGTTCAGCTATACTTGTATACATTTTGGATCTATAGACATGATTTTCTTTCACTAAGCATGGGTATGCCCACCTCAGACATGAGCTGACTCTCTGACTTCTTTCATTGGTTTTTTGGCAGGCTGAAATCTAGTGAAGTCCTCTCTTGTCTTCGCAAGGTTCTTTCTATGCACATAATATATTTCGGCCATCATGTACCCCTTCTGATATCATATATTAGGGGGCATCTGTTATAGCATAATTTTCACCCTCATGTGATTAATGATTGTCTCTTTGGCCTTGGGCACCCTTTTCCCCTAGACTTGAACAACTTCATAAAAATAGTGTCTAAAAACCCATACACGACTATGCCCAGAATTTTCCGCATATATACACGAGTCCATTGATACTTTTCCATGTATGCCATTTAAATCATTAAAAATATATAAAATTCCCTATTTTTGAGGCAGGGGGATGGTTATTCCTGTAATTCAACCACCCCAGCCCATGGCCTAACTGTTTCCAACTGCTGAAACTACTTTGAGGGAGTATAAAAGCCCCTCATGTGTATGGCCTAAGGAAGAGAGAAAATTATAGATATTATACTCTGTTGGAGCCCTATTTCAAGTCTGATATTCTCGTGCCTCCTGCACTTCCCAGGTATATTCAAGAAACCCTTATTTCCTTGAGATGCTCATCGTTCTATATGACATCTAGTGTGTACACATCTTGGAAGAATTCTTGTGAGGCAAGGGCCGGATGGATCCAGAGGATGGTATGCTCGAAGACCATGGAAGGATTCAGGTGATCTCTCCATATTTCTATTGATGTACGTGCCATTTATAATAATAAGAACCACCTTGTTCCCGATATTCACGTGTTTATATCTCTTTATATATGTGCAATGATAATTAATTGAATGTTTGATATTGTTCTTATGATATTATACATGAGTTACACTGACGTTTAGGGACTAAATATGCTGTACAACTAGAGTTTCGTGTTCGTTCTTTCTTGATTTCTAGGTTACGAAGCATGAAGGGTTGCTAGGGGTTTGCACCCCGCGGGATCTACATCAAACGTTGGACTTTCGGGTAAGTTATGAAACTTGTTATATCTAGTTTTCAGTATAAAAGATAGGTTAAGTGAGTCATTCTTGAATGGTATGCCCCTGATCTGTGAAGGTTGCTGACCCAAAAACCTTTAGGGAGTTATTTCCCAAAACAATGGGTTTGTGGCATAACAACAAGCTGCACACAAATGTTATTTTTGTACAAAGTAAGATTTAGAAAAATCAGGGCTAGGATACATAGTTTTCTCTTCATCCCTATTTTCCTCTTTGGTTCTATTTTGAGCATGTGGAACCAGTATCTTCTCTCCTAATCTATTTTCTTTAACAAGTCAAGCTTGAATATTTTGACCAACATTCTTTTCACTAACTTATCAACAATAAATTTAAAGCATGTTCAGCTATGATTAGGCTAGATAGCTGAAAAATACATCATTTTGCACTAGTAGTGGCATTTGGACTTGCACACTTTCAGTATGATTGTTTTTAAGGCATGGGGTTGTACCCTTTCTTTTATAATTTGCCCTCTTTTTCCATTTCTATGTGTTTTTTCTGTTTTTCATTTTTTATTAAAACAATATGAAACTAAAAATATGCTCATAGGGCTGAGCTTATTTTGCATGCCTATCTATCCTAATCTAACCTATACATGATAGAAATTTATTTGGTGAACTCTCTTTTCCAATATAACCAGTAAAGTAGATGATTGCATGGGTGATCTTGTTTCAGCTCTTTGATGATGCTGAAGAAATCAAAAGGCCACTTGCACCTTACTTGTGCTTGAACAGTAATGCCTAAAATTCTCTTTAAACCTTGCATCAAACTCTTCTTGGCAAAAAACACTTCTCTTTTAGATTTCCCAAGGAAAACAACAAATGGATCTTGGAATGATACATGATCTTGAGGACATGAGACATAAGCTTCATCTAGGACTACTCCTTCTTCCACTTGGCTATGTTTGGGACTCTTTTGGGAAAGAAAATCCACCTCTTCCTCATGATCATATGAACTGGTAGATTCATCATATGTGGCAATGTTATCCTCTAAAAAACTTGACTTGTTTTGATAGAGTGGTTTGAAATCTGTGTGAATGCCATCATATTGATGAGTAGGAGCACTCTTTGGCAATAGATCTTCTTGAGAAAGAAGTGCAGCAACTTTCTTGTGATCCATAATTTCCATGCCTTCATCTGCAATTTGTAATCCAAATGAAATTGGCGACTGCTTATCTGGAGCTAAGAAAATTTCTATGTCATAAATGATTTCCTCAACCATTTCAAGATAAGGCTTCTTATTTACAATTGGTTCAAGAAACTCATTAGCTTTCCCAACCTCATCAGCAAAAATGATATGCTGCCGATTTCCAATCACATGAAAACTATTTCTGATGGATTGAAGTGAAGTAGAGAAAAGAGTCAGAGACTCTTCACTTAATTCTAAACTTTCAAGGATTTCCTCATCAGTGTCATAGGTGACCTGTCTTAGTTGATTACTGCTTTCAATCTTATTATAGTGAGCTTTCTCCCACAAATCAACTGCTGATGGCTCTGCAAGTTTAGCTTCTACTTGGATATCATAATCATCAATATATTGATCAAACCTTGGAGAATCATTAATATAAGTAATGTCACCAGCCATACATATTGGACTATTAGATTGTTTCTCTTTGAATTGATTTAAAAATCTATTTTATGACTTATGGTATGCAAGATTAGCAGGAGAATGATCAGAAAATTTTTGGTCATATGAAGTTTTAGATACTGTCTGCATGTTTAGAAGATGATTTATTTCTTCTTCAGTTAAAAAAGGAGGAATTTTTCCTTTTCCTTGGAAATAACTACAACAGTCCTCTTTCTCTTGTGAAGGTTGATTTAGAGTCTGAATGTCTTCTTGAGTCTCACTTAGAAGAGATGATGAATCATCACTTATGTTTTTAGAGGGTTTCTGTGGGTGTTCTTTCATTTTTTGATTGGTTTCATCCTTTATCAACTCTTCTTGATTTTTGTGATAGTTACTTTGAGCATGAGATTCATAATTTGCCTCTGATAGGTTCTCAAGGTGCCAATTTCCTTTCAAAATCTGAAATGAATCGAAGCATAAGGGTAGAGACTCTAAATGTGTTATCTCCTCCTTTATTTAGGATTTGATTTCATCCTTAACCAAATTTTCTTTATTTATGTGAGAGTTATCTTGAGCATGGGTTTCTTGAATAACTGCTAAGAGATCTTCAGGATGCAAATTTCCTTTCAATATCTCAAAAGAATTAAAGCATAAGGGTAGAGACCTTAAAGGTTTTGACTCTTCCTCTATTTCAGATTTTGTGATTTCAAGATGGCTGATTGTTTCTTTAGGGCACTCCTCTCTATTTATATTTGCAACTTTCTCATAATTCTCTCTTAATAATGAAGCACAAGATGTAGGAAAGTAACTAGTACCTACTTGGCAGCCTTCTTTACTCTCTTCTTTGCAGTATTTCTCGTTATGCATATTTTGTTTGCTTTTCTTGTTTTGTAGTGATTTAGTTTTCTTTTCCTGAGGAAGAAGTATATGTTGTTTTGAATAAGAAGCACCAACCTTAACCTTGTACCTTTCCTTTTTCCTGTCAAGTAGATGCATCAGTTTGCTAAATGTATCTATTAATATCTCTAGTTTTTCCTCTCTATTCATACTTGGATCCATCTTTGTTTATCAAAAAGAGGTCACTGCATCTTTTCAACCAGTTTAGAGTTCTCTACTAGTGGATTATTTAGGTCTATTGAGGGTTGTGGAGTCTCCAGGTGGAAGATTTGAACTTTGCTATCCACCATCAACATGATTGTAATGTTCCCAATTTTTAGCCTCAAGATAAAAGGAACATTAAAGTTAGCATATTTTTATTTTGTTGAATAAAATGGGTAAGGAGAAACCTTAACCCCTTTTGATGGAGAAATATCACTCCTTGTGTGAAAGGAGGAATAATAAAGCAGCTGAATTAAGCACCACATGGTGTGAACAGGATTGGATCATGCTTGATCTAGTCATTTTGACTAAGTCAACTAAAACTGTCTAGATGCATTGAACCTACTTGGACAACGGAGTTTTAGTGGAGGCTTCACTTGCTCGAGCTAGAAGCAAGTGTGAATGGGACCCATGGTGATAAAGGTTCCTTTGCTTGATAAGGAGGAGATGGCAGCCCATTTTCATTGTGCATTGGCTTATTATTTTCGTAGGGTCTGCAAAGACTTGCATCCCCAGGGTGTTTAGCAGGGTTTGTAGGGTTCTTGAACCCAAGGGTGTTCCCAGTTGGGAATCCCTACCTCATCCTCAAGGAAGGAGAGGGTTTGAGCTTCATTTCCTCATTTCGTAATTTTTCCAAGCTTCTCTTTGCAGCTACAGCATTATTTCTGCACTAGATTAACATTGTGTTGTTGGGTGCAGCAATAGAGGAACTCATAGAGTCATTCCTTGGCTTATTATTCAGCAGAGACCTTGTATTTTATTTGGAGGAGCAGCAGAGGATACTTCTGGGCATAATTTCAGATCTTTGGCACTAGGCCAATCACTCACCATCTCTCACAGCGCAGTCAAGGGCAGAAGCTGTGTTATTTTCAGAGGCAGTAGCTGGGAGAGCCATTTGTGCTTAGCAGGAGGAGTGTTTTTGAGTGAAATGGATCAACCCCTTAATTGATAAAATTATCAGAGGAGGGCATCACTATTTCAAATCTTCCATAGCCTCATTGTATATTTTGATTCAGTTGCAGTGACAATTCAGATTGTCACATTGTACATTTTCGGGCATTTCTAGCAATCTCTCCTAGATTGGCTAGAAAACTTGTATTGGAGCCCATTCTTCTATTCTTGGGAATTTATTTATATATTTCAGTCATATTTCATGTATGTACATCTATAGTAGCAGCAACACTCCTAGAGACAGCACTGTCACTGCTCTCCGGCATTTTATGCAGTTGCTGCATCTCTTGTATTTCATTGCTTATTCATTGGAGGTGGATTCTCATTGCATGAGGGGTTTATTCCTCATTATATTTCTGTATATTGTTGCTGATGCACTAATGTACATAATGGATGTAATATATTAAATCTTATGTTGCATTCATATTTTCATAGTTCATGGTTATGTTCATGTATTGTTGTAAGCTCTCTCACTGAGCATTTTTCTGAGAGATCTATTTTGGGGAGATTTGTATAAGCCTTCTAGGCTTATTTATTTGAGCTCAACTTCTATAAGAGAAGTTTTTAGTGAGTTAAAACGGGGATCCAAGCCCCCTTTTAGGTTATTTTTACACAACCTCTCTTATACAGCGTCCTTGAGGACCCTATAGCAGAAATTCCTAAAAAAGGAACATTACAGTGGTATCAGAGCATGATCTTTGGCTCAGCCTGTGGCTTCAATCCAAAGTGTTGAATCCATGAAGGGGAAGATTTAAAACTATATAGACAGAGTCTGCAGATGGCCAGGTAGCCTCTGGATCTGATATTTTTTTCAAAGGTGACATATCCAGTAAATGCCCCTGCAGTCAATCTCTGGAATAGAATTTTGATATTCTTGAGAAGGGAACTTTACAGCTGTGTAGCCCAAGATAAAATTCCATTAGAAGGAGAATCTCCTCATTTGGAAGAGGAGATGTACAAAAAAAAACAAAAAAAGAGGAATGACGGAAGAGGAGGTTTCCCTTCTTCTTTTCCAGACACTTGAGGGTATCATTGAAGACCTTGAGGAGAAAGAAAGGGAAAATTGGAAATATTTTCAGAGAGGGTTTGAAGATGAAGCAAGCTCTAGATATTTTTATGATGGGTGTGAGCATTTAGCCACACATGCAGATCCATAGCATAGTCCATTTCCCACTTGCACTGCCGGAAGGATGGAGAAAGGAGATGAGGCCATTGGAGGAGCATCACTGCAACTCAAAGGTATGGCTCATGCTTTATGGTTTGGAAATTATATTTCATGCTATCATGCAAATGTAGAATCACATGATGGATTCACTAAAGGGTTGGTGAGATAATTTGATGAAAATCATTGTGAATCTCTTTGTAATAAAAAATCAAAAACTTTGCATGTATTGGAGAGAACCATGAAACAAAATCCATTCCATATTTCTGAAAGGGATGAAAATGTGTATGATGACTTGCTAAAAGCAAGATCCCTATTATATTAAGGGCACTCTTATATTTGTGATAACATGGAGATCCCTCTTTTAGAAGAAGACCAAAATCCATGGTCTCTCATTGAAGGGGAGACATACTCACATATTGATGAAGAGAATGTGCATTAAAGAATCCACAGTGCTGTCATATTGGAGGAAGATCCATCACCACATGGAGATGAGAGGGGAGCCAGTGCTTCTATGAGAGGAGTCCTTGTTTCTATGCAAGGGATTCCAAGTATTTTAACATGTGGGAAACAAGGCACAATTCTGGAGTCATTTGCAGCAACTTGTGGGGATTATGAGATGGAGGAGGAAGAGAAGGATTAGCATCAAGGGTTGATACACCCTTATCTATTCCGAAGAGTCTTTGCACAAAATAAGGATACTGTACCACGCAGTGAAGAGAGGGACAAGTCAGTCCTCTTATATATACAATCCACTTCTGATCTTGATGTCTCACTATATGGAGGCATTCCACCTGGAAGGCCACCTGATCTAACATTGATGAGGGGCATCTTGTCATACAGTTCACCACTCTTGGATTCCGGATAGGTGAATACTTTTAAGGAGTCTAGCATAGCGTAGAGAGTTTGGTACAGACCCAAGGAGGAGAGAGACACTCTCTCATTTTCAGCATCACCCACTCTCATCAGTCATACTGTGCTGACAGAGTTTGCTGCAGGGATGGAGGATTGCATCTTCATGATGCAGGATGATTGCTCCACATATTTGATGAGGAAGAGGATAATTCCTTTGAGGAAGAACTCTTTCATACATAGGAGTGGATGGACGCCACTCATGCTTACTTTGACCCAACTTGGGAGATTCCTGTTGGATGACAGCTTCTCATGGGAGGCCAACTTCCCAGGATCACCATTATTATTTGAGCATGAGCAGCTGCATGATTGGCATGGAAGAATTTTGGAGGATGAATTTGGCATAGAGGATGTCAAAGTAGTAGGCAAAAACATGAGGGGAGCATCACATTGCAGATCACCAGCGTTGTCTATGAGGAGGATGGATCCAGGTTGGAGGACTCAGCTTTTGGTTGAGTATTCCCAGGATCTTGGTGCATGCCTGATTCTTGATGACCAAGAGGGAGATGACAGATACATGATGGATGATATGGTCATATATTGTTATGGAAAAATCTTCTTGGCTAGAGTTTCTAGTCTCAAGGAGAAACTATTGCATGCAGCACATGAGGACTCCCTAGCTATGCACTTGGATGCATATTCTGCTTTGCTAGAGGAGTTCATTTGGGAGGGCATTCAGCATGATCTATATCAGCATATGGAAATATGCATAGCCTGGATTTTTTTGGAGAGGTTGGCACAACCATTTCCCTACTCATTTGAGGTGAGGGAGAGCGTTTAGATGAGCCATTTCAGCTCAAGGACCGGAGTACATGGTAAAGGAGGTATATGTTTTCATTTTGGTTTACCTTTATTTACATTATATGAGTAGCTTGGTGAGCTAAGGATGATCACATCTCCTTATGCTACTTATTATGATGTACTTGTGGCCCATTGCAGCAATGGGAGTGGCTATTTTTATGATGGTTTGTGGGGGAGGCCACATATTTCTTGGTGTGCACCATTGGCACCAATTTGTACTTTCATGTTTTCATCTTATGAGATGTTTGTGGCAGCAAACAAGTGGCTGGAAAAGCACTTGTTGTTTTTAGTTTTGATGCAGAAAAGAGGTGCACTGCATTGGTCCCATGAATGGAGCAATGACCCACTCTCTAGTTGTCTTGTGACAGCTTGTTTCCTTTGCATGTTGCCTCCTTGTATTTCTGATGTTTATACATTCACAAGGAGCACTATTGTGAGAGTGTTGTATATTTTGGGACAGCCCATTGGGAGCATGATTCTCCCCATTTTATATGTTTTATATTGCAGGAGACACCATGGGAAAACCATGATTGCCACATTGCTACTTTTCTCTTCTTGTGGGAAAAACCACTTGGAGAACTTGAGGGGGCACTTCATGGCTTATTTTCTTGATGGGGAAGCTTGGGCCATTATTGGAGGCCATACCATTTCAGACCAAGGACAAAGGAAGCCCCATGTGTACCACAAATGGAGAGAGAAACACCATGGGAATCAAAAGCCCAACTCTCCATTCAGCCCCAACACATTGCATATACCAGGGGTTGAGACTTTCATTTGGATGATAGCATGGATGAGAGGATCATGATTGGGGATATATTTTTCCCATGCATGTCATCACTCTTACCTTGAGGAGGCCATAGCACAGCAAGGAGGTTTCCACCTACACCTTCTATTTTTCCATGATGAGCACCATTCTGGTTTGCATATTTGGAGGAAGCATGGGAGGACAGATTTATTGTAGCATATATTGAGCAGTGGTGGAGATTGTTGATGAGGAGGCCACAAGAGAATAAGGGGGAGAAATTTTGTTCTCTCTATGCAGTTTCTTGAGGACAAGCAACATGTGGGAGGGGAGGACTGTAATGTTCCCAATTTTTAGCCTCAAGCTAAAAGAAACATTATAGTTAGCATATTTTTATTTTGTTGAATAAAATGGGTAAGGAGACACCTTAACCCCTTTTGATGGAGAAATAAAACTCCTTGTGTGAAAGGATGAATAATAAAGTAGCTGAATTGAGCACCACATGGTGTGAACAGGATTGGATCATGCTTGATCTAGTGATTTTGACTAAGTCAACTAAAAATTTCTAGATGCATTGAACCTACTTGGACAGCGCAGTTTTAGTGGAGGCTTCACTTGCTTGAGCTAGAAGCAAGTGTGAATGGGACCCATGGTGAGAAAGGTTCCTTTGCTTTATAAGGAGGAGATGGCAGCCCATTTTCATTATGCATTGGCTTATTATTTTCATAGGGTCTGCAAAGACTTGCATCCCCGGGCTGTTTAGCAGGGTTTGTAGGGTTCTTGAACCCAAGGGTGTTCCCGGTCGGGAATCCCTACCTCATCCTCAAGGAAGGAGAGGGTTTGAGCTTCATTTCCTCATTCCAGCATTTGGCCAAGCTTCTCTCTGTAGCTACAGCATTATTTCGGGAGCAGATTAACATTGTGTTGCTGTGTGCAGCAACAGAGGAACTCATATAGTCATTCCTTGGCTTATTCTTTAGCAAAGATCTTGTATTTTCTTTGGAGGAGCAGCAGAGGATACTCCTGGGCATCATTTCAGATCTTTGGCACTAGGCCAATCACTTACCATCTCTCACAGTGCATTCAAGGGTAGAAGCTGCATTATTTTCAGAGGCAGTAGCTGGGAGAGCCATTTGTGCTTAGCAGGAGGAGTGTTTTTGAGTGAAAGGGATCAGCCCCTTGCTTGAGAACATTATAAGAGGAGGGCATCACTATTTAAGATCTGCCATAGCCTCATTGTATATTTTTATTCAGTTGCAGTGACAAGTCAGATTGTCACATTGTAAATTTTCCGGCATTTCTAGCAATCTCTCCTAGATTGGCTAGAAAACTTGTATTGGAGCCCATTCTTCTATTCTTGGGCATTTCTTTAGATATTTTAGTCATATTTCATGTATGTACATCTATATCAGAAACTACACTCCTAGAGACAGCGCTGTCACTGCTCTCTGGCATTTTATGCAGTTGCTGCATCTCTTGTATTTCATTTCTTATTCATTGGAGGTGGATTCTCATTGCATGAGGGGTTTATTCCTCATTATATTTCTGTATATTGTTTCTGATGCACTAATGTACATGATGGTTATAATATATTACATCTTATGTTGCATTCAGATTTGCAAAGTTAATGGTTATGTTCATGTATTCTTGTAAGCTCTCTCATTGAACATTTTTCTGAGAGATCTATTTTGGGGACATCTGTATAAGCCCTCTAGGCTTATTTCTTTGAGCTCAACTTCTCTAAGAGAAGTGTTTAGTGAGTTAACAAGGGGATCCAAGCCCCCTTTCAGCTTATTTTTACACATCCTCTCTTATATAGCGTCATTGAGGACCCTATAGTAGAAATTCCTGAAAAGGGAACATTACAATGATTGGGATTGCTTAATGCATTCCCAGGGGAGTTTATAAGAACTAGAGGGGTAATAGGCCTACTGGAGGCTAGTGGAGTCACTAGGTGGATATTTTTAGTTGTTTTGAAGATAAGTTTCTATGGTCCACCACCAATACTGACAAAAAGCCAATCTAGAAATGTTTTGGGGTTTTCTGAGTTTTCTATATGCATCCCTTAAGGTATGTAAGAGTGTCCTATAGTTGAGTCATTATTTTGCTAGGATGGTGAAAAAGCTAGATTCTACTCGTAGGCTATCAGTTAAGTTTCTCTATGATTTGACGAAGGTTTTTGAAGTCCTAAGGGATACTTAGATTGTCATTGACATCATAGGTTGCATCATGATCACCATTGTGTTGGTGGAAGTGATGAGGTGATTTACAAATCATAGGATTTTAAAGTTTAACTGAGGGTTAAAAGAGTCAATAAGAGTTTTTAGACTACTATGTACTCTGTCCCACCGTGATCGCCATTATGTTAGTGTCTCGTAATTTGGCAGATTGGTAAACCAAACGGCAGGGTAACATGAGACCAATCTTTGGAGTCCTAGGACCTATCCTTCTTGGAATCAGAGAGGGCTCTCTCTATTATGCGAAGGATGTGAACTTGTTCTCTTTGTATGTTTGATTTTAGGCTAGTTTGTTAAGTATATTTTGTTTTGTTTTGGTTTTGAGGTAAAATTGATCAAGTAAGACAAATGGAAAGAGAGTTCATCAAATCAACAGGGCTATGGGGTCAGATAAAGTCAAGGATGTCTAAATGATGGACAAGGTGTACTACAGGACCGATTTAGCAAGGTCAATGGATCTTTTGGGTGAGGTATGAGGTGAAATGAACATTAAGTTGGTGAAAAACGAAGAATTCTTAAACATATATAGTTTGAAAGCAAATACTCATGAGGTAGGGCAAACCATTAATCTCTATGAACAATACTCAAACTGATAAACATGAAAGATAAACATTCAGGTGAGACATAAAAGCATAAGAACTCCTAACTTTAGAAATTCATCTTCAGTTGATGGGAAAACATATAAGATTAAACAAATAACTTAATATGTGGAGAGGGAACTCCTAAACAACATATATCAAACTATCGGGAACTCTGAAACAAGTTGGTAAGCATGGAAAAAGGGCAATATCGAACGAGACCTCTTTGACTTAACCTAATCAATCAATATTTCATAGAAAGGCTTCAGAATAGGGCCTTGAGAACTTCAAATAAGCAAGGCATACCTTAAATAATATTTGATAGCTAGCATACTGACTATTAATGAAACAAATAAAAAATTCTTGGTGGACTTAAGGAGCAGTTAAGAATTCTTTATAATGACCAAGAAGAAGCAAAACATCAAAGTTGTAATAAACAAGAGGTTTGAGGTGCTTCCATGAGAATATCTCAACCTATACTTTTCTAATCTACAACAAACAAGAAGTATGAAACATTAATGGAAAAAATAAGACATAAAAAAATCACGGAAACATCACCATTGACCAAACTATGGAATCATGCACACAATGCTTCTCCGCCATCAAGCCAAGCAAGCCATTCATCCACTTCATAAAACCAATATTTTCTCCAAGCTCATAAAACTATGTCTTGCTCTTAACATGTCAAGTTCTCCAAATTTTTACAATGAATCCTCATGGTTTATATAAGCCAAGAGGAGAAAGAGCTCACTAGAGCAACTAGAAGGCCATTGGCAAAAGCAAAATCTCTAAAACTGTCCTTGAGGCCTTACAAGGTCCAAGGCACAAAATATCCTTTTCGGATCAAAATAGCAAAAATATTGACTTTTAGGCTCTGAAATACATGATAGAACTTTCCTAATGCACATTTTCCTTGTCCTCACACAGGAATGCATAAATCTATCTCTGTTTTTGCAAAATTTCCAGGCGCGCAGCACCAAAAAAGGCCTTTTGGCAGCAAGGTTTTGGAGGACTTCCTGATGTCGAAAAAAGCCCCGTGATGGCTCGTTGGAAAGCTATGAATGTAAAATTTCAAAATATACTTGTTTTTTCTCAATATTTTCTCTAGAAGTTTCCCAAAAAGTAGAAAATGTGCATATTCCCAAGGGCACAAAACTTGTTCAGAAAAAGTGGCAGAAAGGTGAAAATTGGTTGCTTTTGGACCTTTTGAGGGACAAGATCAACTCCAAATGAGCTGAAAATTTTGTGAGAATGATCCTACAGTGCCAAGGAATCCAAAAATTTAAAATTTTCCTACTGAAGATACTCTGAGAAAAATCACAGTGCCTAGGGTGCTGTGCTCCTAGGCTTAAAAATTTACAAAAAACCAAAAAGTGTCCAATTTTTCTCAAAATTGGTGAGTGAATCCCTAAAGGATCCCTAGAGACTTGTAATGAAGCTTGAGCAAATATTCCAAGCCTAGATTTGTCTTTTCCATATTTTGGCACCAGGTGCCTCCTTCGGGCAGTTTTGAGCCTTTTCCTAGCAAACTGATTTCTCCTTTTATAATGTTCAGTCATATTTCTCTGTAAGCCCGGATTCTTGTTTGCCTTCTCCAACTTAGCCTCCAAATGCAATTTTTCCCTTTCAAGCCATGATTCTTTGTCATGTTCAATTTCCAAGGCTAGGAGCTCAGTGAGAGGGAATTGTTGTGCTCAGGCTGATTCTTCCTCTCTCTGTTTTTCTAATGCTCTCCTAAGACCCATAGTCTTAGGCCTCTTCCTAGCTTGCCCTTCTTCTTCATAGTAACCCATGTACTCCTCTAGTTGCACTTGTGATTTCTGAGCTTCTCTTTTGTATTTGAGCACCTGGGCTTCATAAATGGAAATTTGGCCACTGATTTGCTCGTTTTGTGTTTTTAGTAAATGAATGATATATTTTGATCTTTCCAAATAAACCTCTAAATCTCTGATTTGTGCACTTCGGTCCTGTAGGAGAGAATTGAGTATCCTGGTTTCATTGTCGTCATCACTGTCAATGTGGATGAGCTCAAATTCCCTCTCTTTTTCATGGCTGCTTTCTTGTTCTTCCATTTCCTTCTTGCCTTTGTCCTTCATGGGCTTCTTACCCTTGTCTTTCTTTGGAAATTCACCCTTGTCTCTCTTTGGAAGTTTACCCCTACTCCTCAATGCCCTGATGACATTGCTTTTCACTGTTTGAGTGACTTTACCTCTCACTGTTTTGGTGATTTTACCTTTCACTGGTTTTGAAGAGGAGTGCATGGCCCCTTGCCTTTTTTAGGCAGCAAACACATGCCTCCTACCTTTCTGATAAGGGATGGTGAGAGGTGTCCCAACCTGGGCATGCATAATTTGATCATGTACAGCCCTAGGACTGTCTTTTTCTTCAAGAGTGTTTTCTGTGTGTATCTCTTTGTAACTTTGCTATTTGCAGTCCCTCTGATTATCAATTTCAACATTTTTTATGCTCTTATCACCAGGAGTACCTTCAAAAATTTCATATTCTGTTTCCGCATTGTGGGAGGCACCTAGGTCTGATACTTTTTCATCTTCAAGACTGTCCACTTATTTACCCTTTTCACTATTGTTTCGATTGTCTCCTCTTTGGCTATCTTTCTCTTTGCTATCTTCATATTCTCCATCACTGTTTGTAGCATGATCTGCATTGTTTTCCTTAAGGCCTTCATCATATTTTCCCTCACTGTTTGTATCATCTCCCTTATCTTCATTATTTTTTTCATCACTCCTTGGTTCATCTTGATTATCACTGTTTTCTTCAGGGCCTCCGCTGCTTTCTTCAAGGCCATTTCCTCCTTTATTTTCATTATTTTCTTCCTCATTTTCATCATCTTCTCCCTCATGCTCCTCATATTCCTCACACTCTTCCTCACTTTGATCATCTCTACTTTCTTCTGGGCCAACATTGCTCTTTTCAGGGCCACTACAGTTTTCTTCATGACCACCTTTGTTTTCTTTAGGATCACTTTTATCAGGGGAAGGTGTTTGAAGAATGTTTTTTTGGGAGAGTGATTCATGGGAGGAAAGTGAATCATGGTCATTAGAGGGTGATGAAGGAGTATGAGGAAGGTTTTGAGAAGAGGATGGCACACTTTGCAGTGGGATGGAGGATGAAGTGGCGAAGTCATCATGGGAAATAAAGGCTTCCCAAGGAATTCCTTGGTGCTGCACTTGGTGAGTTACAATGATTTTGACAAGAGAGTGATGAAGTAGGCTTGCCATCTGCTGGGCTGGGGATTTCTTTTTCAGGATGATAGACATTTTTTCAATTCTTTTGCAGAGGAAATAAGGCATGTTCAGTAACTTGGTCCTGGTGAAGTGCATGAGGAGTCTAATATGATAGGAGTAGATTCAGGATAACCTACCCTCACAGGTAAAGTATTTCATGACAATCTTCATGAGGAGGGAATATTTGTCTAGTAGATGCGAAAAAGGAAAAATGGATTTACATGCAGATTGACAACAAGGTTTTAGAAAAGGATGATAATGGATCAAGTCAAGATGTTTCTGTTTAAACCATCTCTCTCCTATGCAAGGCATACCAGTGGCTTTAGAAATAGCTTTAGGGGTCAATTCAAACCTTACCCCTGCTAGATGAACTTTATGCCTGTGAAGCCTTAGGGAAAATAACTCTGTTAACTGAGGATGGCTCTTGAATTCTTGTACCTTGTTGTAGAAATCAAAACACCCTAATTCTTGGAAATCAAATAAGACAGAAGGGGAGGCTATCAGCTCTTTGGTGTCTGTAGGTTCAAACCTATTAAGCTTCCCTCCTTTCTTAGAATGTCTCCTTGGTCTTTGAGGCTCATCACTCTCTTCTTGAGACATGGTGATTACTTTTCCCCTTCTTCCAATTTTTTTAAAAAAAGGCTCTTTTTCTGATGAAGTGATGAGGAGAGAGGTTTTTAGGATATTTTGGACCTCTAAACAGGCTTATAAGATTAACAGAGAAACATGTTGCAATTTCTATCCAATTTTTCTCAAGATGTCTTTGATATAAGCTTAGCCCTAATTGGTGCTTTTACAATTTCAAAACATGAGGAGGAGATGCTATTTTATGGAGAATACCTCTAGAAATTATCTCTTATGGTAAAATGAAACTTCTAGGAAAAAAAATCCAATTTTGGCCCTTTTTGTAACTTTCTGGGTAGTGTTGCGCTTTCTCTCCAGGCGCGCAGTGTCGGCTCGGGTGCTGTCTGCACGAGGCTGTGTGCAACGGGTGTAGTGGTGGGCACGCAGTGTCTTCCCGGGCACTGTCCACATGATATTGTGTTGCGGCAGGCACCGTGGTTGGCACGCAGAGCCTTTTGGCCCGGGCGACAGACACAACAACAGGCGCGCAACACCGATGGGCACGGGTGCTGCCTGCACACGAAGTCGGGGCGTTGTCGGGTGACAGTCCCTGCACGTCGGGCGGGAAAGAGAACACGCAGCACCATTCTTCAGGTGTGCAATGTCTGGTTAAAACTTGCACTGGACGCACCTACAGGCACGCAGCGTTTGCAAAAAATCACCTGAGGATGCTCTGCGAGACTTCAAACGCACTTCTTCTCCTGCCAAGAGTGGAATGAAAAGGAAAAAGGCCATTGGGCCTATTTATATTCCTCTTTTTGAAATAATTTTGAACAAAAACCCACTTTTTTAAAGTTTTAACTCCACCTTTCCATTGTTTTCTTTTGACTGTCTTTTCAGTGCAAAAAGCTTTTTTGGAGCCAGTCTTCTTTTTTGTTTCTAAATCACTGATTTATGATTTGAGAAATTAATTGATTTGTCATGGCATTTGTTTGTCTTTGCAAGGCAATTTTAGAATATGCTGTGCCTCCATACTCCTTAAAACAAGGTTGTGACTGTCTTTTGTGTGACAATTTAACTAACAACCCCTGATTGTTACTCTTTTAGTGCAAATGGCACCTAGATCCTTTAAAATAAGATTTTCTCACCTTTTGGATTTCAAAATCACATATTTGATTTTAGTGGAGTTTTGTACTCTTTCACTTATCTTTAGCAGATAACTCAAAAAAAATTTACACCCTCTATTGTTGATGAAGGAGGTGTTGCTTTTTTACCTTATCATGCCTATTTGCATTTTATCCAAATTTTTGAAACTGTCTCCAAAAAACCTTTCCATTGTGGGTCAATAATCAGATATTTGTATTTTCAAACAAATCATACCATGTTGTTTTTCTTCTTCAGTGTGACTATACTCTTCATAGTGGTCTTAGTCTGTTTTCATCTGATGGTGCATCTGAAAACCTTTGTCTTGTTTGCAGGGTCGCGGGAAAAGGCAGCTATCCCTTTCCCAGTTATTCTTTGAGGCCCAAACTGTCTGAATGATATTTTTCCAAAAAGAAGCATGCATTTTCATATATAACCGACATTTTGAAATTTACATAGAGGTTTTTATAAGCAGTAATTTACCTCTTATAATGACATCAAGACCTTTGTAGTAGTCTCCAGATCACTGTTGTGCCTTTTAATCACTATAGATGATCTCTTGAGACCTTTTAGGCATCCCTGTATTATCTATGTAGAGAAACTATTGATTTTCCTTGTGACTTCCAACTCACTGTACCTTTTATTCAAACTGTCAATGACCTAACTGAAACTCTCTTTGGTGCCTCTCTTTGACTCTGTTTTTCTTTAGATTAAACATCAAGACATCCCTGTAGAGATGCATTTGACATGATGGCTTATTCTTGGTAGATTTCACTGTTGGACCAGGAGGTCCACTTTGGAGGTTGTTTGAGTGCCTTCTTTAGAAATATGACAACCTCAGCTCTGTTTCTCATGAGTTTACCCTTGATTCTTTGTGAAAAAACAGTGCATAAAAATGATGGTGCATGACCTAGGGAAACCTAATTGACTTGTTTGCAAGGTTTTTTAGGAAAGGGCTTTTGACTCTTGTTTCGAAAACAAAGTTTTTGAACAAGACAGGGTTTTTAGATATCCTTATATGCACCACCACCTATAAACCTAGACATTTTATGGTACTTTGAAGGGTTTTCTAGACAAACTTTTGATATCAACAATGACTTGGGCAATTTGGAGAGTAAGAGGGAAAACTTGGCTTAACTTGGCCAGAAAAATTTCTGAAGTAAGAAGGCTTATGCATCAGATGTAGAATACTATAGACAGAAGTAACAATCATGGATAGAATAAGGCTTTTTAATCCATGATGGGGTCTTGACAGGATGACCAAGCTAATCATAGCAGACAAGAAAGGAGGGAGAGTGAAAAAATTTCTCTAAGGGGATTTCTAGAAGACATGAAGATTCTTTGAATTTGGTTTCTAGAAAACTTGGACAAAGCATATAGTCATCTAAACAAGTGAAAATTACTGATGACTAACAGATCTGAAAGATTACTGAATGCGGAAGTATTGTTGGATACCTGAATCTATTGGAAATTACTCTGTGATGGTTGGTTGATTAATATATGTTGATGCGTTATTGATTTAAGCTGCGAATATATTTGTGTTACTTGTTTATGCTGCGATCTGGGTTTGTTCTGCAAGAAGATCTAGAATAGTTGTGTTATCTTTATATAAGTTCATGATCTGTAATATAAGATCTGGTCGCTATAAGACTGAATGTAGCTCGGATGGACTTACCTACCCTCTCCCAAGGTGCGGAAACCTAGTTCCAGCACCCACTCATACTACTTCGGGTGAGACTTTGGCCTACGCAAGCAGGTCATTGCCGAAAGGGCCAGTAGTATAGGGGTTTGTTGGAAAACCTTGAACCTCTGAACTTGGGCCAGGACCCCTCGAGCCAAAAAATGGTTCCGTTGCTGGGACCTGGAGCATTTTGAGAGAGGGATCAGTTAATGCCAAGGCCATACTAGAAGCCTAAGAGAAAGGAAATTGATGACTGGTTCAAACAGTAAGTTCAGGAATTTTCCATAAAAGAAAACCACAATGAGAGGTTGACCACCGAAGAGTGGAAGAATAATTACATTTTCATAGAGGTCTACGAGATCTTCTTTGTAATGATTGCGATCGAGCTCCAGGAGTGGCTCGCAAGGCTGGTAGAATTTCAGAAGTGTTGGAAGGATGAGCGGATCACAGAGTGGATCCCCGAACTAATCCAACAGTTAGAAAATATTGATAACACCATCACTCGCACAGTGTACGATTGGGTAGACAGTGTGTTAGGAGGATTTGTGAAAGAATTTTCCATCGATTAGTTTGTCTCCTACTTTGAAGCAAAGAGAAGATTCTTCACGATGTTCCAAGGTAAGTTTCTGAAGACCTTACCATTGCTGATCAAGATATTATTATGTGAAAAGAGTATTCTATGTAGCCATACTGAGTGAATGACCTCTGGTCTGAACAGAAGCACAACGCGGAGTGGCAAATACTACAGGAGATAGATTGGTCTATAGTCCGGTAAGGAAAGCAACTTCGCAGAGTCTTCCAGCCACACCACTTTCAAACCAGCCTAGAGGTAAGAATTCACCTACCCCTCTGCCACCAGAAGATGACATGGTTATGCACATGAAGTTGCTGACCTTTAAGGGTGTAGGAGATGAAGACATGGATCAGTTCTGGTTTGTCACAGAATTGGTATGGACTGCGCAGAATGTAGCTAGTGATGTGGTGAGGCGGGCACAACTATCCCTTGCCTTTGAAGGAAGAGTGCTGGAATGGTACATGGGATACATTGGACAACATGTGAACGCAACAATTTAGGAGGTTAAGAATGCTTTAAAGTAGAAATTTAAGAAGCCTAAGTCCTACTTGCAAATAGTGGTTGATCTCAAATATTTCAAGCAAGGGCCCTCTGAGTCTGTGTGGGAGGCCGATCAATAACTAAAGAAATCGATTAGAGAAGGAGGATTTTAATATGATGACAGATAGCATACAAAATGGTTCATCGTCATGTTACTGCCTTACCTATGCACACCTATGGGTCACCAAACTTTCGACTCGCAGGAGAAAGCCTTGGAAGCTGCGATGAAGTTAGAAGCTGTGCCTTGAGATAAGACCTAGTTGGGCATCGAACAGATCCAAGGGCATCTAGAAGTAATGCACATGGAGATCCAGAACCTGCGACAACAATGGGGGGCAGAAGATAGTTCTGAAAGGTGGCGCATACGATGCAGGGTGAATGGTCACACCAAAGATAACCGCCCTTTACTAACATACTATATGCAGGCAGGAGGACCTAGTTCGCTGCATCCAGGATCAAGCAAAGGACTTAGTATATTGCGTCCAGCCTCCAATGAACCTTCGTTATGGTGCGAGGATTTCCGCGTAGCTGGCCTGCATGATACGAACCATTGCCCCCACCTAGGTGCGTACGTCCTAGAAGTAAAACAACAATGGTGCAGGTTTTGTCGGTGAGTAGGACATGATGAGTAGAACTGTTGAACGTATGATCTGATGATAGATTGAGGAAACTTATATAGGGTGCAAATGGATCCTGCACCGCTAAGGTCTCCGGCAGGCATAGGTAGCTCCCCGGCTAGGGGCAGGGGAGGCGGTCGAGGTGGAAATGTAGGTCGGGGTCGAGGATAATTGATCTGTTATAACTGTGGAGAAGTAGGGCACTTTTCAAGAGATTTCTTGAACCCCACTAGGAAATCCTATTGATATTTCAGACAGCTAGACCATGCGATTTAAGATTCCCTAATATTGATAGCAAAAATGCAAGAAAAGCAGTCGACACCTACGCAGAATGTGCAGAGAGTTAAAGCTGAGCTGTGAGACAAAGATACAAGTGTGAATGTGGTGACATGCAGTGGGATGGCCACTAGGGGACCTGAGGAGGAGGCTGCGATGGAACCTCTGATCCGACAAGCTGTTAGTAAAAAAGAAGGTTTTGACCTAAAAAAGGGGAAAGAAACATTTGTCATAGCTCGCAAGGAATTTGCTGATGCAGAGGCAGCTACTGCTCGGCCACCTGCGAACCTCAAGGTAGATGAGGAGGTCGAGCCCTTTTTGCAGGTATGAAGCTACTACATAACCCAAAAGCTCTAGAGAATCTTCAGGCATTAATAGATAGCTGCGCAACACGACCCAATCTACCTCCGGAGGTCAAGGATGTGCACAAGCTATACAGGTATAAGAAATGCACCGGAAGAGAAATGCAGTTGTCTACGCAGATTGGTGACTACGAGATGAGTCAGGTTATTTTTGACCTGGGGTCAGATGCGAACGTGTTACCTAAACAAACTTGGCAACGAATGGGAGAGCCTAAGTTGGAATGGTCCACTATTCAGCTGTGCATGCAAATCAGCAGAAAATCATCCCACTAGGAAGGTTGTCTAAAATTACAGTGGATATCGTAGGAGTAAAGGCTAGAGCCGACTTTGAAGTAATTGAAATTGTAGAAGATGCGGACCCCTACCTTGCACTCTTAGGGCTGGACTAGGCCATAGATATGGGCAGTATCGTCAAACTCAAAAAGAGAAGTATGGTGTTTGAGAATAACGGTACAAGGTTGATAGTACCATTAGATCCTACGGAAGGCGAACGATACACAGAGCCAGTGCGCGATGAAGAGGAGGTGGATCACATTTATAAGTTGACTGTGCAGGACGAAGATTGGATCAACCCTACGGTGGAAGGAGTACTATGCTGGGAAAAGGACAGTGAATGCTTCTCTGACTCTAACGGGGAGATGGAGAATAGGAAAAATCGATTGCACGATGTCTCGGCGTTGTGATGTCTTCAGGTCACAAGGGACTTCTGCTGCATTTCCTTAGAGGTAAGATACCTACCCTACTTTGATGGTTTGGGTAGCATTAAGGAATTTTTGCGAACATTCAAAGCAGATTTTCCCAAGGGACGAAGGCTATGGACCCTTAAGCTAGCCTTGTAGGGAACACCTGCACGCTGTTGGGAGACACATGAGAAGGCAGTCTGGGATTGGGAGGAATGTCGAGATATAATGATCCTACGATTTGAAGCCCCAACCAGCGTGCGGGTTAAAACATTCCTTGGATCAGAAGATCCACGTGAATATCTGTTTGCATGGGAAGAACAGTGGTGTGACAGGACGACTAAGGAGTGGGTTCACCTGCTGATTCATGACCTAGGGCCGCTTCCATCTGCATGGTACTTAGATGCGGAGCTAAATCGGTGCACCTGCCACTAGGAGATGTTGAAGGAAGAGTTCTTGGGAACATTTGGGTTTGTAGGCAGGACCGGGGCACTTGACGCAGTCTTGCGAAACATTGACACTAGAGTGTGGGGTGTCTTGCACCTGTTTATCACACCAGGGGAAACATGGATACCAAGCATGATCAACTACCTAGCCTAGCCGCAACGGAGGGTAAGGATGATCCGCGAGATGCGTCTGACTCAAAATTGGAAGAGGATGTGCAAAAGGCACAAGTGTTTGACCCAAGCGTATCAGGAATGTTGAGCACACAGGAGATGCAAGAACTAGCCGTTGGCACACTAACAACTGGTAGGAAGAAAAATTTGAAAGGCGCGACCCCCTGGCATTTAATGAGGTAGATTTTGGGGACTTTTGACTGTTTATCTGAGGGTAAGTTCTAGGTGAATTTTACCCTATGATTGGGTGACCGCAAGTGCTATAAAAAGGGCAGGGTAGCTCAGATAAGGGATCCACCTCACTTGCATAGTAGCCATCTTGAGCTGGGATTCCTTTTCCATGCTAGGATGATGACCATGAACCTTGCTGAACCCTCAGTACCAACTGAGTTGGAAAGTGAGGATGTAATGGAGATTGGGGCTGAGGATGAAGAATTGCTCTCTACACCAGTCATAAAGAAGGGAAAATGGAAAGCACAGGGCTTGGGGAAGCCCCCTAAAGCTGCAAAACGAGTTGCAGGAAGACCTAGGACTTCCCTGAGGCATGCCAAATCTCCACGAACAACACTTCAGGATCAGTATGCACAGGAGGAAGCCCAGCCTGCTAATCCGATCAATTGGTTACCCCCCTTCATTCGACCGCGCCAACCTTCAATGCGCATGCCCAAAAACTTGGATGGTTTGATCACCTATCTACAAACACCGCTAACCCTGGGCGAAGTCCCTGTCATTAGTGACCCTTGCGGGCAGCTCCACGAAGTTAAATTTGATGATCACGACTTGGAAAATTATGCAGCCTTCCCTAAGCTGGACCCCGCGCTATACTTTGACACAATTTATGCAAATGATGGGGTCACAGTCATTCCTCAGCACTGGGTATATAGATTGGCCAGATTCGGGCTCTTGAACCTACTACGGATGCCCCATTTTGGCCATTACAATGTCATGGACCGGCTAGCCCAACAGTTGCTCGCCTTAATTCACGAGGGCTGCTTATGGATTTGGGACCGAGTCCCCATTGATGCTGCACTAATTCACCGGATTACGAGCCTTCCCATGAAGGATCCACACCCTCTGGAGTGAGTGGGAAAGAAATATGAAGGCGAGACTACCGAATTTTTGTGCCAAATTTATAAGGTGGAGCGAAATACCCGAGGTTTTATCATCAAATCCATCAGTGACCGTGCTATGCAAATGGGTACCATGCTATTATCATGCAAGCTAATACGGAAGTGCCAGGTCGCAATTGTCCCTGCCTATGTCATTCGATTAGCAAGCCATTGTACGAAGGGGGTCTGCCTTAATTAGGCCCAATATTTGTGTGACAAATTCCTGACCAACGTCCACGAATCTCAGGAACAAGGGAAGGCCTTTTGCTATTCTTGGCTACTACTCCTTATATCACTAGTTTAATGGGAGGCCTCTGAAGAGTCAGTCCTCCCTGAGCTCAATCCAGAAATGTGCGAAGGAGCTCACTTCGCCCATCTATGGGACTCTAAGGACACACAGTGCGTGGAAGATAACCAAGTTTTTTGGGTCCTATTCCAGAGCAGCTTGGCCGCAACCATCAAATCTCGACCACGACTATCCCCAATGGTGTACAATAGGTACAAAAGCATTGCAGCATTCCAGGTTACGATGCACCACATACAAATCCACGGTCTTAAAAACAAAACCTGGACATCCCTCCCATATATGGTAGTAGATGAGGAAATTGACCGCGTGATTGAACTATGGCCTCCTTCTTGGAAGATAGGCTTCAAAACCCCCACCAAGGAGACCTCAAGACCAAGCAAGCAGGGCTCGAACGCAGCCACGAAGAAGAACGCGCCACCAAAAACCACCGGGACCGAAATCCAGGTAGATTTTCCACCAGAAGTAAACCTCGAAGGAACAAAGAAAACAAGCGAGCCTGACAAGGGGCCTCGAAAGAATCAGTGCGTGCAACGAGGATAATATGGTGCAAAGGTCACACTCACTGACGGGGACCTCGAACAAATAGCAGACATCATCAAAATGGCCATAGAAGACAAGTGGGTAGCCTTGGAGGAACACTAGAAGGCTGCCATTGACACCCTCCAGGTTGAGCTCTGCACCCTATAGTTAAAAACAGACGCACTACAGGCCAGCGTGACTCAGGTACGACCTCCCTTGGTACCCAGCCGTACTGTGCTCGCCATGAAGGAAAGTTGTCTCTACGCCATACCTAGCGCTGCCCTCGTGATCAGTCCATCGGTCCAAGCAGTCCAACTCTATGCAGACACAGGGGTGAAGCTTAATCTGGCCATGCTGCCCCACGATACATTACAAGGCCTCCACACCGCTGTATTCCAGGATATTCTCCATTGGGACCACTATGTGAACCAAAAACTAGGGGTGGCTGAGCAGACCATCGCGTAGCAGAACGCCAAAGTACTCCGCGCTGTCACACAACAGGAAGAGCTCGAAATGTTAATCCACCAGCTCTGCACGGAGGTTACAGAGGAGATCCCGGGTGCAGCTACCCCCCAAGCTAAAATTGAAGGGTTGGTCGCAGCATTGAATGTGTCTAGGATGGAGATGTAGGTAGTGAAGATGCAACTAGAGTAGCAAATCACCGACTTACAGGCCAAGCTGTAGCCCGAAACACCTCTGGAGGTACAAGCCCAGTGCGCTGCGCTAGTGACCGAGGTCACCAACACCATTATAGGACAGATTGATCAGGGTGCCTGGTTAGTCAAATATGCCATGCAGCTTTGGACCAAGATCTAGCGTGATGCGGTCCTCCAGAGAATTAATCAGGACTTGCGACAGAAGGAAGAAGGTTTCGATCAGGTCGAAGCTACATTGCCCTCCTTAGTCCCTGCACAACGTCTCACACACTTGAAGACTAGCAACACGCTCCAAGATGATATTGAGGAACTTTGGTGCAAAAATCATGCCATCACGGAACGATTAAAGCCTTGGGCCGACGCAACCCTCCAGCTATCACAGGATACCGATGTTGCAGTCAAGAAACTAAATCAGACACTAGAGAGTGTCACTGCGGTGACCGAAGGACCGACATCCCAGAAGCTCGTGGGTATTGTGCAAAGAACTGCTGCTCAAAGTCAAGAAGTGTTGCCCTCTTTGATTGCCACCGTCAACACACTACGCACACAGGTGGAGACCCCACCATTACAATGACTCGGGACGAGTCACAAGATTGTGTTGGGGGACTGTTGGAACAGGGTCCCTTGCAAGCTCTGAAACTAGTCCACTTTGTACATTTTTTATTATATTTAGTGTAATGCAGGGGTTTTGGGGTGGGTAAAAGCCCCTAAAGCATTGTAAATGGGTCAAGGGTAGACCAAGAGTCCACAAACCACGGTTTGCAGACCATTGGATGCATAGGCTAAAATAGTATAAGTAGTTGAACCTTTTTGAGTTGTAGGAGAGATTAAGAATAATAAGAGATTGATGGTAAGTGCGAATTGATAGATCTGGTTAGGGTTGTTGAGGAAGGACTCCTGCTGCTGTGTGCGCGGAGATTATCTATCCTACTATGTGTGGACCCTGCTACTGTGTGCGTAGGTTGGGTTTAGGTATTGTAAGTAGATCTGAAGGATTAATGAATGCAAAAGTATTGTTGGATACCTGAATCTGTTGGAAATTACTCTGTGATGGTTGGTTGATTAATATATGTTGATGCATTATTGATTTAAGCTGCGAATATATTTGTGTTACTTGTTTATGTTGCGATCTCAGTCTATTCTGCAAGAAGATCTGGAATAGTTGTGTTATATTTATATAAGTTCACGATCTGTTGGTTACTATGAATATCATTACTATTGAGCATGTGGATGCAAAAGGAATATGTAGATCTAGGCTCTATAATATAAGATCTGGTCACTATAAGACTGAACGCAGCTCGGCTGGACTTACCTACCCTCTCCTAGGGTGCAGAAACCTAGTTCTAGCACCCACTCATACTACTTTGGGTGAGACTTTGTCCTGTGCAAGCAGGTCACTGCCGAAAGGGCCAGGAGTATAGGGGTTTGTTGGCAAACCTTGAACCTCCAAACGTGGGTCAGGACCCCTCGAGCCAACATGTGATATTAATGAAATGAAGTCTTATTTTTTTTGAATATATGTGTTTATGTGTATTTCTATATTTTATTGTGCTCCTGCAAAAGTCTGGAACACTTGTCCTACTCATTTTCCGGTACCAATTCAGGTGCCTCCTTGTGATGATGATAAAGTTTGGAAATTTGTGAATCAAATTCCTAATCCCTCTTCTCATTCTCCTTCTGATTTTCATGATTCAAATCTAATGGAGGAAACCTACAAATGTATCTTGAAGCCTATGGTGAACACTAATTCTTCCACTCCTCAAGATGATTGTGAAATTCTTAGCCTCAATCCTGAATCTTGTTCCACTAAAATTATTAATTCTTTAAGGGACATGTATCACCCTTTATCATATGTATGTCGTGACTCTTTGTATCATGGTTCTCTTGATCAATTTTGTTTTCCAACTAGTTCTTCGCACTCTCTTAACTTTCAAGTTGCTCGTTCAAATTGTGATCAGGTACAAGGAAGTCACATTACACAGGTAGAGGGGAACTAAAGTGAAGAAACCTTTGATCTTTCTTCTCTTTTTGAAAGTTCCCCATGTCAGGATAATTATCCTCCATCCTTGGTTGATTTTCAGTATGAGGATCTTAGTGATGAATCAAATGGAATTTACTTACCTAATCAATCTGAAGCCTTTGGAAACAATCATTATAATGATGAAAACTTTGTTGATGTATGCAATGAGTAATTTCCAAGTGAATCCACTAGTCTTTATGTTTCTCAAGGATATTTTGTTTCAAAAGATTTGGATCTCAAATAAATTTTGGTCACAAACAATTTTCTTATTTACACTGTTTCCTCTTCACCTCCCCATCCCTTGTGTTGTACTGTTTCTAATACATCAACTCACGACGAAGATTATCCATTCTCTTCAAGTTCTTCATTTGATAAGTTAACTCCTCAATCAAGACAAGGTAGCGAGGTTATTCATGATGAATAAGAAAGTAATGAAATTATAGAGAATCCATTCCATCCTTTACTGTCTCTTGCTTTGTATAGGGGAAACTATTTAAATTAGTGCAGTCATGAGATTTTTCCATTGCATACATTCTTAGACCTACAATCATAAAATTTTTATAACTTGAGTAATTTATTTCAATAATCTGATCAAACCAACGATGTAGATAGTTTCCATATAGATAGTGGTGATCATGTTAACTTAACCAAGAGAAACTGTCCACGTGTAATTTGCGATCTGACTCAGTTTGAAAAATGTTTTTATCTATATTTTAAAATTTCTAGAACTTGTTAGGAGGTCGACGCACTTCAAATATCGATGATGGTTATGTCAAGTTCTTGCAATCTTGGTGAAATTCTCGAACCATGTTAGATTTGTATTTTCTCACAGAATTATTTCTTTCGTATTATTTTTCTGGATGCAAATTCATTATTAATGGATTTATGGATTCCTCGTTACAATTATGCTATTTCTTGAGATTTGGTCTCTAATCATACTATTGTAATGAATCCACCCTCATACAAATCTCTTGTATTGAATTCGGGTTGGGAATGTACATCTTTCATGAAAGTGCGAAATTGTGAAGCAGATCAATTTGAAGATTTATTTTGGCCTAAGAATTAATATATGTTAAGTGCTATGGTGGATAACCATCTCCTAGTATCTCTTGAGTGTTATAAAGTGCTTGAATTATTTGTTGAATGAGGTTCCTTGTTTTTATACAGTACACCTACTTGGTTTCGTATATTGGCTATACTAGCATTCCTCTTCAATTCTTTCAATGATTATTAAGCTTGTACATTTTTTCACCAGTTACAGGAAAATAAGTTGTCTCATTTGGCATGCAAGGAAGTTGGTTCTATTGTTTAGAGATTTCACAGAGTTGTTCAAATTGATTTATCTTAGCTAACTAATAACTGGAAATTTAGTGCTTTAATTAGCTCATCTGATCATGATTATGGCTCTGATTATTGTCATCAGGTGAAAGTTGTTTAACATATCCCTATTTAGGTACTTGTGAAGAAATTCAGGCACTTCAGCCTTCGTTGATGCTTATGTTAAGTCCTCATTGTCTTAGCATGCCTGCTGAATATGATCAAATTCATTTCCCTTCGTAAGATTCTCATCTTGATATTGTGACTTTAATTGAAAATTAAACTCTTCAAGGATTTCAAGGTTTTCAAGGTTTTCAAGAGGAATTTTTCAAATTTTATGATCCAATCACTAAATGGTTGGATCAATCCTACATGGAAAGATCTGTCGCAAGTAACAAGTTTTGATCATTCCTCGTGCTTGCAAATAACTGCAGTGTAGATGAAGATAACTTCGCAAAAACGTTTCTGAGGTTTGTATAATTATGGTTTTCACCGAAAAGGTAAAAACACAAGCTGGTTAGAGGTAGTGGCTATGACATATATTTTTTCTGACATAAAATATATTCAATTTTTTGTGCAAGATATTCAAGCTCTTATATTTTACATTTCACACTAATTTTAATTTTTTTTAATTTCTCGTATGTTTGTGTATGCAGGTCGGGAGAATCTATGGTGGAGACATTTCAATATAAATGACCCTGACCTTCTATCTATTTATGTTAGAAGTAGTTCTAGTTGCATATTAGTTTCCTCTGCACACGAATCCTGCACTAGCTTTCTGTAGTATTTTTTTTTTGTTTTTATTTTTGTTTTTTGTTTGGCCTCTATTTTCTTCACCTTTTTTATTTTTGTTTTATCATTGTTTCTTGTCTATTTTCGTGTTTTGATTAATAACACATTTCATGAAGGGTGGCCCATTGGGGCTAAAATTACAAAGAGGAAAAATAGAAAAGGTCTTTTTTACACTGCAACATTTGGCTTACCTTCTGTCCTTCTTCTCTTTCTCGATTACACCTTTTGGTCGATGATGTTCTAATTGAAAATATGATCCTTAAATAAGGAAATATTTGTGTTGAACCATGATATATATGTCTATATGCCTACACTCGGTTCAGTGTTTTCCACACTGATTCGATCAATTAGAGAAGGACAAGGGGAAAATCCAAATGAGAAAACCAATATCAGAGGTTTTATATATGCTTCTCTAAAGTAACGACATCCTCTGATTTCAACAAGTCGGGATCCCTATTCCTATTACCAGTGTTAATCCCTCTTGTGGATAAGAGCGATCTCCCTAGTACTCCAATGAGTAACTAGAAACAAAGGTCCATTTTAATATCTCTTTCTCTAGATTATTTTTATTTTAAGATCATTATAGTAGTAAAGTAGAGAGGACATGCTCCTACCTTTAAATCCAAATGTCTGATGTAGTACTTTTTCTGTCACTCCAAAGTAGTTCTCCAATGATGAGTAGAACCTGCAATCACAAACAATACAAATAATCAAAGCATCTGCAATATATAATAATAATAAATACTAATCCAACTTAGTGATCAAGGAATCTAAGTATTTACATCATTCCCATGAATTCAGAAATAAAAAAATGAGAAAAAGATATCCATATGTATTATCATAAATTAGAAAGAGCAATATTACAACCGGATTCCTTGATGTTGTACAGATTCCTCCCAGGGTCTGAGAAATCATTATCCTTCAGTCTGTTAAGCCTTCCTCTCTAGAATGACCAACATGAAGTCATGGGCACCAAGGTGTGATCTTCAGTGTGTCAACAACAACTCACTAGTATAGAAAGTATGCACTCTATGAACTCTCTCCAGCTTAGAAACTACACAGATCAGTTTCTATTCACATTAGTATCTCAGGTATCTACCCTTGAACCTGAAACTTGAGCTCAATATATAGGGATATTGAAGTAGTTTCATATCTATTAAGAGAGGGATGGATTCCTCCCATGAATGGATTTGAGTTCCTTGAACCAAGGGATAAGCTCCATGAGTGGAGGGATAAAGCTTGAATTGGCACAACTCTAGAGACTTCCAGTTGGGAGAATATTCGACCAAATAGGCTTCTAGAAGTTAATTTTTCTTTTTACTTTCTTTTCACGGGGGTGCACAGGTTTTAGTGGCAAACAGAGTGGCGATCGCCACAGCTAATGGAAGGATCATCAGCACATGCACAAGGAAAGGCTAGTAAAACCGTGCAGGTAGACTTTTAAGGGTTTTACAGAGTTTTTCTCCAATTTCAAAGGCTTTATTAGGGAACATGAGTGTTTTTGACCTCTAAGGGAACATGATATGGATGGTGATAGACCCATATGAATAGTCAAATGTCATGGTGAAAAAATTTCGTGTAATAGATTGCCCCCTAAAGTGCGAAGTCTGAGAGTTTTTCTGAAGAGTGAAGTTCTTTATCATTTCGAGGATTGGATTGGAGATGTCGGCTGAAAACCTGTAAAACAATTCAATGAAAATATATATCATCATTGAGGTAGGAATTCCCATACTCAGATCAAAACTAACTAAATGTTCTGGTATAGATATGATTTCAGTATTACATCAAAAGTAGACATAGTATGGGAACAACCATCTGTCATAAGAAGTATACTATATCATGAATAACAAAATTCCTCGCTGCCTGGATGGTGAAAACTAGATCCAGGGTCTTGATTTCCGCTTCTCGAACTAGTACAAATATATACATGCAATTGATTGTGTCAGAGTCGAACATGGTAGAAACCACTTGATTACTGGTCAATGATGAGAACTGTTAACAAGTGTGAGAGAAACCATCAATAATGGAAATGTCCCTCAAAGTACTTCAGTACAATCTATGAAGTGTGAATGAATGATTTGTAGTAGAACACTCATAGAATCATTTGATCGAAGGTCAATCATGAAAAACTATCGTTGAAGGCGAGAAACCCACCATTAGGGCATGCAGATCCCAAGGTACTGATAGATTTATAGATCAAATTTCTAGATAATGAGATGACATCGATAGAAAGTGATCAGTTGCAAGAAAGCCTATGACACGGAACCATTAGATCAATTTTTGAATAAATTTTTTGCAAGGACTGACTCAGGGATGGTCAACGCGAATGGAGACAAATGTTTGCAATGAATGGTTAATTGAAATTTCTCTTCAACACATAATGACACTATAAATGGCTTGGCATCATTTAACCTAAATATAATACCCAGAAACCGGCTAAAGATTTTCAATGTGGTTCGATTAACTATTAGACAAAGGATTTCCCAACTGACGTACAAGTGTGAAAAAGTGTTGTGTTCAAGAGCGACATGCTTCTTTCTAAAACAAGGACGACAAATGGATTCCTTTTCTCTCTTTTTTCCCCCACCATTACTGGCAAGTACCTCTTTATTTTTGTCAAGCTTGAGGAGGATAACATTTGCTTGTTGTGTAAGCTCATCCTTCATATGAGTCCATCTTAGTATTAAAATTGAACCCTAAGAAGGAGTGGTTCGATCCTATTGTGATCGACAAGTCCTGTACTGTTTAGTTTTAACGAGTCCAATATATGAATAACTCGACGTTTTTCAGTTTGAGGGAGTCAGAAGAAAAATATAAGTAAACTCCATGATTATTATTTTCATAAATTTAGTCCCTCAATATTGAAAAAGGATAAAATAATGTAGGAGAGAACTCTATTAACCATGATTAGTCAAAGTATACCTTTTTCGTAACTAGTCCAATTCAGTCTGGAAAAGGGGTAAACTTATATTGAATGGACGACTGTTCATTTACTTTAATGAGTTTGAATATTCAAGTACTCAGTGATATTTTCATGTTTCGAGAGTCTGAAAAGGGCTTAAAAGAGGACTCTAAGGTTTCTCTTTTTTGTATTTTTATAGAGCTCGAAAAAGTGATAAAAGTGTACTCGATGTCAAAATAATTCTTTTCATCAAAATCATGTATCTTGCACAAAAAATCGAACAATTATGAACATCTGCTCTTCAAAAAGGAAAAATATTTTGATTTGACTTTTCAGAAGAAAAAATAAATAAAATAATATTATTTTATTCATTTAAAACTACAAAAATAAGTTTAAACAAGTCATTTTCACCTTTTGAATTTCAGAACAGAGCAGAGAGAGCTTTTGCCCAAAAAACTTCGGGAGCTGATATCAGAAGAACCGACCGATCATTTTGAGAATCATCCAAACCAGGTAATCCACAACATAATTCTCTTTGTTTTCATCAATTTAATTTCTAATTTTAAGCTTTCATGGAATTTTTATAGGAAAAATATGTTTTAAAATCCTCCCTCAGGGGTGCGCGGGTTCTCTTGGCAAAAACCACACACCCCGACTATTTTTTAATATAAAAATCATGGGGCCGTTGCGGGTTCTGTGTATGACGCGTGCGCAAAAAAGGTCTGTGAAAACACAGGACCTATGCAAGCGCCATGGGTTTTTGAAAAACATAATTCTCTCCATAAAAATGGCTGAAACTTCCCCCAACTAATTTTTAATGTTTAATTTATTTATTTGTAAGTATTTAATCATGTTGGAATGGCAGGAATGAGAGCATAAACTCATGGACAATGAAGCCATGGATGATCCAGAAACTATGCGCTCATTAAATAATTGTGGCTTATACAAGTTTTTGGTGATTCAAGGCATGAAAGCACAGGTTGAGATGATGACTTGGCTCGTGAATGCATGGGATGTACAATATCAATGTTTCATTATCAGAGACCATTGGCTTGTGATCAAGCCGGAGGACATATATTTCCTCACTATATTGCCTCATAGAGGGAGGAACATTTCCTTATTTGGGACCAGACCAGGAGGTCTTCCCACTGCTACTTACAAGGCTCAATATTGTAGCCGAGATTAGAGCTAAAGGATGGTTGCATAGACATCAAAACTATTGTATGATTGAAATTCGAGATCAGAGCATTCACGATTACCAGGTTATGTTGGAGTGAAACTCCTCATGTGGCTACCAAAGCACAAATCCAGACCACAGTTGAATGTTTTTGAGGAATAGTATTCAACTGGAGTGAAGGAGTGGTTGCTAATATGAAGGGCCAACTCATGAGAGCTAAGAATGGGAAGTTGAAAAAATTCGGATATGGTGCCATTGTTATATATTTTTCTTTAGAGAGGATCCCACTCCTTGTGCCTCAGCAGCTTCCGGTGGATGCGGGAAGTCCTCAGGAACCTCGTATGGTGTTTTGGGTATCATTGACAACTCGCCATGGTGGCGAAGGTGGTGCAGTGGTTCGTTTTACTCCGCAGTATTTCTCATGGCTTAGGAATCATATCTTCATGTTTTAATATTTTCCTTATGCAGGGATGGATTATATAGGTGATCCTGAAACATATCTGCCACTAGGGGCACAGTGTTATGAGAAAGGTTAGTAAATCATTTTAAAGTTTTTATCTAATTTCAATTTGATTTTTTATCATCCAATACTAAAAAAAATTTTAAATGTAGATTTCGATCCAACACGACCAGCAGTGCTTCGTCGCTTTGACAGGCGAGAGGCAAAACCCATAACAGCCCCACAGGATGATGCAGCAGAGATCCTGGAAGAGTTGGAGCATGACCTTGAGAGGTTGACTATTGATATTTCTGAGACAAGAATAGATCTTATACCTCTCAGGCTCCAAAGACATGTGATTGGTGTCCTAGGTCCACTCAGGAGATTTCTACGTAGGGTGGCACGTGCCATTGTTTACTATCATGATCATCATCATGGATAGCTGATGGTCAATGTAGATTGGAATTTTGTTTTTTGTATCAACATCTTTTGGATCATAAGGTGTTTGAACCTATGATCACAGACAATGTAATATTTTTTGACACAAACTTATTTAACCTAATGATATTACTATCTTCGTTCTCTGAGTATCTTGTTCAAAATGGATTGAATAATGTTTTGTTTTACTTTTTTAATGTTGCATATGTCTATTTAAAACTCGATTATCTAATGCATCAGCCAATGTGTTTAAATTTCTTGAAATGTGTTGATATTCAATATAATCAAATTGTCTTTCCAAGAGACGAACCTTCAAAAATAATCTTAACAAAGCTGGATTTCTGATAGCATATACTCCATTTAAATGTAATACAATGAGTTTTGAATCTAATCTAATGATGAAATATTGAATACCAAATGTGATGGCATCAGATAATAACTCAATGATTACGTTATATTCTGCAATATTGTTCGTTGTTTGACCAAGGCATATCCCATGAATAGAGACTAACTCATCGGTGGTTGAATAGATACCCTAAGCCGTGGAAGAGATGTTCTGTGTACTACGACAAGCGTCGTCACCAAAACCAATGTAAGTTTGAAGGGATGTCGATATTTTCAATATCAATAGTAATCAAGATAAGTAGCGAGAATAGTAACAGTTGTAAAACACAAATAACTAATCCTAAGGAAAACTTGTCTAATTTAAGGCACACTGTTCTAAAATGTAACTAATTTACAAGGGGGACCTTCACATGAAAAATCATGCATAATATCTCTTGAGATAAATATCATTTCTTGGTTTATCTAAAGAGGCGTCGTCATAATCAATTAATTCATAGGCTCCTTTTGCAAGTACATGCTTAAAAATATAGGGACCATGCCACATCGGTTCGAATTTAACAGCACCTAGCTTGTCGTTAGCTTGATCGTATGTTAAAACCAGGTCATATTTTGAATAAATTTGAGGGTTAAAACTTTGATCATACTGAGCTTTAACACGTTTTTTCTGAGATTCAGTAGCTAATGCAACGATGTGACGAGTCTCATCTAATTGTGCTAGGTATAGAAAGTGTTTCTCCTCTTCAAATGTACATGGTAACAACTCAATGGCTAATTTGAGTGACGGTATTTCACATTCAATGGGTAGCACAGATTCTATTGAGATTCAAAAAGATGATGATCCTAGTGAAAATTAAGCACCTATACCAGGTGGGGCCCGCAGGCTATTTTTAGGTGTATGTCTATTTTTAGAATGTTGAGAAAATTCTGTTTGTAGCAGGAGTCTATTTATAGATGGTTGAGAAAATTCTATTTATAGACGAGATTCTATTTTAGGATGCATGTGCGAAGTCTATTTATAGATCGCATGTCTAAAAATAGAATGCATGTCGATTATTATTATCTCTTACTAATAATTGGACAATAAATATTAATCTATTCTCTTGAAGCACTTGATTTCAGTTAACTAAAGTGGAAAACCAGTTAGCTGAAGGAATTTCAAGTTCTAAGGTTGGTTGGTGGGACATGCAAGTGGACTTAGTTGTAACTAAGTGATTCAAAGTTGTAACGGAGTTGGATGTGTAGTTATGTGAGTTGTAAAGTAGTTTAACTCAGTTAAGTGAGTTAAAATCATTTTTTCTAGTTGTAACTAAAGATACACTAGTGAGAGATCAGTGAATTAAATATTAAATTAATTCACATGGAGTGATCTCACATGCAACTGAAGATTTACTACTGTTAACTACATGCATGTCAGTTCCAATGGATAGTATGACTATCTGTTGTGACATTAGTGGGTGCACTCATGCAACCACACACACATTGGAGATGCCAATGAGGATTGCACAGTCAAGGAAAGGAAATATCTCATTCATTCACACATTATGATCAGCATGGATTGCACAGTGGAGGCAGGCTATTAGGAGGCAGTAAATTGGCACATGTATTTGCCAATTTTTTGTATGATAGTGTGAGATGATCGTCTATTGTACTGAGAGCTCTTGGATTAGATTTTTGTATGATATTGTTTCGTGATCCATGATATATACATAATATATGATATTGGGGTTTTTAGCTTTATGCTCTCCCGGTAAAAACATATGTGTTATGTGTGATTGATCTTTCTTCATGTGTTTGCAATTGGCGATTAAATTTCCACAAAGAATTGAGTAGAAGGATTTTGTATATAATTCTTAGATCAAGAGAATCCAGGAAATACATAATTTTATTAAAATTTCTACAGATTCTAAACCATAAACAAGTTGAAAAGGAGTGAACCATGTAGCATTTTTTACAGAGGTACAGTATGCCCATAAGTCTGAAAAACACATTGTATGCCAATTAGATTTATGGGTTTCGAAAATCCGTTTAATCATGGTGGTTAAATCCTTGTTGATAGCCTCAACTTGACCATTAGCCTGTGGGTAATATGGTGCAGAATTATCATGGTGTAGGCCAAGTTGATCAAAAATTTTGGTCATCATAATATTTCAAAAGTGGCTCCCATGATCCGTATCGATATCTTGAGGGACACCGAACCGAGAAATCACATGATTGAATATTAAAATAGTTGTATTTTTTCCATCAGACGCGAATGTAGGCATCGCCTTGGCCCATTTGGTAAAGTAATATATGGCGAGAATAATATACCCATGCTGTTAGACAGAATTATGACTTACAGATAAAACATGCTTCCCTCGAGAGGTGCTAATCTAGAACAACAGATTAAAGACTATATGACTACTTTTCCTAACTAATAATAGACACACAGAATGGATTAGAGGCTTACTTGGAATCCAAGCACTTCCAAATGATTCCTTCTATCGCTTCATTTGTAGCTTCAAATTCCAGCCGGCTGTGAAAAATATTTCCTGCAAGAATGAACATTAAACATCAGAATATAGGAATAATACATATGTCTATTTAAGTTATTTTTCTAAATCAGTAAAGCATAAACCATATACATCAACTAAGATCTTTCAAAATGGAAAATCAAAGCCAATACAGATGCATATAGGAAAAATTAAGTTGTACTCTTTATTAATGATAGAAGGGGAGGTTACAACCTAGTGACTGATTTGAAGTGACCATCTCTAGCAGCATCCCAACCTCATCACAGTATAAATCTCTCCAGCAGCTGTTACACAAATATAACTCTCAATAGAAATTCCACTAGAATTTCTCTACTCAAATTCTTCCTCCTTCAAACACTAAGATCTGTGCTCAATTTATAGAGGATCTGAAGGTATTTTTACAATCAATGACTTTCCAATAATAGGAAAGAAATGTTCCCAATCTTGTAGATGTCAAATATACACTTGCATTCAAAGCTTGATATATGTAAACTCTTCTAGAAGGCACTGGCCAAGTGGAGATTCCTGAACAATGAGAATTTCGCTCCCAATGTGACCAACACACCTCTGAATGTCGGGAAGTGCTTTGCAGATCAGCCTTGCATGGGGCTACCTGCATATGAAATGCACTAAGCCCCTTTAGAGGCAACATTGATGAGCTCTCATATGATATATAATAACTTCAAATCTTGGAAACTTTTGCTTGATGAAAGTCATGTATGATTTGTCTTGTTCTTTGTCTTAGGGCATGTAGCAACTTGAAATGATAGGGGATGATAGACCCTATTCATTGGTTCTAGATATGATGTCCAGTTAACCAGGTCATTGGGAATGGTGCCCAAATTGACCTATAAAAAATTTCCCCCTAAAGCGTGAAGTCAAAATAATAATAAAAACATTTTATTGAGATGCTTTACACTGTGATGGGTTGGATATGAAGTGGAGTGGTCACCTGCATCAATCTTACAATACATTACATCATGATATATCCTCTTTGATCATAATTGTTGAGGGTAGGCATTTTCATGTTCAACACATAAACAATCTAATAACATGTACATAATTTAGAAAGTCGTCTTCATTGGAATGTTGCCCAAATGCAGACATGCCTACAGATATAGGCCCATTTTTGGATGACAATCTGTATGAAAGGTCACTGTACAGATGATGTGTACAACAATCTTGAAATCGCAGCCTGGATGGCTGAAACTAGATCCAGGGTCTTCTTATCTCGTTCACTCAATCATTCGAGTACAAGTCTTGCCATGCGAATATATGATTTGTAGTCGAACATGGAAAGACATCATTTGATTACTAGCCAATGATGTGAGTTGTTAAAAAATGTGAGAGAACCACCATTAATGTCAATGGCCCTCAAGGTACTACAATACATTTTGTAAGGTGTGAATAGATGATTTGATGTCAAACACCAAACAAAATCTTTCGATCAAAGGTTTGGAAGCGAGGATCTTATCGATGTTGTAACAAGCCTCATGGTATTGGAATTTGAGCTTTCTAAGTAAACTTCTTGGATATTGATTTGTTGTCGACAAGAAGTCACCTTATTACGAAATGGGAGTTACTGATTTCAGAGACAAAGGTATGACTTTATATAGAAATTTTCAAGGAAGAATTTCATGAGAATGAAGGTTTATGAGTATTGTAGAAGGATGAGTATTCACTAGATGACTTCTCTTGAACATATCGGCGACACTGAGATGAGTCGGCAGCATTGACCCAAAAACGAAGTGAAGGTATGATCAACCATAGGTATGAATGAACCGTCAAGAATATTATCCATCCTACACAGTCACGGACATGGAGTGGAGGAAGTTTCATGTTAAAAAGTGACTTGCTACCATAAAGAATTATGCTCACTTTTCTGAAATTTTCCCCGGTCATTTTTCGACCAGTACCTCTTTATTTTTTAACAAGATTGAGGAGGATAGCATTTTCTTAATATATAATTCAACCCTTCAGGCGAATAAAGTATCGCTATTTAATAATTTAATGAGTCTAGCGATGAATGAAACTCGATTCTTTCCATGATCGACAAGCCCATCACTATTTTATGTTTTAACGAGCTTAACGAAAATGATAGCCCGGTCCTTTTTCATATTTAGAGAGTTTGAAAAAGAGGACGAAAGAAATCTCCATAAGTACTTTTTTGTAAATTTGTCACTCAGACCCGAAAAAGTGTAAATTAATATCTGAGAGAACCTCTTTGGTCATGTTTAACCAAGGTATTTGTTGGGTGTGGAGCCTGATTATCTTGTTTACTTTGTATCACAACATTGGACCCCTGTACCTTAAAAGGGGCGGCAACGCCGCCCGTAATTAATCGTTGCCGTGGGGGGTCCAGGGGAGGGTGGCAGCGCTTTTCGGAGCCCCCCCCCCTGGCGGGGGGTTTCAGGGGCAGCGCCCCCGAAGCTAAAAACAGATGTAAAATTGCCTTGTAAAAGTATAGTAATTTCTAGTCAATCTGGGACGTTCATAGCGGATGATATGACGGTAGAAGTTATGTTTAGATTAGGGTTTTTTTCCCTAGAAGGAAACCCCTCTCTTTTATGAGGGTATTGTATTGCGGCTGTGTATGGTGTGTGTATTCTCAGAGCGAGAAACAAAGAGGGAGACTGTGAGAGAGAATAGAGGATATTACAACGGATCTGCTGTAGGTTTTGTCTCTTCATTTTGATAGATAATATAAAGGAAGGACTGGCTATTCGGGGTGGATGTAGCCCAAACTAGGTGAACCACGTATATCTGTGTCTCTCTGGTTTTATGTGTTTTGTGTGCTTGTATTTTTCACATATTTTATGTGTTGCATTGCTCCATAATATATAATTTTCTAACAATTAATATCAAAGCTGAAGCTATATTTCGCTGATAAACTCGCAGGAAAGAAGGGTACCTGGTTCGAGTGGGAGCAATGGCGGAAGATGGTAAGTTTAGGGTCGAGAAATTTAACGGCCAAAACCTCCTGCTATGGAAGATGTAGATGGAAGATTATCTGTATCAGAAATATCTGTACCTAACATTGAGCTAAAAAAAGAAGAAGCCGACGGCCATGACAGACGCGGAATGGAACATTCTCGATAGAAAGGCACTCGGAACAGTACGGTTGTGCCTTGCGGCATCAGTCGCCTTCAATATTTCGAAGGAAACAACAACAAAGGGTTTGATGTAGGCGTTGGCGAAACTATATGAAAAGCCCTCAGCCTCAAACAAGGTATTTCTTATGAAACGATTATTTAATATGAAGATGTCAGAAGGAGGATCTGTTGCAGACCATTTAAATGATTTTAATACAGTTACCAGTCAGTTAAGTTCTGTAGGGGTAAACTTTGATGATGAAGTTAGAGCTCTGTTATTCTTGTGCTCATTGCCAGAGAGTTAGAATGGTTTAGTAATGGCCATTAGTAACTCTGTCTCTGGATCTAGTACTTTAAAGTTTGATGATATTGTCGATGCTATCCTTAGCGAGGAAATGTGACAGAAAAGCTCCAGTGAGACATCGGGTAATGCTTTGAGTGCAGAGTCTAGGGGAAGAAGAATGGAAAGAGGAAAAAGCTTAGGATATTGCAGTAAATCAAGGAAAGGTAGATCCAAGTCTAGATCATGGATAGTGTGCTGGAAATGCGGAAAGAAAGGACATCTATAGAAAGACTGTAGATCTCGGAAGGGAAAAGAAGGAGACGCACAGCAAGAAAACAATCATGAAGCAAATGTGACATGTGATGTGTTACAAGATGCTTTGATTCTTTCTTTCGAAAATGTTACTGATTCTTGGGTTGTAGATTCAGGGGATTCATTCCATGCCACACCTGATAAGAAATATTTTCATAACTATGTTCAAGGAGATTTTGGACAAGTCCGTTTGGGTGATGATAAACCCTGTAAAATTGTTGGAATGGGTAAGGTTCTTGTAAAACAACAGAATGGAAACCAATGGCTATTAAAGGAGGTAAGGCATGTTCCAGATCTAAAGAAAAATCTGATTTCAACAGGGTAGTTAGGCAGTGAAGGTTGTGTGACAACTTTCACAGATAAAACTTGGAAGGTCACCAAAGGAGCGCTGGTAATAGCAAAAGGTGAAAAGGTTGGTACATTGTATTTATGCAATGGTATTTCTAACTCTGTTAATGATTTAACTTCCAAAGGAGCAGATGCAGCATTATGGCATCATAAGCTCGGACACATGAGTGAGAAGGGAATGAAGATTCTTCACTCAAGAAATTTGTTTCCAGGTTTGAAGAATGTTGATTTGGATTTATGTGAAAATTTCATTTATGGAAAACAAAAGAGAGTCAGATTTCTCAGAGTTGGGAAAGAAAAGAAGAGCGAAAAATTGGAGCTTGTGCATACAGATGTATGGGGACCTGCTCAGGTATCATCTCTCGGTGGCTCTCGTTATTATGTTACTTTTATTGATGATGCAACTAGAAAAACATGGATTTATTGTATTCAGAATAAATCTGATGTATTTGATACTTTTAAGAAATGGAAAGCTTTGGTTGAGATTGAGACAGGAAAGAAGTTGAAGTGTCTCAGATCAAACAATGGAGGTGAATATTGCAGCAAGGAGTTTGATAGGTATTGTTCAGAACATGGAATTCATAGAGAGAAGACAATTCCAACAACACCACAAGAAAATGGTGTGTCAGAAAGGATGAACAAAACAATCATGGAGTGTGCAAGGTGCATGAGATTGCATGCAGGCTTGCCTTTACAATTTTGGGTAGATGCTATAGATACTGATGTTTATCTAATAAACAGAGGGCCTTCAAGTTCTTTGGATGGTGGTATTCCAGAGGAAGCATGGACAGGTAAAAAGGTAAACTACTCCTTTTTAAAGCCTTTTGGTTGTGAGGCCTTTGTCCATATTAATAAAGAAAATAGAACAAATCTTGAGGTAAAATCAAAGAAATGTACCTTTATTGGATATGGTGTTAATGATTTTGGTTATCGCTTATATGATTATGAAAATCACAAAATCATTAGGAGTAGAGATGTAATATTCAATGAAAAGGTCTTGTATAAGAATCAGTTGCAGGAAAAGAAACAGGAAAAAGAAAGCAAGGAATACATGGTTCTTGATGAGATAACTGAAAAAGTAAAGGTGCCTGAAAATAATAATAATCAACAACCACAATAGCAGCAACCACCACAACAGCAACAGGCACCTCAAACACCTGAAAGTGGTGTTAGAAGATCTACCAAGATAAGTAGACCCCCTGAACGATACTCTCCATCATTATATTATTTATTGTTGACTTATTCTGGTGAACCTGAATGTTATGAAGAAGCAATGAAGGTTGAAAGCAGGAAGAAGTGGGAGCTAGCCATGGAAGAAGAGATGGGCTCCTTAATGCATAACCAAACTTGGGATTTAGTCAGGTTGCCTACAGGTAAAACCACATTGCAGAATAAATTGGTTTACAGGCCGAAGGAAGAAGATGGAGGAAAAAAGAGGTACAAAGCTAGACTTGTGGTGAAGGGGTTTGCACAGAAGAAAGGTATTGATTTTGATGAAATATTTTCTCCTGTTGTTAAGATGACTTCGATCAGAACTATCTTAAGTCTTGTAGCAGCGGAATATTTACATCTTGAATAGTTATATGTAAATACAACATTTCTCCATGGAGATTTGGAGGAATAGATACACATGCAACAACCAGAAGGATATGAGGTCAAAGGGAAAGAAAAATTGGTGTGCAGGTTAAAGAAGAGCTTGTATGACTTCAAAAAAGCTCCAAGGAAGTGGTATCTAAAATTTGAAAAGTTTATGTCTGAACAAGGTTATACTAGATGTCACTCTGATCATTGTGTTTATCTAAAAAGGAAAAATGATGGCAGCTATATTATATTATTATTGTATGTAGATGACATGCTTGTTGCAGAGTCTAACATGTAGGAAATAAATGTGCTCAAAAGAAAACTGGAAAATTCATTTGCAATGAAGGATTTGGGAGCTGCAAAAAAAATCCTTGGTATGAGGATAACAAGAGACAGGAAAAATCGCAAATTAACACTGTCTCAGAATGAGTACATAGAAAAGGTGTTGAAAAGATTTAATATGCAGAATGAAAAACTAGTTAGTACACCTTTTGCTAGCCATTTCAAACTTAGTAAGGAGATGTGCCCCAAGACCCATGAAGAAATGGAATATATGTCTAAAGTTACATATGCATCAGCAGTTGGAAGCTTAATGTATGCAATGGTCTGCATAAGGCCTGATATTTCACATGCAGTGGGAGTTGTAAGCAGGTACATGAACAATCCAGGTAAAGAACATTGGATGGAAGTAAAATGGATTTTCAGATATTTGAGAGGTACCACAAATCAAGCATTATGCTTTGGTGGTTCAAACATTGCTCTACAGGGATATGTTGATGCAGACATGGCAGGTGGCAGAGATAACAGGAGGAGCACTACAGGATATGTATTTACTGTAGGTGGAACAACTGTCAGTTGGGTTTCAAAAATCCAAAGTGTTGTTGCACTTTCAACAACAGAATTCGAGTATGTTGCTGCTACAGAGGCTAGTAAAGAAATAATTTGGTTACAAATTTTTATGGATGAATTGGGTAAGAAGCATGATATGGGCACGTTATACAGTGATAGCCAAAGTGCCATTCATCTTGCAAAGAACTTAACATTTCATTCCAGGACTAAACACATACATCTCAAGTACCATTCATACGGTCAGTATTGGAAGATGGAGAGTTGAAGCTGGAAAAGATACACACTAGCTAGAATCCTGCAGATATGCTAACAAAAGTTGTACCAGGGAGAAACTGAGAATATGCTTAGTTTCAATTGGTCTTCAAGGATGATGATGAAGATGAGGAATAGCTAGGCCCAAAGAGGAGTCATTGTACAGCAAATGAAGCAGCGGTGGAGTTGCTACAATCAATTTCCAAGTGAGATATTGTTGGGTGTGGAGCCTGATTATCTTGTTTACTTTGTATCACAACATTAGACCCCTGTACCTTAAAAGGGGCGGCAACGCCGCCCGTAATTAATCGCTGCTGCCCCCCCCCCCCCCCCCCCCCCGGGCGGGGGTTCGGGGGCGCTGCCCCCGAAGCTAAAAACAGATGTAAAATTTCCTTGTAAAAGTATAGTAATTTCTAGTCAATCTTGGCCGTTCATTAGGCAAATGATCTGACGGTAGAATTTATGTTTAGATTAGGGTTTTTTTCCCTAGAAGGCAACCCCTTGTATATATGAGGGTAGTGTATTGCGTCTGTGTATTATGAGTGTATTCTCGGAGCGAGAAACAGAGAGGGAGACTGTGAGAGAGAATAGAGGATATTACAGCGGATCTGCTGTAGGTTTTGTCTCTTCATTTTGTTGGATAATATAAAGGAAGGACTGGCTGTTCGGGGTGGACGTAGCCCAAACTGGGTGAACCACGTATATCTGTGTCTCTGTGGTTTTATGTGTTTTGTGTGCTTGTATTTTCCACATATTTTATGTGTTGCATTGCTCCATAATATATAATTTTCTAATAGTATTCCTTTTTCGTAAATAATCTATCTTAGTCCGGAAAAGGGTTAAACTTATACTGAGTAGATATCAATTCATTTACTTTTACGAGCTTGAAAAGACAAGTGCTCGACAATATTTTCACATTATCGGAGTCTAAAAAGAGCTGAAAGAAGACTCCAGGGATTCCTTTTTCGCCGTTATCGAAGCTCGAAGAAGACATAAAAGTGCACTTCAAATCCTTTTTCATTTTTAACAAAGCTTGAAAAATAAGGAGAAGAAGTATGCTTTGTGGTCAAATCATTCTTGAAATAAATCTGCACGACTAATTTGTTCGTCAGTTGTAAGACCTGTTTAAGAGCAACATCAAATGGATTAAAAATACCTATTTCATGATAAAAACATAATAAAACTATAGTCATCGCAATAAATATAATTTGCAAATAATTAAATGACTATTAAAAGTAGTTTCACTATTCATTTTTACTATTATGTAGTTATCATTTGCATTTTGGAGCTCTGAACCTGATTTTTCCCCCAAACTTCAGCTATTGATTGTGATTCTTTCTGTGGATGGATTTCATTTCCATTTGATCCACGTTAGTGCCATGAACCTCCTCTTTCCTTTAGTATTCATTTTGTGTCCAATTTCTGCAAATTTTCAGGGTTTTAAGGCCCCTAGGGTAAATTCTGCCCAAAAAGAGGGCAACACACCCCTGAATGTCGAAACCTACGTTGCATAGCAAGTATAGTGAAGGCTACTTGCACATGCAACACACTGTCTCTTGTTAGGGAGTTCGTTGGGTGAAATCTAAATTTTTGGTTTTCATATTATGCTCAAAATTTACCTAGTTTTTTTGCAATAAATGGAATCTAATGGATCTTATGTTTGTATTTCAGGTTTCCATCGGATTACAATGACGATTAAATGGAGGGAAAGAGAACATGAAGAACATGATATGATTGCCCTAAATGATCCGGGTACAGTAAGAGACCTACGAGATTGTGGAATTCTTAAGTACTTCAAGTTTTCAGGGATGAGGCAACAAATAGAACTCTTGGATTTCTTAGTTCAAGCATGGGATCCAGCTATTGAGGCATTTCATATTAAGAACCAAGTGGTTCCCATAATAGTCGAGGATGCATACTTTCTCACAGGTTTGTCGAGGAGAGGCTTGCCTATTTCACTCTCAAGGTCTGTTGTTGGAGGGGAGACTGTGAGAGAGTATATTCTACAACATTGCTATCCAGGGGCAGAGCCAATTAGCAAAGATGGAAATATAAAAATCTGTGATGTTAGAGATTTTCCTTTGAGAACTATCCTTTTCATGATCACTAAACTTGTCGGCACCGTTACACTACATGTAGCGAATAGATCATATATGAAGTACACGCTAGACTGCTTAGAGCCAACAGTCTTCAATTGGTATGAAGCTGTTCTTTATCAAATAAAGGAACAATTGAACAAAGCAAAGGGAGGAAGGAAAAATAATTTCAGTTATGGTTCAATCCTTATATCCTTCGCTTTAGAATGGATTCCACTGATGCAACCACAACATGTGACACTAGATATAGCTATTCCTAGAGATCCGAGGATGCAGAGATGGGTAGAACTCATGGGTCGGCATGCGAGCCAATCTACCATTGTGTTCTCGACTGCGTTCTTCACCTGGTTCCGGTGAAAGATTTTCACCATAGATGAGTATGCATATGCAGGCGTTGATTTCCAAGGAGATCTAGATTTAGGATTACCAGAAGGTTCTCAGTGGGGTGAAATGGGTTAGAATTTTTTGATCATGTCTTTGATTTTCCTAAGGTTTATACAATATTTTTGTATTTTTGATGTTTTCCCAAGACTAAAATAAATGTTTAATGTTATGAAAATGTTGGTCGTGTTTAACTAGTAGAGGAACCAGAGTGTGAAGCAGATGCGCCAACAGAGAGAGCTGTTAGGAGAGCAGTCCTTCACGATCTTGATATGGCTGAGACTCTCGCTGAGCTTCGGCAGCACATAGAGGGGTTGACCTTCGGGATTTTGGATTTCCGAATCGAAGAGTTACCCATGCGACTGTAGCGACACACTATTGGGGTTCATAACTACTGGATGTGTTTACTCTGTAGGATAGCTAGATCTATAGCATGTTACCATGAGCACCACTACTTTACTTGTAACATTTTGCATACATTTTGAGGTCAGATGACCAATGTGTCTTGGGCACAAATTCTGTAAAAACCTATAACTATCTATCTATATATTTTCAGAGTTTTTCCTATGTTTATTATGCAATCTGATTCAATGATGTGAATGTTTTCTTTACATATGTTGCAAATTTATGTTTAAAACTTGATTAGCTAATGAATCAGTCAATGTGTTCAAATTTCTGGAAATGTGTTGATATTGAAGAAAATAAAAATGTCTTTCGAAAAGTTGAACTCTTAGGAACAATCTATGCAGCGTTGGATTTCTAACAGTATAAACAGTAGTAAGTTGTAATACCACAAGTTGTGAGTCTAACCTTATGATTATGCGGTTAATACCAAATGAAATGGCATCAGAGAGAAGTTTGATCAATGCACTATACTTAGCGATATTGTTTGTCAATCTACCAATAAAAATCCCTTGAAAACTCACTAACTCATCGTTCGGAGCGAAAATGGCCCACGATGCAGAGGATAGATTTTGCGTACTACGAATAGCACCATCATCATATCCAACAAATGGTTCTAAAGATTCAGACATCTACGATGAAATGTAAAGTGGATTACTAACGTCAAGAAAACTCTAAAAACAAATTAAGATAGTGAATGAAAATCAACAACATATATATATACAATATAACACAAAAAATTACTACGCTCATGATTAAGCATAGTAACGTTTCAAATACAACCCATTTCTAGGTTGCGCCAATAGAATTCCATCATAATCAACCAACTCATAGGCACCCTTAGAAAGAACTCTTTTGAAAATATAGGGGCCATGCCATAATGGCTCGAATTTCCCTGCACCTATTACATCAGCTTCTTGATCGTAAAGAAGGACCAAGTCACCCTCTGAAAAAATGTGTGGCTGGAAATTTTTGTCGTATTGCATCTTTATATGTCTCTTATGCGCTTCATTGGCCAATTGGGCTTCACGACGCGTTTCATCAAGATGGATGAGATTAAGGAGACGTGCTTCTTCTTCTGAGGTGTCAGGTAATAAGTCTATTGCGAGTTTTAATGATGGTATTTCACATTGAATATGCAAGATATCTTCTAGACCATGCACCAATTGAAAAGGAGTAAATCTAGTTGCGTTTCTCATCGAGGTTTAATACACCCATAAGGCAGAGTATAGGATCAAATGCCAGTTTCTTTTACAAACTCCTATCATTTTTTGAAGCATATGTTTAAGAATATTGTTGATAGCCTGAACTTGTCCATTTGATTGTGGATAATAAGGAGTAGAATTATCATGTGAAAATCCTAACTTAGCAGTCAATTCAGACATCATGTGGTTGCAAACATTCTTCCCATGATCTGTAACTATAGCCTGTGGGACCCCAAACCGTGCAATAACATGATTAAAGAACAAAAATGCAGCTGCCTGTCCTATGTTGTTGAATATAGGCATTGCTTCGGACCATTTGGTAAAATAGTTGAATGTGACAATAATATAACCATGCCACCCTGACGAATGAGGGTTAGAGGTAATGAAGTCAATACCCCATTTCGAAAATGGTCCCACAGAGACAACAGGATGCATTGGCACTGGTGATTTTCGGATTTTACGATAAAAATCTGGTACGCATGACAACTTCTGACCGCAAGGATCCAATCTCGAAAAATAGTAGGCCAAAAGTAACCGGTGCGGAGTATCTTCTTCACGGTAGCATATCCAGATAAATTTCCACCACAAGATCTAGTATGACAATCATTTAAAACTTTTTCGGCCTCCTCATGACTGAGGAACCTCCTTAAAATGGTATCGACACCACGGCGATAAAGTGTATCGCCGATGATCAAATAATCTTTGGCTTGGTATCGAATACGTCGTGTTCAGAGTGAGAGGTATCAGGTCGAAAAGTTTGGGTTTGGAGATAGATGATGAAATCCCCATACCAAGGATCATATGATCTGATCAGAAATAGAGACTCGTCAGGAATTGATGGTTCCGACATAGTTGTAGTACTATCAGAGGGAAGCTCACAGAGTAGCTCAGCCAAAACTAAAGATTTCTTTGATTTGGATTTGATGAATTCTAAATCAAATTCCTGCAAAATGACAATCAATTTTGAATATTCCCCCCCAGCAATTGACGTGATAAGATATAAGTCATGGGGTTGCAATCCGAAATGATAGTGGTTTTTCGGAGCAGGATATAATGGCGAAATATTTGGACAGCGTGAACAACTTCCAAGGTAATTTTTTCTGTGTATGAGTACTTAACTTATGTATCATTGAGATTATGACTCAAATAATAGATCAGATGTTCAATTCCATTTTCTACTTGGACCAATACCATAGCAATGGTCATTTTAGTTGTGGAAATATATAGGAAATAATCATTTTGATAATTAGGAGGATACATTAATTACGCTCGGACAAGATTATCCCTGACAGCATCAAAATAAGCTTGTGCAACTTGGTCCCAATGGAAGGGAACCCCCTTTTTTCAAGAGTCGAGTAAATCCTTTAGCCATTTCGGCGTAGTTTGGAATGAACCTTCTTATGAAATTAGCCTTTCCTTGAAGTTTCTATATCTGAAGTAAATTTGATGGTGCAGGCAAATCAATAATTCCCTGAACCTTCAATGGGTCTATTCGAATTCCTTCTTTTGAGACTACGAATCCAAGAAAACAACCAGAACCGACACAAAACACACATTTATGTGGATTGAGGCATATTTTGTAGTGTCGGAAATGTAAGAAAATGGCTCTCAAATGCATCAGGTGATCAGTCCGATTTCGTGAATGCGCTGGTAAATCATCTAGATATGGTTGAACAATGTGCTTGATGTCACTGAAATTATAATCCATTGCTCTCTGAAAAGTTGCCCCAACGTTATTTAAACCAAACGGAAGTTTCCTATAAGTGAATGTGCCCTAGGGATAGATGAATGATGTCTTATGTTGATCCTCTGGGCGGATATTGATTTGATTGTAGTCGAAAAATCCATCCATGAACAAAAATATTTCACATCCAACACAATCGTCAATAATATGTTCGATAAAGGGAGTAGGATAGTTGTCTTTTGGACAAGCATGATTAATGTCTCAAAAATCGACGCACACTCTAACGGTTCCTTATTTTTTCATGACATGAACGATATTGGAAACCCACTCAGTTAGTGGAACAAGGTAAATGAAACCATCACGCAAAAGTTTTTCAACTTCTGCTTTGATGGTAACGGCTTTCTTTGGTTGAAAAGGACAAAGTTGTTGACGCACCAGTTTGACATCAGGATACATATTAATAGTGTGTTCAACTATACTAGTATCTATCTCTGGAATTTCCTCGTAAGACCAAGAAAATACATCATGAAATTCACGAAATAGAGAGTGATATGATTCGAGTTTTGATGGAGAACAAGATACACCAACATGAATATTTTCTACAATGCCCAGTTTGGTCGAAATATCGATAGAAATGGTTTCTTCAATATTTTACAAATTTCACTCGGAATCGATTGCATTAATTTATAAATAATTCGAAAAGAAATTTTTGATTGATGGGTGATATAGTTCACTAAGATAGTTTTTTTCATAATCAGTTAGATGGGAATGATGATGATAATATTTCCATAGTTCTCCTTCTGACATCATAGCTTCCAAAATATTTTCATCTATCAAAAACATTTAGGAAAATGGATTAGATGGAGTACCAAAATCTAAAGAATGATCAACCCAAACACTCAGCGACGTTGATTTCAGATTTTCCGCCCAAGCCAGATAGATTGATTGCTATGCTAGCTCAATAGGGCTAGGCGGTAAAAATTCATCCAACCTAGGAATATCAGAATCACCCGTACTCTCCCTTAAGCCAGATAGAGTGGAAGAGATCATGTAGCAGGTCTCTATACTTGCAATTTATGCCCATGTCGCAGGCAGCGGTAATGCAAAGGTTCCCATGAGAGTGGAATCCTTTAAGATTCCTACACCAATGTTCTGAATTTATAGTTGGGTATGTGAAAGAACATAATGCTTCCAGTTACCTGCGAAGCGGAGGCAAAGAAGGATAGTTGATTAATGACTGTGATTGTACCTTTATGTGGAAAGGAAATCATTCTAAATTATGTAGAAACAATTGCAGTCATCGCATATACCCATGGCCTTACAAGTAGAATATTTTAGTCAAGGGGTCCGTCAACAACCTCGACATCAACATTCACTATTTTCCCCCCTAGTTCAACATGCAAGTTATTAATAATACCACAAGGTTTATATCTTCATCCATCAAAAGCCTTCAACGTCATTGATGATTGTGATAAGCATGGTGAGCCAAATGAATTCCAACAATTTAGAGACATAATGCATGTAGATGCTCCCTCATCAATAATAGTGCGATAAACAAGGTGATTGAGAAAATTTACTTGTATGGAGAATGCTAATTCTGCTGGTAGTTTCTGCACATAGCCCGTATGATTAAAGACGACAAGATTAGAATCAGTCATATCAATTCCACCAATTGCCAACAATAAAGTATGTTTTTGGGAGGGAAAATTTTGTAATACCTGAAGAGTAGACATAGCTGAAAGGGATTGAGCCAAATATTCAACTATATTATAATTTTGTGCAGCTCTTGCTCGAGGATTATATGTCGATTTGTGAATTACTCCCTTTGGTGGCTTGATTGTCAATTCAGTAATAACAGTAGGCAATAATGATTCTGTAGACGGATTCGTAGTCGAGGTAGTAGGTTGATCAGTGGCTTGACTACCATAATATTTATTACACGTTGACACCAAAATATCTGTTGAAGGTTTTGTGACAGATAACATTAACACTTGGGAACTAGGAGCTAGATCCATAGCAACCAAATTAGTGTTCGGATTTGGAAACGGGTCTGTCAACATAGCTGACGCATGGGAAGTCTTGATGATTTTTGAGACTTTAGTGCGGTGAGGAAAACCCCTAACAAAATGTTCCTCATTACAGATTATGCATGGATAACGAGGTTTTCAAGGTCTAGATGATTGATCAGATGATCTTTCCTGCGGGTTAGAAGTTTGCTTTTTATTACTTTCGTGTTTCTTGTCACCTTTGCCTTTATCAAACGACACGACATTAATTTCAGAAGCAGGAGTAGGATCAGATGCAGTAGTGTGGTGTGTGCTTGTAGTGCCTATCAAGCCGTCTCAGGCATGAGAGTCCTTTAATTGAGGATGAACATTGAAATTAGATCTCGGCGTGCTAGGAATTGTTTCATAGAGCGTGCCAGACTGAGTTTAAATCAAGTCTAAATATTGGGAATGAGCGATAACTTGATCTTCAGTGACGACGCCACCCTTAGCCACATCCTCAGTTATAGATGGTAACAGGGACTTAATGAACCATTTAGAAAGGAGCTGATCCGAAACAAATGTCTTAATAATTTGATGATGATGATGCCACTCATGAATATGATCAGAGATGTGAGTAGCATTATTCTGTTTGAAATTGGTCAAGGGTTCCGTCCTAGTTTCATATATGATAGGTAACTAGAAATGAGTCAAAAAGACAGTAGCTAGGGCAGTGAAATTGTCAAAAGAATCTCTACATAACTCAGTGTACCATTTTGCAACCGGACCTGTGAGCGTACGCTGGAAAATAAGTAGCCGAACAGAATCATCACTCAGGGAGTTTGATGAACACCATAAATGATAAGTCATGACATGAGTCGAAGGATCTTCTCCAGGGTTTCCATTGAACTTAGGGATATCCGAGGGTATTTTTTGGGGTATCATCGGCCACCAAGGAGCATAGTTGATTGGATCATTGGTTAACTGATTTAAATCTGGTAACTCTAAAGTTGCGACAAAACGCAACTGTATATTAAGGTCAGGTTGAGCATAGCCAGGGTAAGACGGAATTGCTTGAGCAACAGGCCTTTGAGCACCAGCATAAGGAATTTGCTGCTGGTAACCCAGATAGGGGTTGTTTTGAAAAGAAAATGCTTGAGGATTCTATTGACCAAAACCTAGATACGATACTTGTTGAAATGAAGTTTGAGGCATTTTCTCCTAAGGTTTCCAAGGGGTTTGTCCGCCAATGTTATAACCCAAATTAGGGGTCGGTTGATAGGTATAACCAGGTTGCAGTTGTGAAATCCCATAAAATGGTAAACCAACTTGTGAATAAATGATTCCAGATACAGGTTGTTGTAAATTAACTGAAGGATTTGGAGTCTGTAGACCCAACATTTGATGATATTGAGTTGAAGGACCCGGTTGATAAGGTTGATGTACAAAATTTTGATTCTGTAAATATGAATTGACAAGCGGTAATGATGTGGGTGTAACAGGTTGAACTGGTTGATACAAGTGTATAATCATTTGTGGTTGGATAGGCAGAGTGGGCTGCCATTGATAAAAATTCATTTCAAAATTAGGTTGACCAACAAGTGACGGAGTACTGTCATATTGGGTGACCAAAAGTTTTTCCCCCAGCATGAGGAGGATAATAACACAGAAAATATTGCTCTCCAAATGCTGGAAGTCTATTTTTTATGGTACTTAAAGGAATAGACCCAGAAGGACCAGCTTGATATTGCCCTGATGATGTGTATAAAGAATCAAGTTGTTCAGTACTAACTATAGGATTACCAGTTAAAATACCAGATGATAACATTGGTAAAGACCATGGTCTTGAAGATGCACCAGATTAAATTCCGGATAATGATTTATAAACTGATGAGACCATAGGGTCTCCATGAAAATATGACTCTGGTGAAGTTGTGAACATCAACGGAGTAGTGAGGGAAGGAGATGACGTAATTGGAACAACTGGCCCAACCGAAGATGTTGGTTCATGCATGGTTTCTTGATCAAATGTATACCCTTTAAAATCTATGGGAGTTTGAATGGGAACAGGATCAATAAAAGAAGATGGAAACGATTGAGGAAAAGACTCGTACAGGTAAAGGTCCTCCCCAAAATGGGTTGGAGTTAAATGTGTCTCGTCTTGTGGGATTTCTTGAATCATAATTAAACCAAGTGGAAGTATTTCATTGTCAGGCCAAAAATATATTTCAGGTTGTTGACTGTGTGATACAGGAGACTCAATGGCTACAGAAATTTGTGGAATGACCAAGGGAGGAACAACTGTCGGTTTTTCGACTTCTAGATTTAGATGTTCTGGAAAAGAAGAGATAGGATCTGGATCAATTTTTGGTTGAACAACGTCGAGTCCAGGAGGTATGGTCTCACTGAATGGATGGATCGTGACCACGGGTAGCTGTGAAAAATCTGTTTCGATAACAGTAGATGAACTGGGATGTGTAGAAACAACTTGAGCTAACTCTGGTTTGCGGGAAAATGATGTTTCACCAGAGGTATGAATTGTACTTGATTCGGCAGATCGTGATCTCCTTCGCCTACCAGAAGTAACTTCTGGTGGTAAAGGTGGTTTTAAAGATAATTTACGTGAACGACGGGGAAAAAGATTTTGTTCTTCCACGATTAATGATTTATTTTAACCAAAAAAAATAAAAAAAATAAAAGGGTAATGCTAGGCAAAAGGGTTTACAAAGAAACTGTGAACTACAGAATACCTCCTGGCGAACCAAGAAGTACGAGCAGGAAATCTCCCCGAATGATGTGTTTAGTGTATCACAATTTACAAGGCGGTCGACTCGATTCACTATTGATGGATAGCACCTAAAATTTTTCCTCCGAAATATACTCGAAGTTATGTGGAGGCCCAAGTCCGGATTAGCGTTGTTTGATGTGAAACCACACAGTGAGAGCACCCCTTTATACTTATCATACTGTAACACCGCCCGATATACCCGAAAGTATGTGGACAAGCTACGATATAATTATGTACGTGGGGTGAGGTATCACACTCGGAATGTATCGCAGACAAGTTAACGATAGCTGCTATGTTTTATGACGCCAAAACACGTCTCTAGCCTAGACCTTCTAAATGTTATCATTATGGTTCCAATGCTTTGTTAGGTAAATTGAGATAACTTTTATGTTGATCTTGCTTAACAATTTTCCTTTCAAAGGTTCACCACGATGATGTATTGGAAATTCCTAAAATTTAAACTAAGAATGATAAATAATCTTTCACTTTTAGTTTTTTCAATGAAAATCCTAGCTACTAGAGGGAAAGAGAAAACAATTTGTGAGCAAACAAATCAGTGAGCACAAACTAAATGAAAATTTCCTAATTGTTCCTTTTGCAAAACAAACAAGCCACTGCATGCAAATGAAAGTTTTTCTTTTCAGTTCCTTTAATGTTATGAATGCAGAAAAGAAACTAAGTGCACTAAATCAACAAACCAAATGCTTTTTACTTTCGAGAAATGAGGAATACAAACAACAATTTCTTTTTTGAAGGAAAATGAGGAATTTAACAAAAATTTCTCCTATTAAGAAATGAAGAATTTAACAACAATTTCTCCTATGAGGAATTTAATGTTATGAATGCAGAAAAGAAACTAAGTGCACTAAATCGACAAACCAAATGCTTTTTACTTTCGAGAAATGAGGAATACAAACAATAGTTTCTTTTTTGAAGGAAAAATGAGGAATTTAACAACAATTTGTTGGGAAAAACACTGAGAGGGGGGGGGGGGGGGGTGAATCAGCATTTGGTGCATACTCAAAACTTTTTACTTTTACTTACTTCAAAACCCATACGCTACTTTGCTGAAGCCAACTAGCGTATACACGCGGATATCCTTCATGAAACTCGCGTATACACAGAGATCTTATTATGAAATTAAATCTTTACTTAGATCTATGCAACATTCATTCTTCTGATGTTTAGTTAACAGTAAAAATGTGCAGTAATAACAGAATAAACCATCACACATAAGCATCACACATGAACACCAGGATTTTAGGTGGAAACCCAAGTCGGGAGAAAACCACCGATGCCGTTGTCTCACCCTTCAATATTTTATTATAGAGAAAACATCTTACAACTTATGTACTGGCGCAGACTCATACCAGTACGCTGGCACCCACCTGCGCTCGTTTACCAACCTCTCCTGGAAGGGAGCTACGACCCCCTGCTCTTGTTTACCAGCCTCTCCTGGAAGGGAGCTACGACCCCCTGCTCTAACTTACCAAATTTCACCCGGGCGGGGAGCTACAACCCCCCGTGAAGGCTACAACCCGCACCACCACGTGACCACGTTTCATCAATTTTCATACTGGATCTAAAAGCTTTCTTTAGAGCACAACTTGCAGGCCACTTTTCATCATATTTTCAGACTGGACCCACTCCACACATTTAAGCTCAATCATACATCAAAACTGATACTTATCAATTCAGACAACCCAGAATTGTAGAATACAGATAGAAGTAACACAGCAAAACAGATCAGACATTTCACCTTTCATACTTCAGCAAAACCCTAGTTTTCATACGCGCTTTCCTTTCACTGATCCCACGTATATACGCGCTTCCATGCATATAAAATCGCGTATACTTCTGTACATACTTCAGAACTAATTTCACAACCCATACGCACTTTCGCTTTATCCAACCCGCGTATATACGCGCTTCCATTGTTATAAACTTTCGTATAGATCTTCAAACATTATAGGGCAGCATACTTCTTCAGATCAGATATTCAGTTCAGATTTTAACCCTTCACTTTGATGTTTGCCTCATCTCAGATCTAAACATTCCATAAACAGATCTAGAAGATACAAATACATTTCAGATCTAGATTCCCTTCTTCATCATTTTCTTCATAGGTGCATCACAGATTCAGATCTATCATTAAATTGTTACCCTTTTTATTTAGATATACTTTAGAGTGAAGTATTCATTCAAACCCAGACTCATGCACTACTTTGCACAATGATTTTCTTCTCCTTATATAGGTTTACCCTTTTTCAATACCATGAGCCAAAACCACATTACTTCCAATGGTATTCCTGGACGGAATCACATAGACTTACCAGCGCTCAATACAATGGGTCAATACCATGGTAGTAACCCCTGGTTTTACATATTTAGAGTGCTTTAATTAGCTCTGTAATATGTACAGAAGTATACGCGACTTGGCACGTTATTTCCCGCGTGCATACGCTACTTTGTCTAGACAAATCCGCGTATGCCTTGATACATACTCTTTTCATCATGTTCTAGCACATACTGACATTCCTTCCATCATTACCTTCTGTACTCATTGTATATACATCAGATTTACATCATTTAACAAGTTCATCAAGACATATTCCATCAGGGACAACTTCATCAAGTAGGTTTCCATCATCTTCATCAAGTGGGTTGCCATCAAGGACAACACGCAGCATCATATTGCCAACAATCTCCCCCTTTGGACTTGATGGCAACCACGATGGTGTTTGATCACCACAACATATAGATACATTAAGAATACAATGATACCATGTCACTCTTGACACCATTCTTTCTCTTTATTCAAACACCATGTCACTCTCCCCCTTTGACATCAAGGGCAAAGGGCGGACCAAAACCAACACAAGGTTTTTTTTTTTGTTTTTCTCTTCTTGTAGAAGGAACCGTTTTGTAGATCTGATGTACACTAAAGTGACCATGCTCCCCCTGAGTTCATGCTGAACCTAAAAACATATTTTTCAATGAAGTACATGACTCTATGACCTTCCTATCACCAATGACTCATACTTACATCAAAGATCCATCCAAGTGGATTTACATATGAGACTCAAATACCCAACCAAGTGGGTTTACACATCCCAACTCAACTACCCAACCAAGTGGGTTTACAAATTTGACTCAGCTACCCAACCAAGTGGGTTTACAAATTTTGACAAGTCCTTACATGACTGAATTTTACAATTTTACATCATGGGTCTCAACAAGACCTTTTTATCAAATTACAAGTATGAATTTTTATGACCAATACCAGAAAGACCTCAAGAGAGAGATCATATTTCAGAATCATCATAATGCCAACAATGCATTATAATCAGCAAGAGTAGTGCTCCCCCTGAAAATTTGCATCCAAACATCCTTTCCATATGTCCAAGGCTCCTCCTTAGCTTGTGCAATCTGAATACTTTTAACAACAAGTCATCAGCAACAATCTCTGCTTGATCTGTCCGGATCTCCGAATCATAAGAATTCCATCATATCCAAAAGATATTATTCATCAAATAAGAAATCCGGGCTCATCCATAATCTTCAACATAAGAAACCATGTATCATTTCATTAGCATGAGTATAACCAGAATAATGCTAACAGTACAATAATTAGCAGTCAGACTGATGCTCCCCCTGAACCTCTACTCCTGATCTTCAGCTGTCATCCCAATTCTCTTATCATCAATTCATACGCGACTGTGTCTGCTGGAACTCGTGTGTATACGCGACTTTAGTTCACTGAACCCGCGTATGGAAAGTGAATTATAGAAAATTTCACATTCCTCCATCTCCCCCTAAATTTGTACCACCTGTACCTGTCTTCTTCACATCAGATGCTCTGTCAGAAATAATCATAACCAGAATCACCAAAACAATCATGAAAATCACCATACATTGCTCCCCCTGTGACAATACATTACTGATCTATAATGTATCTCACATCACTCCTGCAGTCATTAAGAGAAGTAAGCTTCAGAAACGGATGACTGCAGTAGGGTCAATATTCCCTACGTTTCTGACCGGTCCTCCTTCTTTTTCCAAATTTGTTTGAACTTTCTAATTATGTGCTTAAAATTGTCCACTTTCTCAGATCTGTTCAACTTGCATTATTTTTCTACATGTCCATACTTGTTACAAGAATAACATCTCATGTGTCCAGAGAAATAAGCATAAGAATCATAATGAGTATTTCTAATCTTCCTTCTTTTGCAATCAACTGCTTTATGTCCATACTTGTTACATGAAAAACAATATCCCTTGAAGAAACCAGAGTACCTTTCTATGTAGGATCTGTTTGTTTGTGGCTGAAACAATCTGCTTCTGCAATTGACTGCAACATGTCCATGATTATGACATTTAAAGCATTCAACATTATTGAATGATTTCCTTTGAGAATTCATGATTTTCAGTTGACCTTTTGCTTCTTTCAACACTTCAGGCTTTGCATTAATATCCTTTGAATCTTTAACACTTCCTTGTGAACTAGATTCTCGTTTAACAATTTCATGAAAACCGAGACCAAGTTTAACAGAAGGAGACCTTTGACTACTAAGAATATTGTCAAGAATCTTAGTACTATCTTGAAACCTCAAGAATTTATCATTTTCTTCTAATTTACCTTTGAGAATGTTTACATCAACCTCCAATTTTTGGCATTTCTTCATCATGCTTTCTTCAACCCTTTTTCCTTCTTCTACTTGATCATTCAAATTTAAGATCTCTTCTTTCAACCCATTTTCTTGCTCTTCAAAGATTTGTAAAAGTTATTCATTCTTCTTATTTGATTTTTCCAGATTTGTTTTGAGCGAGATGATTTCTGCTTCACGTCCTTCCTTTTCAAATGATTGTAGAAGTTCTTCATTCTTCTTATTTGATGCTTCAAGGTCTGCTTTCAGAGAGATGATTTCTGCTTCAAGTCCTTCACTGTGATTGGTTACTTTGTCATGCATTCTTTGATACATTTCTATCTGTCCCTTCATTGTTTCTATTTGTTCATTCAATCTAGAGATCACATCCTTGAGGATAGATTCCCTCCTTTTAAATTGATCCCAAAAATTACTTTCATCATTGATCTTGAGATTTGCTTCTAGACTTATACTTTTACTTTCACTATCTTCATCATTGCATGCACAAGTGAGTGGATTACAAGAACAACAATCAATACCTGTTTCTTCTTCTTCATTTTCTGCTGCACATGTTTTCTGAGATATCTTCTTTTCTTGAGTAGCATTCTTCTTTTGCTTCTTTGCCATGAGCACTAGCAGATCTTGGTCAAAATCTTCTTCATCTTCACTTGACATTTCATTATTATCTTCATTTGCATAATAAATCTTTCCCTTTTCAAATTGTTTATAAGGACATTTAGCAGCATAATGACCCACTCTTCCACAATCAAAACATTTGAATCTTCCAGTACTTGGTTGGAGTCTCCTTACAAAATTTGCTTCTTCTTCTTCTGATATATAACTTGATTCCTGGACAACTTCCTTTTCTTTTCCTTTTGCACATGCCTTAAAAGCAACTTCTTTGATTTGAAAGGGACCTCCTTGTCTCATTTCATAAGCAGTCAGAATACCATGTAGTTGAACAATAGTAAGAGATTGTATATCTTGCCTTTCTTCAATAGCTGATACTTTTGACTCAAATTTTGAAGTTAAAGATCTTAAGACTTTTTCCACCAGAGTAGTATCGGTTATGGTTTCACCCAAACTTCTCATACGATTTACAATATCATCTAGACATAAAAAGAAACTAGAAATACTCTCATCACTATGCATCCTTAAATTTTCATATTCAATTCTGAGAGTTTGGAGTTTTGCACTTTTTACCTTTGTATCTCCTTCATAGCTCAGACTGATTTTGTCCCATATTTCTTTTGCTAAATTTAGCTGCATCACTTTAGAAAATTCTGGTTCAGATAGGCTTCCTAATAGGACATTGACGGCTTTGGCATTGATTTCATATTTCTTACTTTCTGCTGCATCAGTAGGAATACTTGCCGGATACTGATAACCTCCTTCCACGATTGCCCATACTTCTGCACCAAGACTTTGCAGATATGCTTTTGTTCGTATCTTCCAGAACAACAGATTATTTCCATTGAATAGAGGTGGCCTTATAGACATTAACCCTTCATGACTTCCCATTTCGACGGATCTCCTTCAAGCGATCAAGCTTCTGCAGAAGGACCTCGCTCTGATACCAATTGTTGGGAAAAATACTGAGAGGGGGGGGGGGTGAATCAGTATTTAGGACTTACTCAAAAAATTTTACTGTTCCATTCACTAAAATCCATACGCTACTTTGTTGAATCCAACTAGCGTATACACGCAGATATCCTTCATAAAACTCGCGTATACACAGAGATCTTATTATGCATTTATTTCTTTACTTAGGTCTATGCATCATTCATTCATCAGAATTTTAGTTAACAGTAAGCATGTGTAGTAATAACAGAATAAACCATCACACATAAGCAACACACATGAACACCAGGATTTTAGGTGGAAACCCAAGTCGGGAGAAAACCACCGCTGCCGTTGTCTCAGCCTTCAATATTTTATTATAAAGAAAACATCTTACAACTTATGTACTGGCGCAGACTCATACCAGTACGCAAGCACCCACCTGCGCTCGTTTACCAGCCTCTCCTGGAAGGGAGCTACAACCCCCTGCTCTCGTTTACCAGCCTCTCCTGGAAGGGAGCTACGACCCCCTACTCTCATTTACCAGCCTCACCTGGAAGGGAGCTACAACCCCCTGACTGAAGGCTACAACCCTCAACACCACCATAGACCACGTTTCATCAATTTTCATACTGGATCCAAAATATTTCTTTAGAGCACAACTTGCAGGCCACTTTTCATCATATTTTCAGACTGGACCCACTCCACATGTTTAAGCTCAATCATACATCAAAACTGATACTTATCAATTCAGACAACCCAGAATTGTAGAATACAGATAGCAGTAACACAGCAGAACAGATCAGACATTTCACCTTTCATACTTCAGCAAAACTCTAGTTTTCATACGCACTTTCCTTTCACTGATCCCGCGTATATACGTGCTTCCATGCATATAAACTCGTGTATACTTCTGTACATAATTCAGAACTAATTTCACAACCCATACGCGCTTTCTCTTTATCCAACCCGCGTATATACGCGCTTCCACTGTTATAAACTTGCGTATAGATCTTCAAACATTATAGGGCAGCATACTTCTTCAGATCAGATATTCAGTTCAGATTTTAACCCTTCACTTCAGACAGATGTTCGCCTCATCTCAGATCTAAACATTCCATAAACCGATCTAGAAGATACAAATACATTTCAGATCTAGATTCCCTTCTTCATCATTTTCTTCATAGGTGCATCACAGATTCAGATCTATCATTAAACTGTTACCATTTTTATTCAGATATACTTCAGAGTGAAGTATTCATTCAAACCCAGACTCATGCACTACTTATAGGTTTAGCCTTTTTCAATACCATGAGCCAAAACCACATTACTTCCAATGGTATTCCTGGACGAAATCACATAGACTTACCAACGCTAAATACAATGGGTCAATACCATGGTAGTAACCCCTGGTTTTACATATTTAGAGCGCTTTAATTAGCTCTGTAATATGTACAGAAGTATATGCGACTTGGCACATTATTTCCCGTGTGCATACGCTACTTTGTCTAGACAAATCCGCGTATGCCTTGAGACATACTCTTTTCATCATGTTCTAGCACATACTGACATTCCTTCCATCATTACCTTCTGTACTCATTGTATATACATCAGATTTACATCATTTAACAAGTTCATCAAGACATATTCCATCAGGGACAACTTCATCAAGTAGGTTGCCATCATCTTCATCAAGTGGGTTTCCATCAAGGACAACACTCAGCATCATATTGCCAACACAATTTCTCCTATTAAGAAATGAAGAATTTACGAAAAATTCCTATTTCAAAAGCAAATGGACTTAATGCGACAATAAAAATACTTTGAAATTAATTCGTCAATGATAAAGAAAAACGCTTTAGAAAAACATTGAACAAATTTTCTTTCAAAGGAGGAAGAAGTGGATAGATTCACTGGTCAATATGAGGTTCAAAATTTTCAAAACACAGCAGAAAACAAACTGAATCAAATTGCAAAGACAAATTCAAGGGAATTTGGATGGTTTCAGGAGGCAACACAAGCTCTAAGGAGAGATAGTGCTTTGCAACGCAGGTCTGAAAGGGAGACAGTGCTATGCAAAGCACTGTGTCCTGTCCAAGAGTGCATTGGGCGCAGTGTATAAATAAAAACACAGCTGTTTAACACACTTCTTTTGCAAATTTATATTTCAAAAAGTTTAATCTTTGTGAATAACAACTACTGGGTGAATAAACAAAGAAAATCAAAGGCTAAAACACCTAGGACAAAGAGAAATTTCCCGAGCGAAATCGCCAATTTGTTGGACAAAATTGCGAATTACGGAGAAAACACGCTTCCCTAGACACGTGCTAATATAGAACAATAGATTAAAGACTATACGACTACTTTTCCTAACTAAGAACAAACACACATAATGGATTAGAGGCTTACTTGGAATCCAAGCACTTCCAAATGATTCCTTCTATCGCTTCCATTGTAGCTTCGAATTCCAGTCGGCTATGAAAAATATTTCATGCAAGAATGAACACTAAACAGTAGAATATAGCAGTAATACAGATGTCTATTTAAGTTATTTTTCTAAATCAGTAAAGCATAAACCATATACATCAACTAAGATCTTGCAAAATGGAAAATCAAAGCCAATACAGATGCATATAGAGAAAAGTAAGTTGTACTCTTTATTAATGATAGAAGGGGAGGTTACAACCTAGTGACTGATTTGAAGTGACCATTTCCAACAACATCCCAACCTCATCATAGTATAAATCTCTCCAGCAACTATTGCACAAATCTAACTCTCAATTGAAATTCCACTAGCATTTCTCTACACAAATTCTTCCTCCTTCAAACACTAAGACCTGTGCTCAATTTATAGAGGATTTGAAGGTAATTTTACAATCAATGACTTTCCAATAATAGGCAAGACATGTTCCCAATATTTTATATTTCAAATGGACACTTGGATTCGAAGCTTGACACATGTAAACTCTTCTAGAAGGCACTGGCCAAGTGGAGATTTCAGAACAATGAGAATTTTGCTCCCAATGTCACCAGCACACCTGTGAATGTCAGGAAGTGCTTTGTAGAGTAGCCTTTCATGGGGCTACCTACATATGCAATGCACTTAGTCCCTTTAGAGGCAGTGTTGATGAGCTCTCATATGGTATATAATAACATCTTGGAAACCTTTGCTTGATGAAAGTCATGTATGATTTGTCTTGTTCTTTGTCTTAGGGCATGTAGCAACTTGAAATGAAAGGGGATGATAGACCCTATTCATTGGTCCTAGAGATGATGACTAGTTAACCAGGTCATTGGGAATGATGCCCAAATTGACCTATAACACATGCCCCCAGCCTAGTGAGGGTTACATGTAATGAAATCGATGCCCCATTTGGTGAAAGGACCAACCACAATGATTGGGTGAAGAGGAGTTGGAGGTGCACGCATATTTCGATAAAAAATCTAATAATTGTGGCATTTTGAACCGCGATAATACAATCTTTTAATAAAGATGGCCAAAAATAACCAACGCACAATATATTCTGGGTTGTGGAAAACCCAGACATATGACCACCACATGCTCCAGAGTGGAAATCATTCAAAACCATTTCATCCTCTTCATGAGTTATACAATGTCGAAACACAGAATTTGCACCATGATGATAAAGAGTGTCCCCAACTATATTGTATTGCTAATATTGGTATCGGATTCTCCGTCGATCTGATCGTGAAAGCTCTAGGTGAAGGGCTTGGGTTTGAAGATATATAATGATATCTCCATACCAGGGATTTACAGTACTGATTAGAAATAGAGATTCATCATCAATGGGATTCTCTGCCACCATTTCAGACTCAGTATTGGGAAAATCACACATAAGTTCGGCAAACACTAGTGATTTCTTAGACTTGGACTTCTCGAACTCCAAATCAAACTCTTGCATGATAAGGATCCATTTGGAGTATTTTCCCTTGAGAAATTGTTTTTTCAATATGTAAATCATCAAGTTGCAATTTCATATCACTGTAGTTTTGCATAGAAATATGTAGCGACGAAAATTTTGGACAACTTGAACTACTGCCAAGGCCAATTTCTCCACATGTGAATACTTTATTTCCATCGGATTGAGATTTCGACTTAGGTAATAGATCACAGGTTCATTGTGAGATTCATCCTCTTGAACCAAAACCATTCCAATCATGGAATCAGATGCATCTAAGTAAAAAAAGTAATCTCGATGGTAATTGGGTGGATGCAGTAATGGTGCATGGGTCAACACGTTTTTAAGTGCATTAAAAGATTTATCGACAATCTCATCCCAAATAAATGTAAAACCTTGTTTCAACAATCAGGTAAAACCTTTCTTTAAATTTTCATAGTTCGGGATAAACCTACGAAAAAGGTTTGCTTTCCCTTACAAACTTTGGAGTTGGCGAAGATTTGAAGGACCAGGTAATTTGATGATAACCTCAACCTTCGATGGATTGACACAAATGCCTTATTTCAAAACGAAGAACCTGTTAGTCATAAATATTTTTCATTATCTGTAGATGACTATAGATTGGTTCTGGATTTCTAAAAACAACATTCTTTGAACATTATGAGTTTTAGAAATCTCACTGCCTTCATTACCCTTATAGGAAAATTTTCACTATTCTATCAACCTTGCCATTTCATGGTCACCCTGCCACTCCTAAAAAGACTCCTTATGGGCTTATTCCTTCCATGTTCATCCTTTTTCCTACCTATGACCTCATTACTCTATTTTTCCCTTGCCCATAAATCCACTTTCCCTCTAGGTTTTTCCCATAGCCTACTCATTCCCATGTTCTCCAGGTTCTTCAAGCATCGATGGTCTCAAAACTCTCTGTAGGCTCTTTAGATAAATCAAGTGCATTAGATTTTCAATCTTCATTACACCACTTTGTCAATACTTTGTTTCAATTGAAGCCTCCAAACCAATTTTCAGTTAAGGTAAGGTCAAATAACCTTCCCACTAGGTCAATTAGGGTTTCACATGTTTTAAGGTCATCATTAGTTTTCCAAGCACTCATTTTCCTTTGTTAGAAGCTGGCTCAGATGTAATAGAAATTCAGCACATGATTATTCAAGAAAGACCTGAAAGTTTCCAAAGAAGACTACCCTATTAGCTTAAAGTATGCAAGAGGTAAATGCAAAGAGTTTAACACTTTTGCAGGAGTGTTGAAGTTTCCATCAACAGAATGTATTTGTAAGGTGGATGGTTTTCTCCTGAATGAAGACAAATTGCAGCGGGGAAAGGAGGAAAACTTGGTTTTGAGGAAAACTAGGGCTTTTCACTTGATGGCCCAGTTGAATGCCAAAACACTGACCCCTTGCAGAAAATGACATGGAGGAAGCACTAATCCCTATTTTTCTCTTCCACTATGCCAGGGTTTTCCATGGAAAAGATTCATAAGAGAAAAATATCCATATGGTAGGTCATATCAGCAATCATGAAGCCATACCAACTCATAAACATCATGCCTCCATCATTTTCCAGGAATTCATTCCAAGAGCCAAGCCATTTGTCACTCATAGGGCTGGTTTTGCTTCAAACTATGTTTCTGACCAAATAGAGATGAATTTGACAAAAGTGAGAGAGGTTTTTGTCCATCATAGGTCCAAGAAGAAAAATATCCTTCATATTTTACATATGTGTCATGGTTTAGAGCAATGCAAAAAATACAGGTGTCACGGGAGAATTGTTGCACTTCTGGAGTGACCTTGGGAAAATCAGGTTTTCTCATAGCTGGAGTGTCCAAATGAATTTCTTGATGAGTCAAATGATAAATAAACTATAATATATTTCCAATGAGCTGTAATTCACTCAATTTTGAGTTTAGGAAGGCCTCCAAACTTTGTTTGCACCAACACTCTACATTTTTGCACCATCATTCAACACTTTTTTACCAGTCTTGGGAGAATCAACTTTTGACAGGTCAAATCAAATCCAATAAGAAAAAAAAGGGTGTATTTGGAAAGTAGATAGGATAATATTTCCAAAGAGTTATCATGGCCCCAATTTGGACATCGGGAAGGCCTCCAAATTCCCTCTACAAAATGGCGCTGCATGAATGGGATTGAGCGTTGCGCGCCTGGGATTGAGCGCTGCGCCCTTGGCACTGGAGCTGCGCCCTTAGCCAGAAGGGTCCTCTAAGTGATTTAACCACTCAAAACACCTCGGATCACCTTCAAATCATTGCCAAGGGTATTTTCAGCACAATCAAGGGGTACATACATGTTATACACTTATCTCCAAGCATTTTGATGATTTGTAATTGAAAGAAGTTGAACCATAAGAAGAAAACCTAGGCTTGGACTTGAAATCCATGATTTTATCAGTACTTCATCTTCTTATAAAGAGTATTAGTTAGAATATGGGTGTTTGCATTGTTTCAATTTTTTTCATCCATCCAAGCTTGACATAAAACTCAGTCCATTCACTTGCAAGAAAGGTTGACATTCGATTGCCCTCATTTACCTCAATTGCACATCAACCTCTAGTGTTTCAAAAAAGAGTTTAATCATATCAGCAGAGGGTTTTCATTGAATTTTAACCCCTGACTCACTCTCATACACCTATACCCTCATTCAATCATATCATTCACTTGCATAGATGCCTTTTTTCATCACCTTCTCTTCATTCCGTTTCCATTTGCAATCCTAGGGTTTCTTAAAGGTAGAGTTAAAAATTTCAAGAGAGGAAGATAGTGGTAGTGGAGGAGAAGGAAAATGTCGATGAGGCAGATGACAATAATGAAGAAAACCGTGAGGAAGGTGACAATGAACAATAAAATTTAAATGAGGGAGAGGGCAATAATGAATCAAGAAATGAAGAAGAAGGAAATGAGGCAGAGATCAGCAGTGATGATGTTGGCAGTGATAAGGTAGAGAGAAACAATGATGATGGAAATAGGTCAGTAAGCCAAGATATTAGTGAGGCAAATATAAATGAAGAAGAAATCAATGATGATGTGGGAAGTGATGATAGCAGTCATAAGAGAAATGAGGGAAGTGAGGCAAATAATGATGAAGCACGTAGAAGATAAGATGATAACAGTGGGTCAAATAGTAGTGAGGTACCTAGCAGTGAAGAAGAGAGCAGTGAGGAACTTAGTAGTGGGTCAAAAAGTCATCATGACAGTGAAGATAATGACATGGGTCAAATAGTAGTAAGACAAAGAGGAATAAGGCAGAGAGACATGTAGAGTAAAAGTGTTAAGGATGAAAATTAGGAGTCTAAATCCATGTGGAGGCAAATGTCACTACCTTATAAGTATTCCAAGATCAGATTCACTCAGGGATGAAGCAAACAGTAAAGGAAAATTAGGCTTAGAGGCTTAAAATAGAGGTTAGAGGTAAAATTAGTTTCAAAGGCACAAACCCAAAGAGATTAAAGACAAATCCAATGGAATAGATGAAAATAAAAGAGAAAAATCAGATTATAGGAGTTCTTAACAAGCAAATCCAAATTTTGACATCTTTTTGAGTTTTTGTTTTTTGACTATTTTAAAGGGCCAAGGGCAAAGTGCCACTGGTGTTGCACTCTTTTTTGGGGTACTAAATGAATAAATGGTTTAAATTTTCATTTTCATCAGGTCAAGGAAATCACCCACAAAAAATTTCAACTCATTTGGAGCAAACCTGGTCGTCCAAAACTGCCAAAAACAAGAAAAAATTCACCATTGTTCCCTCTTTTCAGCACTGGTGCTATGCCCTGAGCAGTATTGGGAGATTTATTTTTTGAGAAGGTAAATGGATTCCATTCTGAAAACTAAAGGTATTTTTGGAAAATATACTGGACAAGCTTTCTAATGAGCTATCATGGAGCTCATTTGGACACCAGAAAGGCCTCCAAATCTGAGCTACAAAACAAGCCATTTTTCCTAGTGCTGGCGCTGCGCTCTTTTTTGGGGAACCCAATGGAGGAATGGCTCAGATTTTCATGTTCATATTGCCAAGGAAATCACCCACAAACAATTTCAGCTCATTTGGAGCAAAACTGGTCCTCCAAAAGTGCCAAAAACATGCAAACAATCAACTTTTTGCCCTATTTTTAGAGTTGGCGTTGCACCTTGAGAAGTCTTGGGACAATGGGTTTATGGGACGGAAAATGGACACCAAATGGAGAAAAAAAGGTATATTTGTAAACTAGACATGAAAATCTTTCCAATGAGCTATCATGGAGCTCATTTTGACACCTGGAAGACCTCCAAATATTGGTTACAAAACATGCAATGTTTCCATTGCAGGCGCTGCACCCTTGGACCTTGGCGCTATGCCCTTGCCTGCAAAGTCAACAAAAGACAAAAATTTGTTCAAAAAGGATATTTTGAGGGTTTTTTAAGGCAAACCACTCTAGATTTATCTGAGAATTTATGTTTGAAGTTATTTTGCATTTATTAGCTTAGATATTTTGTGCCTTGGGCCTTGCATGGTCTCTTTGGACAAAAATGGCATTTATGATGTATTAATGACATTTTGGATACCCTAGTTAGGGTTTTGGTCCTCCTTACTAGTTAAATACTGCATGGAGGCCTCATTGTACATGTTGGGTGATTATTGAGAAGAAATATCATAGACTTGAAGATTGAGGAGAAATTGGCTTTGGTTTTTGTGGATGCCTTGATGTGCATGACAATTGAGCAAGCTCACTTGCAGGATTCATGAACATAGTTAATGGTGATGTGTTTCTTATTTAGTTTTTTGTTTTCTTATGTTATCATTTTGTTTCATATTTCTCATGCAGTAGGACATAAAGTTTAGGCTAAGAAATGTTGTTTAGAGGCACCTTAGCTCTATCTGCTCTCTATTGCTTGTATGTTTTCCTCTGCTAGGTCAGATTAGAGAATCCTTAAATTCTCTCTAGTTCTACTTATGCCTGTTTATCTTAAAGAGGATTTGATGAGGCCAATGTCAAAGTAGTTTCATGGTTAGCCCTGCTCTTTGATGTAACTTAAAAATTGTTTTTAAGGTCTTTGCTCTGAAGTATTGATGATTAGGTTTAACTGAAGAGGTTTATGATTTGCCATGCCCTTTTGTTTCATCTTAAATGGTTGCTTTGGAGGTATTTGTAGCTTTATTAAGGAAATTAGGAGTTCCCTACTCTTTTATCTCTACTATATGTTTATCTTAAGTGTTTTCTTTGCTTAAACATGAAATCACTAGAAGAATTACAAGTTTCTTGCTTTCTATGGTTCACTGGATTGTTGTCTTAATGCTTACTTGCTAGGGTTTGGTCAAAGAAGTTATTGGTATGCCCTATCTTTGGTTATTTCTTCATGCTTAGTAATATTAAAGGCAATTCTTGTTAAAGTATTTTTTGAATGATTCTTAACTACCCTTTTGCACCTACTATGTTCACAATTTAATTTTCACTTCATTCACATAAGCTTTTCGATCCATTTGTAGATCCATTTGGCTTTGTTATACTTGCCCTCTGAGACACCCTTGACCTATTGTTGTACCTTTCAAGATCCTCTGCAAACTCCATAGCCCAATGGTTTAAACCTCTCTCACTCTATCTATTTTGCTTGACAACCTACCCAACCAACCAAACAAACAAACCCTAATCCTTATAACTACCCTAAAATCAATCAAGTTCATATCTTGCATACATATATAGAGAGAGCCCTCTCTGAGTCCAAGAAGGCTAGGTCCTAGGATTCCAAAGACTGGTTTGATGTTACCCTTGTACATTTGGTCTTGCCAATCTAAAAAATTACGGGGACCTAATAGAACCCAAGTAAATGTCCTCATTATACACAAAAAACACATTTGTGTGGATTCAAACGAATGTTGTAATTCCTACATCTCATGAAGATAACACGTAAGTGCGTAGGATGATCTTTTCTGCGTAAAGAACGAGCAGGTAAGTCATCCAAGTAAGGTTGTACAATATGTTTGATATCGTGAAACACATAAGACATAGCTCTTTGAAAAGTTTCACCAGTATTTTTCAGTCCAAAGGTAATTTACAATATGCAAACGTGTGTTATGAATATAATTAATAATGAATATAACAAATATAATTATTAAATAGTCAATTAAGGATTATGTAAGTAGTCATTAAGTTAGTGAAAGGGCATGTCTAAGAGACATGCCCAGTCATGAAAGGTCACCTGCGTAGGTATATAAGCAGGGCCTCATTGTAACATTTTATCATCTATCTATCTATCTCATATCTTTTATAATATAATATTTGTATCCTCATGGATATCTTTGTATTCCAAGTGTTCTGGAGTATTTAAGCTTGAGAAGGAACTTTGTTCGCTTCTTTTGGTATCAGAGCAGTTCGAGCCTTTGGCTGCTTAAGCGCTGCACAGAGCCACGCTCTCCGATCCAGGTCTTTGACCATAAAAATCGTCAACCTTGTTGCCGTCGTGACTGAAGCATTCGCTACAAATTTTGGAGTTTCTCCATTGCTGAGTTTGTCAGAGGCCTTTGGCCATAATAAAAAATTGTAAAAAAAGAAGGAAGAAATATACATAAAATATATATATATTAATAAAAAAAATAAAAGAGAGAAGGAAAGTTAACATAAAGCGGGAAATAAATTAAAAGGAAAAAAAAAAATATTTAAAAGAAAATAGTTCCAAAAGAAAAAGAAAAGAAAAGAAAAAAAGAGATATATATAAAGAAGTACATATACGTACATACCAAGACAAATTAAAATTAAAAAGGAAAAAGAAATAAGGAAGAGTAGGTAAGGTTATTTTGATTATTCTTTCAGTGGTTTACAAGCTTGTGGTTTTGGAAGCCCATGGTAATTGCCCATGGTATTTGCAAGGTAAAATAAGAAGTAAAGGAATAAAAAATCTCTTGTGAATGGTAAGTTTACTTTTACGTGGAGAAATACACATAAGTGGACATATATTTTATAGGTGAATATATGTGAATAGCCACGTTTCACTAGGGTTATAACCTTTCAACAAAAAAAGAGTTAAAAAAAAATCAATTGTTAAAAGAATATATATATATATTGATTTAATTTATTAAAATTATTTAATTAATTAAATTATTTAAAAAAAAAAAAAAAAAAAAATTGAAGGAATAATAACCTCATTAAAAAGAAGAAGAGAAATTTAGGAAGGGTTACCTTAAAAACCCTAAAAACTCAATTCAACAGACAAAATGAAATCAATCATTGATGAAAAGGAAATTAAATCCAATTCGAAAAGGAAAGAAGGTAGATTTCCTGAAAAATATAGTATTTTAACAAATACAAGATGAAGAAATTATTATCCATAAATATTTGAGGACAAAGTTCTGAAAGAAGGGCCAATTCATAACAAATAAATAAATAAAAGTTGATATATTAAATTGTGATGAAAGCAAATGAAGAAAACGGTGCCTGATTGAACTGAAGAAAAGTGTCAACTATAAGCTTTGAGGACAAAGCTTTTGAAGGAAGGAGCAATGTTATGAATATAACTCATAACGAATATACCAAATATAATTATTAAATAGTCAATTAAGGATTATGTAAGTAGTCATTAAGTTAGTGAAAGGGCATGTCCAAGAGACATGCCAAGTCATGAAAGGTCACCTACGTAGGTATATAAGCAGGGCCTCATTGTGACATTTTATCATCTATCTATCTCATTCATTATACCTTTTATATAATAATATTTGTATTGTTAGCACCTGATCTGGACCCCAGGCTGAAAAAGGGCAAAATAGGGTAACAACTAAACCACGCTCAGCCTTGTAGCTAGCCCTACAAGGACAGGTGAGGGCTCTCTCCATGAAAAGGATATTCAATAAAGTGCAATAATAATATGATATTAGTCTAGGTATAATGATGGGAAAAAGGTTTAATAAATGAAATGGATTTTCAGGGATGTGTGGGACAAAATGGGATAGTTGAAACTGGGGAATTAAATCAGGACACAGGGTATTTTATGGGGCAAGGTAGGCAAGAAATTTTAGCAATCAAGGTTAAATAAGGATGGGATGGAAAGACTGGTGAGGATCTACAACGGGCACAACAAATGGATCCTTTTCAAACAGAAGAAAAAAACAGGGTATTAATGATTTCACAAGGTAGAGCATATAAAATGGATTCTACCTTTCTATCTTGAAAGCATTCAAAAGGAAATGTTTATGGATGAGAGGTGAAACATAACAATTTACATATGAAACAAAGGAGAGAAACAAATGCTAAATCTCATACCAAATGGATCCCACAAATCAGAGCATCTCTTATTAATCCATGTCAAACTGTACAATGGAGCGCAGAGCGTTTTCCACACTATTCCCCTACTTCTGAGTAATAGACTGATTTACAAATGATTTACAATTACATTAAATACACCAGATTTGTGGGAACACAGATCCACAGAAAGAGGAGCTATTTTAACAGCTGAAGAACTGAAAACTAATCATAGAAAATAATTCCAACAATCTGCCCTAAAGAAGGAACAATATTACATTTGCTTCACTTGGGCAGATTTAAAATTTTGATGTTGAATGATAAATAGGAAATTTGAGGAGAAAATCCCTATCTTTATGCTGTTGTAGAAATATTTTTTTTGTTTATAGCTCTCGGCCTTTGACTGTCGCTTTCCTTTCGTTATTTGTTTGAGAAAACTGACATTTTAATAAAATGCTATTGAAATAAAACTGAAATGAAATTATGCTTTCGGTGAAGGGAAAAAATTGATTTTGAATGGAAAAGGGAAGGGAAAGGAGGTGAGGACCATATTATAATCGCAATCACAAAGTCGTGGAGGTGGGACATGATATAATATAAACCATTGTAATATAATAAGTGGCAGTGCCATCACAATCGGCGATCGGAGGGATAGGGAGGATGACCAAAAATCTTCCGATGCGATTGGGAATGGGGGGTGAGGGGGAAAACCTTTGTAATAACGAAATAAAACAATATTGAGTTTAACAAAGGAAATAGCCCTTTATATTATAAATGGGCGGGAAGATGTATGGTGGGCCTGGGATATATGAATAATCGCAATCGGGATCAGGATCGGGAGCTTTGAGGCAGAATATAACATATAACGATTCTTCCGATGCGATGGGAGAAATACTTTGTAAAACGAATTAAAAAATATTTTGATTTTACAAAAGGAAAGGGCCTTTTTAATATACGTGGGTGGAGATATTATGTGGTGGGCCAAAGGGTCAATGGGCATTGGGGATCAGAGGGGAGCGAGATAGAGTGATACGTATGAAATCGCCGATGCGATTGGGGCGTGATGACTTGTAAGCCGTCGGATGGGATTGGGCGATCGACAGCTGTGGAATAATCAGAGAATATGAATCGGGAGGGATTTGGAACCACCGATCAAGTCTGGGCCGTCCAATCGGATGGGCAGATCGATGGCCATAATGTAATCAGGGGAAGTTTCATCGGGGGTTATGTATCGGGAGTCACTCAACACAATCGCATCAGAGGTTTGGGCAATGGGCCAATCGGGGCACGCAATCAAAACGTTGTGATTGCGATGGAAAGGGACTTAAGGTGGTAGGGTTTTTATAATATAATTTTTTTTTATAAAGTTTTATTACAAAGTTTTCAAAGTATGGTGGGGAAGTGGTTTGGAATCGCGGGGGGTATTTATAACATGGAAACTTTGATTTTATTATAAAGTTTCACGGTGTGGAGGGGAAGTGGTTAAGGAACAAATCGCATATTGTTAAATTATTTTATAATGCGATTTTATAATCAGAGGGAGGAAAAAGGGATTTTATAAGAAAAAAAATTAAACTTTAAACATAAAGTTTAAGGGAAAATGGGAAATAGGGATTATTTGAGGATATAGGGAACTTTTACTTCACTTAAGTATAAATTTGAATCCAGAAATCAGTTTTAAGAGTGTAATATACCGTTGGAAAGCTCTTTTTGGGATCTTTCTGATGGATATACTTGGAAGATGATTTGGCACTGAACATGTTGTGGAAAACTTCTCTAAAGGTAGGGTGATGACTTTGTGGAGAAAACAACTTCTGAATTGCGACTTATTACATATGCTGACATAAAATTACATAATGAATGATAATAAAAGAAAAGTATCATGTTTTCACCTCAAAACATGGTTTTGAGGTGAAAATTACATCAAATTGAATAAAATATATCTTTGATCTTCCAGGTGCTGTGACTTTGAATTTATTGACTTCCTCATGACCTTGCTGATATTTGTTGACACTTGACTCATTAATTTGACCATGGTGAGACCCTAGAAACTAATGAGACCCATCCTATGACCTACTGACATGATTTGAGAGTGAAAATGACTCATGACATAAAGACCATAGAGAAGAGAATCAACAAGTTTCACATGAGGGAAAACTGATGAAAAATCACTACCATCAATGAATCCATGACCTAGCGGAATGGTGAAATTTATTGGTATGGGACTCCTAATATGAAAATGAAAAAGATAAATTTTGATCACTGATGGCAGTATGACTACAATGACACTAACATGTATCCTCATGGATATCTTTGTATTCCAAGTCTTCTGGAGTATTTAGCTTGAGAAGGAACTTTGTTCGCTTCAACGTGCCCCAAGGACATATAAACGTTGTTTTAGGTTGATCGGCAGGGAGTATGTTGATTTGATTGTAACCAAAAAAACCATCCATAAATGAGAATATTTCATTTCTAGCACAATCATCAACAATTTGATTGATATAGGGTGTAGGATAGTTGTCTTTCGGACAAGCCTTGTCTATATCCCGATAATCGACACATACTCTGATCATTAGGGTAATTTTGAGGTCTAAAATGGGCCTCCTAAGAAAAATGCACAAACAATATAAAATTTATGACAACCAATAGGATTCAAGATGATGATGTCAACCATGGGGGATGATTCACCATTTTTGGAGTAAAAAAGTAAGAATATTAAAAAATAATAAAATAATAAAACTACCTTTTCAACTCGTATTTTCAACTTATCTCCCTAAGGGTTTAATCAAATTTCAAGTGGGAGTACTCGTTGGATGAAAAATTTAATTCCTCATCCAAGGAGTACTATGTTGCATACTTTTGATTGACCCTGCTATACGAAAAATGAGAAATACATGAAAAAGCGTGATTGCAATCACGTTTTTCATGTATTTCTCATTTTTTGTGTAGTAGGGTCCATCAAAAGTATGCAACATGGGTACTCCTTGGATGGGGAATTAAATTTTTCATCCAACAAGTATTCATTCTCGAAATTTGAGTAAAACCTTAGGGAGATAAGTTCAAAATACAAGTTGAAAAAGTAGCTTTTTCTTTTTTCCCTCTAAAATTTGATGATGTAATCAAATATTATTTTATTATTTTCACTATTATTTTATAATTTCCTTAGGAGGCTCATTTTAGACCTTAAAATTCCCCTAATGAGTCCCTTGTTTTTTTGTTACAGGAACTATGTTAGATACCCAATCCGTCAATGGGATATGATAAATAAATCCTGCACGTAATAATTTTTCAACTTCATCTTTGATTGTTGTCGCTTTCCACGAATGTATTAGACATAATCTCTGTCTAATAGGCTTAGCATCTGGGTATGTCTTGATTTCATGAATAACAATATTATGATCGATACCTGGTATCTCTTCGTAAGACCAGGCAAAAATGTCTCGGAATTATTGAATAGGGCTTTGTAAGTTTTAATCTCTTCAATCGAACAAGAAGCAGCTATATGAATTTTTTCAATAATTCCAGGTTTAATCGATATGTCAATAGGAATTGTTGTAGAAATATTTCCCAAATTTGTCTCAGAATCTGAATGTGTGATCGATGTGGGATTTTGATTTTCTTTGACATAATAAATTGTAAATATGGACGAAAAATCATTTTCTATTTTATCAAGATCAGGCAAAAAATAAGATCGATGATGTAGATCATCCCATGGAAATTCATCCGATGACAAGATTTCTTGAATGTTTTTATCAGTTGCAAATAAATTTAGAAAGGGATCCGGAAATGATGTCAAAGTTGAGCTTGATATAGAAGATTATTTTTCACTGGCCACATTCATTTGATGAGTATAAGTTCATGGGGTGTGAGAACACGATTTTACTACTACATATGCCAATTCAAAAGGACTTAAAGGCATATTTTTATTATAATAGTCCAATTCTTATTCTAAAGGCACAATACATGTGACATCAAATGGCATTGTGCTTGATGTGATCATATTGATATTGGCAATAGTTTGCGGTACGTTGGGAGAGGGCATAGCGAAAGTTTCCATGAGAGAGGAATCCTTCATTAGTCCTACACTAACATCTTCGTATGGGATAACCGATTTTATGACATGCTGGATGTTGGGCCGAGAATAAGGTACATTTTCACCCTACCTTTACCATAAATTTTTATGCACCTTTATGAATTTCTCCTTATCTTAACAGTAAAGGAAAGGAAAATTAATGTAAAATCAGGGCAAAATGAACTGACGGTAAAAGGGATGTTTAACAACGGGAAATCAACTTGTTGTATATTTATTTACAGGGAAACAAAGCAGTTGAATCGATGGTAACAGGAAGACAACTGAAAAAGAGAGACTAACGAGATCATGATGACTAACATAGGCCGGTGGAAGATGGAAAGGCACCTCCACGTCTGAAGAACTCAAACAACATCCACAAGTAGCAAGATCTTGTACGGAAAATACCGTTACCACTATTGAAATCGCCTTTAAAAGGCCGAAAACAAATAAGATAGGGAGATACGAATAGAGACTTTCTTCTGTAATAGATGTATTAGGACAGAATTTTCCAGTTATATCAATGTATTAAATTTTAGCTTAATAAAGGTTTTAGCATTTTTGGATAGTCAATCTCTGAGTTTTCCGTAGCAATAGAATTATGGTGGTTTGGGCCCAACCCTGGGAGTTTTTGCGCTAATCTCTCTGTTATACGTTCAATTGCAGAAGTTACATTTCAGTCATCTAATACATTTCGTGAGATATCATTTAATTGGTCGAATTGGGAACATAAGATGCTTCGTCTTTCTCTTTCATTAGAATAGTTCGTCATTTCTTGCTTACAGTCAATAATTTCATAATTATTTAGATGCTTTCATCATTTCCCAATGCTTTATGCGCGTTTCATTATTTTTAGCGTGATCGCTGTTCAATTCTCTATATAGCTAAATTTGGATCCTTTCATTGTTACTGTAAGGTGTCTAGTTGTTAATTGATTCAGAGAGATGTCATCTATTTAATTTAAAAGAGAATTCCATTGCAAAATTAGATAAACAATTGTTGTTAAATTTATTGAAGCTGATGTTCAATTCAGTACGACTACTGTTCAATTCATCAATTTGTTGTTCATCGTAGGTTGCTCTTTTCTGTGCTTACTTAGACAGAATAGTTAAACAACATTTTATAATTCCATTTCACTTTGAATTGATTGAACTTCCAGAATTAGATAGTCCTCTTTATGATAATGTAGAGTAGCTATTCTTTAATATCACTTATATATACTGTGCTCACACTCTTGAAATAATAAGACTTGCCCTGGGTTGAAAATTGAATGAGAAGCATTGAAGTTGCCTGTAACAGTCATTTTTATGACCCAACATTTTTGGCGTCGTTGCCGGGGAGAGTGTTTAAGAGTGATGTCCTTTATTTCTTCTTTCTTTTACTGCGAAGAATTGGGTATTTAAAACGAGAGGTAAGAACCTGCGTACCTACAAGAAAAACACTTTCTCTCCATCCCACTTCTCAGCAATTGTGCAGAAGCTAGTAGAATAGGTGCTCTTATTTTATGACTAGAAAGAAAAAGATAGAAACAAATCAAAATCATCCACTTAAGTCTACCAAACCCAAGGGACCAATGATCCTTGGTAGAACAACATATATAAATGAAATCATTAAAAGGGTTGAATCCCAGGCATTTGTAGGATGCATAACCATTCCTATTCAAAGTCCTACTACACATCCTCGGGAAAAAACCTCACCATCTGCAGCCCACGCTGAGATTCACAATGAAATAGAGGGATCTGAACAAAGCCTTCAGACTGTTGATCACGTAAGTACTGATCCTTCAAGAGAGGGAGGTTCTTGTAATTTACAGGAAGGGGAAGGAGAAACTAGCAGTGCAATACAGGTAAGGACTCTAGAGCTTGGATCCCCTAAGAGAGTGGTCGAGATAGAGACACTCAGCATCCCAGATCGGGGAAGTGTTGTAAGGCTTCCTCCACATCCGCCCCCTAATTCCACTAATATTGTTCCTCCAGAACAAAAAATCCCAAAATATTATTGGCATATCTCTGATCAAATGGAAAATAATTAGAACTATAATTAGAGGCAAACATCAACATTGGAATATCCCATTGTTGATCATGCTGCAAATGCCGCTATGAAAGAAATTCCCTTACAAAACATCACCACCTTCCATGGGCTGACCTCAGAAGATAATGATGCGTTTTTATTTGAATTCGATGTCTTATGTAGGGGATATGACTACACCACTGACCCTCAGAAACTGAAATTATTTCCCTCTACCTCGAAAGGGACCGCATTATGTTGGTTCATGGGTCTCGGTGGAGGAACCATCAATAACTGGGACCAGATGAAGAACACTTTCCTTAATAAATACCAAGATTATTTCTGGACATGGGAATTAAAAGATGAAATATTCAATATGTCTACAAAAGACAATGAGACATTAGAAGAGTACATCGAAAGATTTGAATATAATTTACAAAGGTCTCCATATACTACACTATCCAAAGACATCCTAAAAGCAACAATGATTAGGGGAATGAAAGAAGAATGGGTTGAAACACTTAACATAATGGGAAAATGGGACATCTACCAAGAAGAATATGATTATATTATTTCATTATGTATCAGGTGCTCTCAGGGTAGTACGTGAGGTAGGCCAATCGGGCGAGACTCCACTACAATGGATCCTAAGCAATCCAGTGGCAACGTGACCAGAGAAAAATTTGGTAATATTTTAGAAGATTTAAAAACTGACATCTTGGGCACCTTAAAAAAATAGCTAGATGTCCTATAAGCCAAGCAGAAGAAAGCTATAACAGAACAAAACTTGGCCGTCTTTTTCCCACGTTGTCGAATGTAATATCCCAAAAGGGAGATAGCAACAATACAAGACATAATAATGTAAAACACAACAAATATAAACATGAAATAAGAGGGATCAATATGCAACCATCATTTTATTAATATATCAGCAACAATATACAAAATATCTATAGGGTCAAGCTACTCAAGCAATAATAACAAGCCTCCAATGATCAGATCAATAAACACATGAGTTGTTGCTACTGTATAGAATGTCAAAAAGTAGTGACAACACTGTCTATATCAATGTAGTTGATGCTGTAATCATACATAAATTTAATATGGTTGATGGATACAAAAGAAATTCCCATAAAAGAAGAAAATATAGTGCTCCAAAAGGAATGCACTCAAGCCATAAGATGGCTAAAATACACCAAAGGACCAAGCACTGGAAATGTGTACTGCTACTTTTGTTGCTACTGGAAACTGCTACTTCTGAGACAAATAACCATGTGCGGAAGGCTGTTAGCATGATTAGAATGATATGATATTTTAACCATGGATTCTACTCACAAAACCCATAGAAACCCAGAAATGGTTTGGCCAGATCTTAACTTTGGATTTTCGGCCATTTTTGGGTTACCCACTGCAACAACTCACTCAAAATAACGCAGTCATGGAATGGAACTACGATTTGAGGGATGGTATATGGTTGGCTTGATTCCAAAATTATAGAAATATGCCCAGGAGCCCTCCTTGCTGATCCTCCAATGGATAGGCTACCTCTCCACTGAAAAACAAGCCCATAATTGGCTCTATGTGATCCTCCTTTGCTGCACCCTGCAACACAACCCAGCTCTAAATAGAAACTGCACTGTAGTTGAAGGAGGTAGCTTGGCCAAAATTCCAAAATGAGGAAATGCAGCCCAAATACCCTCTCCTTACTTGAGGATGAGGTAGGGATTCCCGATCAGGAACACCCTTGTGCTAAACAGCATAACAACCCTGCTAAATAGCAAAATGATGCAAATTCTAAACAGACCAACATCAAAATGATAATCTAAAACATGAATAAAAAAGGCTGCCATCCTCTCCATATATAGCAAGTGAATCTCCTCACATTGGGTCCCATCCATACTTGCCACCAAGCTCATGCAAGTTGTCCTCCACTAAAACTGCGTTGTCTCATCATAAAGGCCACTCCTCCATGACAATGTTGTTGACTTGGTCAAAGTTGACTGAATCAACATGATCCATTCCCTGTTCACACCCAAAGGTGCTTAATCCAGCTGCTTATTCTTCCTCCTTTCACATTAGGAGTGTTATTATTCCTTCTAAAGCAGTTTATGGGCATCCCTACCCACTTATTCACCTACCTAGTGATAAAACAAACTATAATATTCCATTTAGATGAAGGCTAAATTTTTTGAATATTACAGTCCTCCCCTCCAAAATGTTGCTTGTCCTCAAGCAACTGTAAAGGTGGAGAAAAATTCCTCCCTTCCTCTTCTTGTGGCCTCCTCATCAATAGTTCCCACCACAGCTCAACATAATCTGCAATAAATATACCCTCCAATGATTCCTCCCAAGTATGAAAAACCAAATGGTGTACATCATGAGAAAGTGGAAGGTGTAAGTGGAAACATTATTGTTGTCCAATGGCCTCCTCAAGGTAGGAGTGATGATAAACTTAGGGAATGACATCCTCAATGAGAGTCTCCCATACCCATGCTATCATCCAAATGAAATGAGCCATTCTAGGTAGCTCATCAAAGAAATCCTCAACCCCCGGTTTATGTAATGTGTTGGGGCTGCATGGAGAGATTATATTTCCCCATCCAAGTTGTTTCTCCCTCCATTTATGGTAAGTATGGGGTTGTTGCTGATCTTGGGCTGAAATTTCATGGCCTCCAAGAATGGCCCAAGTTACCCCACCAAACAAATCAACCATGAAGTGCCTCCTTGAAGAACTCAAGTTCTCCAAATGGCTCCTCCCACATGAAGAAAAGATATGTAGTATGGAAATCATGGTCTACCCATTGTCTCTCCTAAAACATGCAACATGTAAAGTAGGGAGAATTATACTCCTATTAGGCACATTTAACTTTTGTGCCACTCCCCCAACAAAGCTTCCCATAAGCATGAGAACATCATCAATATATGGAAGCAAAAACCAATGAAAACAAGTTTTCATATGACAATCGGGAGGTGGTTCATAGTTCCACATATGGAACTAGTGCAATGCATCCCCTGCCTGCCTCAAATAAAAGAATAACAAGTGCTCTCCCAGCCACTTTTTCGCTGCTACAATCATCCTACAAGATAGGATCATGAAGGTAAAATGTGGTGTCAATGGTGCATACCAAGAATCATGTGGCTTCCCCCACAAACCACCAATAGAATAGCCAACCTCAATGCTACAATTGGCCTCAAGTACATCATAATATAATGTGCAAGAAGGGATAATCCTCCTTGGTACAACATGCTGCTCATATAAAGTAAAGAAGGACAAATCATAATGCAAAATTGTACCTCCTCTACCATATACCTTGGTCCTTGAGCTGAAATGGCTCAACTGAAAATTATCCCTTTCTCTCAATGAGTAGGGAAGTGGTTGTGACAACCTGTCCATCACCATCTAGGATATGCATCTCTCCTCATGCGGATATACATCCTTCTGAATGCCCTCCCAAGTGAACTCCTCCATCAAAGAATGAAATGCATCAAAGTGCATGGAAAGAAAGTCCACATGTGCTGCATGTAGTAGCTTCCTCTTGAGTTCAGAAACTATAGTTAAGAAGACTCTGCCATAAGAATATATGACCTCATCAACTACCATATATCTATCATCTCTCTCTGGGTCATCAAGAATCATGCAAGCACCAAGATCCTTTGAGTACTCTACCAAGAGTTGAGACCTCTAATATGGATCAATCCTCCTAAGAGACAACGTTGAATACCTGGAATGTGAAGCTCCCCACATGTTGCTATCTTCTCATTTGACATCACTCATGCCAAAGTCATCCTCCAAAATTCTTCCATGCCCATCATGCAGCTACTCATGCTCAAATACAAGTGGTGTCTTTTGGAAGTTGGCCTCCCATGAGAAGATACCATCCAAAAAGAACCTCCTGATCTTGGCCAATGTAAGCATGAGTGGCCTCCATCTACTCCAATGTATGGAGGATTCCTTACTCAAAGGAAGTACCCCTTGTTTCTCCAAATCCATGGAGCATCTCCCTTGTACCATGAAGTTGCCATCCTCCATCACTGCAACAACTTCTGTCAGCAAAGTATATGTAGTGAGAGTGGGCAATGCTGAAAATGGGAGTATGTCTCCCTCCTCCTTGAGTCTATCCCAAACTCTTTGAGCTGTACTAGACTCCTCCAAGGTCTTCAACCCTCCCTAATCTAAGAGTGGTGGACCAAATATCAAGATGTCTCTCACCAACTCTAGATCTGGTGGCCTCTCAGGTGCAATGCCCCCATGTAATGAGACATCAAAATCTGAAGTGGACTGTATATATGAGTGGACTGATTTGTCCCTCTCTTCACTGTGCAATACAGTCTCCTTATTTTTTGCAGAAACCTCCTGAAATAGATAAGGGTGAATTCTCATCATCCCTTGATGTTGATCCTTCTTCTCTTCTTCTCCTCCCATCTCATAATCCACAAAAACTAATGCATGTTGCTCCAGAATTGTGTTTTGGTTCCCACATGTTGAATCATTTGGAACTCCTTGCAAAGACACAAGGGATCCTCTAATTGAAGCAATGGCTCCCTTTCCACCTCCATGTGGTTATGGATCTTCTCCCAATGGTACAATGCTATTATCTCTTCTCTACTCATCCTCTTCATCAATATTTAAGAATGCCTCATCATCAATGAGAGACCCTTGATCTTGGTCTTCCCTTGAAGGAGGAATCTCCATGTCTTCATCTATAGAAGAGGGCTCATTAAGAAGTGGGGATCTTTCCCTTGGCAAGGCATCATGCATGTTTTTATCCCCTTCAACAGAAATATGGAGTGGAGTTGGCCAAATAGATCTCTCCAACTCATGCAAAGGTTTTGAGTTTTTGGTTTCAACAAAAGATGCTTTACAATGTTTAACATCAAATATTTTCATTATCTTCTTAATGAAACCTGCATAAGTATTTACATTTGCATGATAACCTGAAGTAGAACTAAAAAACCACCAATCATGGGCCATACCTTTGAGGTGCAGCGCTGATACTCTAATGGCCTCCTTTTCTGAAACTTGGTGTAGCTGGAAATAAGAATCTAGCTCCTTCACCCAAGCTTTGGTTGTGCACTTTGCTGATCCATCAAAGTTAGATAGAAATATTCTACCTCTTTTGCTTCTATTATGGTTTTTGGATCTTCTCTCTTCCTTGAGTTGGAAAAACCCTTGGAAGTCCAAGTGCTCTTTGAATCTCCATGATTGAGACTCATACTCCTGAAGATAGTCACTCAAGGTCTTCTCCCTTTGTGCATCTTCTTCCTCCATCCTTCTTGTAGTGAATGTGGGCAATAAAATGTGTTGTGGATCTACATGTGTGGCTGAATTCTCAGACCCATCATGTGAATATCTATGACTTGCTCCACTTTCAAACCCTCTTGGAAATTTTCTACACTTCTCCCCTTTCATCTCCTTGAGATCTTCCTTGATATTTTTCATAGTTTGGAAAAGAAGCTGGGAGATCCTATCTTCCTTCATTTCTCCAAATAGTGGATTCATGCCTTTGTTTCTTCTATGCAACTGCTCTTCTCTGTGAGAAGAAGCTTCTCCTTCTAATGACATAATGTCTTGAATGCACAAACTGAGCCAAGATTACGCTCTGATACCACTGTAATATCCCAAAAGGGAGATAACAACAATACAAGACGTAATAATGTAAAACACAAAAAATCTAAACATGACATAAGAGGGATCAATATGCAACCATAATTTTATTAATATCTCAGCAACAATATAAAAAATATCTTTAGGGTCAAGCCACTCAAGCAATAATAACAAGCCTCCAATGATCAGATCAATAAACACATGAGTTGCTGCTACTGTATAGAATGCCAGAAAGCAGTGACAACGTTGTCTATATCAATGTAGCTACTATTGTAATCATACATAAATGTAATATGGATGATAGATACAAAAGCAATGCCCAGAAAATAAGAAATTACAATGCTCCAAAAGGAATGCACTCAAGCCACAAGATAGTTGAAATACACCAAAGAACCAAGCACTGGAAATGTGTACTGCTACTGCTGTTGCTACTGGAAACTGCTACTTCTGAGGCAAATAACCATGTGCAGAAGGTTGTTAGCATGCTCCGAATGATCTGAGATTTTAACCATGGATTCTACTCACCAAAACCCATAAAAACCCAAAAATTGTTTGGCCAGATCTTAACTTTGGATTTTCGGCCATTTTTTGGTTACCCACTGCAACATCTCACTAAAATAACGCAGTCATGGATTGGAACTGTGCTGTGAGGGATGGTATATGGTTGGCATGATGCCAAAATTATATAAATATGCCCAGGAGCCCTCCTTGCTGATCCTCCAATGGATAGGCTACCTCTCCACTGAAAAACAAGCCCAAAATTGGCTCTATGTGATCCTCCTTTGCTACACCCTGCAACACAACCCAAATCTAAACAGAAAATTTGCTATAGCTGAAGGAGGTAGCTTGGAAAAAATTCCAGAATGAGGAAATTCATGCCAAAGACCTTCTCCTTCCCTGAGGGTGAGGTAGGGATTCTCGATCAAGAACACCCTTGTGGTAAACAACACAACAACCCTGCTAAACAACAAAAGGATGCAAAGTCTAAACAGACCAACATCAAAATGATAATATAAAACATGAATAAAAAAAGCTACCATCCTCTCCATATATAGCAAGTGAACCTCCTCATATTGGGTCCCATCTATACTTTCCACCAAGCTCATGCAAGTTGTCCTCCACTAAAACTGTGTTGTCTCATCATAAAGGCCACTCCTCCATGATAGTGTTGTTGACTGAATCAACATGATCCATTCCCTGTTCACACCCAAAGGTGCTTAATCCAACTACTTATTCACCTACGTAGTGATAAAACAAACTATAATATTCCATTTAGATGAAGGCTAAATTTTTGGAATATTACATCGAAATAAGCACAAGCAAAGGGAATGCCCATTAGACATGGTCCAAACATGCGCTATTTGCACCAAGGACCATGCTACGAACCATTGCCCTTCGCTTCCGGGGCTGAGGGAAGTTTTTAAAGAGGCAGAAGAAGAGATAGAACCAATCTATTTAATGAACCAACGTCGACGGTGGAAAGCACGACCAGGTATGCCACAAGACCTGCTCAGTTTTTTTCTTCCCTATCGTTTAACTAGAAAAACCCTGCCGCAACTTAGCAGAACCAACCACCTTTCTCTACTTGGCCATATCAATCATTTCCTATGTTGCCTTGGCCAACACAACCCTCTTCAAGAAATAATTGGCCAAGTTTTCCTTGTTCTCCCCCTTATTGGAAAAACACTCCCTATCAAACCCAGTGGCCAGCCTCCCCTTCACAAACCACAAACTAGCCTCAGAATTGCCAGCAACCCCTAGGAATGACCAACGTACCGATGGGGATAGGATTTCAAAATCAACCTACATTACCAGCTCCATACCTAGTCCAACACAACCCTCAGCCTATCATACGGCCTCAACTGCCAGCTCAACCCAATCCTGACCCCAACAACATGTCGGTTCAACTAATTCAGATTGTAGAAAACCCAAACCCCAAAACTGAACAGAAGTAATCTAATGAACTAAGGCTGAGATCAGGATGTATTATTTCACCAGCAGAAGATACGACCCTGCCACAACTTGAATATGGAACTTAAACAGAGCCTAGACAAACAAATATGACTGAAATAGAAGTAGAGTAGGAAAAGGAAATGGTTGATCAGGGGAAGCCTGAAAACCTCAGGATTACTCCCCCTCCATTCCTTGAAATATTAACGTTGCCTAGACCGATAGTTCTCCATATTTTGATATCCTAGGAGAATTAAAAAACCTTTTCATTAAAATTCCTCGTTTGCAGGCTATACAAGACATTCCCATCTATGCCAAGAAAATTGAAGAAATGTGTGGAAAAAAACAGGTGAGGAAAGAAAAAATCGTACCCATTGTTCATGTGGTAGGGGCACTATCTGACTTACTGTTGGGTAAGGAAACACCCGTGAAATATGAGGATCCAGGTAACCCCATAGTAACTGTGCAAATCTCTGGCCACTCCTTTCCAAACACATTGGTTGACTTAGGGGTGACCATTAACATATTAACTACAGAGACCTGCAAGAGGTTAGGCATAACATCTTTAGAACCCACAGCTACTTTGCTGGAACTTGCTGACAGATTTTTTATCAGACTAGAAGGAATATTACAAGACATCCTGGTTTCTGTGGACTCATGGGAGTATCTAGCTGACGTTTTAGTTATTAACCCAAAGAGTAGGATGGATGGACACCCCTTGATACTTGGTCAACCTTAGTTGGCAACAACTGATGCTTACATAGGCTACCGGACAGGCAACATGACCATTGCTAGAGGATATTCCATAAAAAATATTATCATTTACCTGCCTGCCAAGCCAAGTCTACCCATGATAAATATTCACAGACATCCACATCATAGTGGGAACAAAATATCCGTTCACCACCAACCGTAGTTGAAGCTCTTGAATTTAAGGATCAAACTGAAGACAATGTAATCAATAACTTCATGAATCAGCCATCTACGCCTGAAAACTTAAAATGCCAAATGTTAAAAATATTTCTTGATGATGAACCACAAGAAGATCCCTTGGTAGACCTTGATAATCAACACATGCCCACAACTGTTGTGCGCAACAACATACCCATTGAAATTGAGCCAGGGAAAATTTTAAATATCAATGGCAATCTAGATAGTAACCAAAAGAAAAGGCTCATAAAGGTTCTATAGAAGTATCAGGGAGAATTTTCTTAGGACTACCCAGACATGAAGGGTATAGACCCTCAAATTTGCACTCATCACATCTATACTGACAAGGAGGCTCGGCCTATTTGACAACCTCAACAAAGGCTAAACCCACATCTGAAATACATTGAAAAATATGAATTGCAGAAGCTACTAGATTTAAACTTCATTTATCCTATATAAGAAAGCAAATGGGTCTCTCCCCTAGTAGTCGTTCCTAAGAAAAATGGGAAGTGGAGAATCTGTGTGGATTACAGAGAACTGAATAAGGCAACACAGAAGGACCACTTCCCCCTTCCTTTTATTGACCAAGTCCCTGATACATTAGCAGGGAAATGGTCCTTTTCCTTTCTTGACGGGTTCAGTGGTTACAATCAAATCCAGATAGCCCCTGAAGACCAGGATAAAACAACTTTTACCTGCCCATGGGGTACATTTTCCTACAAGGTATTACCATTTGGACCAGGGAAAATTTTAAGGATGGAAAATTATTTTGAAGTTTAAAAAATTGGCAAATCTCACTAGTCCCTAATATGCAAACTATAAAATGTTTATTGTTGTATTTGTAAAAGTATTCAAATTTATAATGATATTATTTATTGTCTATACAATGTTGGCGATTTTTAAGGTAAAATAATTTTATATTGTAAAATTTGGGGAATTATTTTTATAAAAAAATAGAAATTGGCGAATCTTTTTTTTGAAAAAACCATGGAAAATTAGCCCACTTGCGAATATTAGCCCCTAAGATTTTCCATGATTCGGACTATGCAATGCCCTCGCAACCTTCCAAAGAGCCATACTCAGCATTGTTTCTGATTTAATAAAAGAGGGACTTGAAATTTACATGGACGACTTTACCCCATATGGAGATGACTTCAATTAAGCGCTAGAAATGCCAGAAAAAGTATTGGAATGATGTATTGCTACCACATTATGTTTAATAAATTAAAAATGCCACATGATGATGACCGAAGGAGTAATCCTAGGACACTACATCTCTACTGCTAGAATACAGGTAGACCCGGAAAAAATAGAAGTAATCATTTTATTGGCCACACCTTGTACGCAGACAGAGGTACGTAGTTTTCTTGGATACGCAGGGTACTATCGCAAGCTTATAAAGAATTTTTCACAAATTGCTGCACCCTTGTATGCATTAACTGGAAATGTTGAATTCCATTGGTCTGATAAATGTGACACTACTTTTACAGATTTAAAGAAACTGGTCTCAACAGCACCAATCCTACGTGGTCCTAACTGGAAGCTGCCCTTTCACATTTCTTCGTATGCATTTGACACAACGATATGGGCAGTTCTTGGTAAAAAAGAGGACAAAAATCCCTATGCTATTAATTATATTAGCAAAAATATTACTCTTGCTGAATTAAATTATACAGTGATTGAGAAAGAGTTCTTGGATGTCATTTATGCTATCAATAAATTTAGACATTATATAACTACCTATCAAGTACTCTTGTATACTGATAATTCTACCATTAGATATCTAGCCAATAAACCAATTACAAATGGGAGAATAACTCGTTGGTTGCATATTTTGCAGGAATTAGTTATAACTGTCAAAGACCATCCAGGGAAGGAGAATGTGGTTGCAGACTTCCTCTCTAGGGTTCCTAAGACAGATGACGCACTAGCGGTGGACGATCGGTTTCCCGATGAACATCTGTTCGTTATAGCAGTAAAAACACCATGGTACGCAGATGTAGCAAACTAGGTGGTAGTAGGAAAGCTACCCAAACATTTAACATCAAGGGAATGGAAGCTAATTGTTCAGTGCAGTGCTAGGTTATCTTGGATTGGTGGATACCTCTTTCATACAGGATCCGATATGCACATATGTAGATGTATCCGAGAAGTCAAGATTTATGACATTCTACGGGCCTGTCACAATGAACCTTATGGTGGCCATTTTTCAGATCGCAAAATGGGGCACAAAGTATTAAAATTAGGTTATTATTAGCCTACGATTTTTAAAGTTGCAAAAAAATATGTCCAAGCCTGTGATAGTTGCCAAAGAATGGGTTGCCCAAGCCAAGCTAATGAAATGCTACTACAACCACAATTGGTAGTAGAACCGTTCAAAAAATGGGCACTAGACTTCGTTGGGCCATTCAACCCGCCATTGAACCAAAAAACCTACATACTGGTTGCCACAGATTACGTAACAAAATGGGTAGAAACAGTGGCCTTATTAAGAGCTACAGAAGAATTTGTGATTAACTTTTTTTTTGAGCTATTTGTGCAATATGGTTTACCACAGGAAGTGATAACCGATGGAGGGGCACAGTTGGTGGGTAATAAAATTATAGCCACCCTGAAGAATCACCATATCATCCATAGAGTCACGTCTCCTTACCACCCGCAGGAAAATGGGTAGGTTGAAAGTACCAAAAAAGTCCTTGAGGGAATTCTTACCAAAACAGTATCAACACATCGTCAAGACTGAGCCACTAGACTACCAGAGGCCTTGTGGGCTTACTGCACAACCTGGTGAAACAACACAGGATATTCTCCGTAGCATCTGGTATTTGAGAGAGAGCCTATTTTTCCTATTGAATTCGAAATAAAGACTCTAAGGACAACCCAGGAGGTAGGGCTGGACTTGACAGAGGCTCAGATTAAAAGACTCCAGCAAATAAATGAAATAGATGAAATACAGCTACTGGCTTTACAGTGCACAAAAATCATACAACAACAACGAGCTAAGTGGCATGACAACCTCATAAAAAATAACACATTCTAGAAAGGAGATTGGGCACTTCTCTATGACTCCAGATTCCAAGATTTTCCAGGGAAGTTGCAAACAAGGTGGCTTGGTCCATATGAAATTCAGGAAGTACACAACAATGGTACTCTCACCTTGACCACCATGGACAGGTTTGGTTCTACATTTCAAGCCAACGGGCACAGATTGATCCTCTATCACAAACCTCTTACAAGGGAGTCTTTATACCAGTAGGTATGCAATGATCCTACTACCCAAGTTTTACCAGAAGGGGGTGATAGCCCCACAACTTTAAGTACAAGAGAGATTGCTACTTCCTTTTGTAAATATTGTATATAATTTCCCTACAATTTTTAGTTTCTTATTTTTTGTACATTCTTCATATTCACAATTTTATCCTTTGCCTTCATCACCCCTTGCGTTTTTACTTTTGCTGTTCAAATCTTTAAACGACTGTTGTTCAATCCAATTGAAGAGTTGTTCTTCAATCGGATTGAACAACCGTATCCCTGTTGTGCTTTTATTCTTTGCTATTTAAATCTTGAATGACTGTTGTTCAATCTAATTGAACATGATTTGAGGGGTCTTCTCCTGACTTTCCTTCAAACTTAGGTATATCACTAGGAAAGTTAGCTAGCATTATCGGCCAGAATGGAAGACAATAAATTGGATCATTCGTGAGGCAAGACAAATCTGGTAAGTCTAAATTTTCAATGAATGGTAACCGATGGTTAGGGTCCTATTGAGAAAATTGATAACCTTGAGGAACAATACCAGTACCCAGAGGAGGATATCCAGGATAACCTGGAATAGCTTGAGCATTTGGGATTGGAATACCTCTGGGGTATCCACGGTTAGTAATACCAAACTGAGGTTGAGTTGGTATTTGATATGTATAACCAAGGTATGGTTGACCTTGGTAGACTGGAGTTTGTCCTGCTGGTACATATTGATACTTCCCTTGAAATGGTTGACTCTGCACAAATTGACCTACAAAAGGTTGGCTTATTTCAACTGTAGCTGCACCAATTTGTCCTACATAGGTTTGAATAGTAGACTAAACTGCAGGTCTAGTTTGATGAGCAGTGACTTGAGGGATTGCCTGTGTTATAGTTGATGCAGTCATTTGAAGGGTTGTAGCAACAGGGACTTGATAAAATCCAAGGATAGGTGTACTTGGTTGTTGAACAAATTTTTTCATAGGAAATTGGATAGGAGTACTTGAAGTACATGGACCAGCTTGCTGACTACTAGGTATAGATACCTGAGGGGTGATTTGAAATGCAGGCTGAATAGGCTTCTGGACTTGGATATAACCAAATTGTCCAGCTGGTTGGCCAGGTTGATTATAAGGTACCTGTAAAGTACATTGCAAAGGTTGTTGATTCAACAACGAGTTCCACACAGTATTAATGCCTGGGTAAGGAGCTCCCATTAAGGGTTGCGATGCATAAGTTTGACCATAACCAGTTTGAGGTATTGGAACGTAAGTTTGATAATTTGTCGGATAAGTTCCAGTAAAAGGTTGACCTCCTTGAAAGGATAGTTGCTCTTGATAAAAATATTTCCCTTCAAGAGGTTTTTGTCCTTGAATAGGTTATTTCCCTAGATTAGGGTACTTCTCTTGAATAGGCTGTGGCCCTGGGATAGGGTATTGCCCTTGAAGAGGTTGTCCTTGAGGAGTATACAGCCCCCCAGACGGTAAATTGCCACCTTGAGAACTAGTTTGAGGAACATTTCTGGACATCATATAGACTTATTCCATTGTCAATGTTTTGGTGGTAGATTCATGAAGACAGTTGATTGTGTAAGATTTCCAGAAGAGGGAGATGCTCCTGAGAAAACACCAGAGAGTGACTGGTATCCAGCAGGAACTGATGGACCACCATACAAAAATGTTTCCCGTGATGAAGAAAACATGGATGAATCACCTGACATGCTTGATGAAGCCATGTAACTACCTCTGGGTATAGAGTAAAAGGGAATGCAGTGTGGTGAATAATTGAGACCAGTGCTATGTAGAAAGTTGGTAAATTGTTGATACCAAGGATCTGGTTTAAAAGGACTATAATGGTAAATCGGTTCACTATACCTTAGATCTAAAGATTCTTGATGTGAAGGAATTGTGATCTCTTATTCTGTGTCAGTAATCTCTTCGATACTAATTAGGCCATCAGGAAAATTCTTAGTAATGCGAAACTTCACTCGAGGTGAATGAGGATGACTAGGATTTCGGGCTATGAACTCTGAAGTTGACTCAGACGGAGTAGATTCAGATTCAGGTTTAGATATTTTAGGTTCAATGAGTTGAGTATTTGCCAATTCACCGGTAACAGACTCAAATGTGATTACTTCAAAAAAATTTGGTTGCTCTTGATTTCTTTCTATTGTATGAGGTTGATTAACTTTGAAATCAGGATGTATTATTACAGATGTTTCTCCTTGTTCAGTAAACCCGGTTCCTAATTGTTTACCTCTTTTAGATTTAAGATTTTCCAGTTGACTCGGTGTATATTCAGGGGGTTTCCCCTGCATTCTATGTGAGTGTCTCGGTAATTCAACCACAATTAATGTTTAACACACGAAATCAAAAAATATTTCAACAAAATACACCTAAGGTTGCTAAGAAAACAAGTAATTTGAAAACACACCTACAAAATCTAAGAGACAAACCACACATAAACCGTATGTTTTCAGAATAAAAACACTAGTTGGTGATGAAATCCAACGTCGCAGAAGTTAATGTGGAAAACTAGCAGTTGTTACAGTTACCCTGACAACCTTCTTAATGAAATAGTCTAGTGAAATTACCTCCACTATGCCATCTCGAAGTGAAGAGTACCCTCTATAAAGTCCAAGTGAGTCTATCCAATGTCCGTTCCAGGTATAGTGGTACCTTCCCTCCACTTTCACCTTAGGGAAAATCCTAAATATTATGGCCACTAAGGTCACAAACTGAGACAAATGCACTTGGGGGAACATTCTACGATCTGATATACACGCAAGGGCAGAGTATCAAGCTCAATCCCCTTGAAAGATCCTCGACATGGTAAACCTGAGGTTTGCTAACAAGTGACCCCAGGCTCCTCAAAAATGGTTAATCTGAGGTTTATCATTTTTATTACGTGCACGTATTCTATCTTCACCAATGAGATAGGTATGATTACCTCACTGGGTCCGTCATGGCCTCGTACTTGACTCTTTTAAGAAGATCTTTCTAGAGTAAAAATGCAACAATTGGATTTCCCTACTACAAGATTCTACTTGTTTGTTTTGACTACTTTGGAACGTTTATTACAACCTATTCCAAAACACTAGCCTAAGTTATATTGGTGGAATGAGCCCTAGAAAATGTAAAATTGTCTAGATTGATTTTATTAGGCGTTGTATTGTTTTGGCTGTTATTTAACACAAAGGGTATGGAGTTGAAACTTTGATGATGTTGTGACCTGATGAAAAATACTCTAAATGCATCAATATGACAAATGAAACTCTTTCTTTTCAATGAATTCTATTTAGGAGAAAGTTGAGAGATTGTTTTTTTAATTTAAAACACAAAATTCCTCATTCGTAAACAAAATCCTTTCTGAAAAGAAAAAAATTTCATTAAGAACTAAATTTCCAAATATGATCAATTTCTCTTCTTGAATAAAATTCCATTGACAACTAAGTCAAAAACTGCAATTTCAACAAACAAAAAATTCCCAAAAGAAAGCAATTCCTAAAAAACCCTAAAAAGTATAAATTTCAAAATCAAATCAAAATTATAATTCGAAATCATAACTAGGATACCTATGAATGTTTTGTAGAAGATTTCTCTTAGTTTTAATCAGACTAAGAATGTTTTTACTTATCCCAGCATAAATGAAATCACGAAAGAGTGTTTGGTGTTAAATTAGGCTTTAATGATTTAGAAGCTTTTTCCGTTTTGCAAATGAATAAGGAACAAATATTCATAAAATTAAGGTTGGCTATAATCTTGATTTCTCAAGAAGAAAAAATCATAAAACCTATGATATGAGGCAAACGAAGGTATCTTTGATACAGATCAACAATAAACTAGGGAAAACCCTAACTTGTAAAATGAAAACAAGATGATTAATCACATAAGACTCAAAATTGTTGAAAAGGAGTTCTCACATAGGATTTGACAAGTGGATTAGATCAGGAAAAACTTCAATAATTTGGTTATATGGCTATAAAAGAGAAAAATTCAAAATCTTCAAAATTTTCCAGGTGGTGCACAACTTATCAGTTGACAACAGTGCGCATGCGCACTGGATTGAACTAACAAGTTGCGCAGGTTGTCGCTCTGTCTTCCACAGAAAACCATGCAGGCAGAGAAAAAGTTGGAAAAAATAAAATATAAGTTTTCTTTCTCCAAGATTCTAAAAATTTATCTAACCAACCACACTCAGAGAAGTCAAAACGATAAAACTAAAATTTCAAACTGAAAACAAAAAAAACTAAGCTCTAGTCCCCAGTATGGTCGCCAATTTGTTACCAAGATTAATCCCTCTTGCGGACAAGAGCGATCTCCCTAGTACTCCAACGAGTAACTAGAGACAAAGGTCCATTTGAATATCTATTTCTCTAGATTATTTTTATTGTAAGATCATTATAACAGGAAAGTAGATAGGACATCCTCCTACCTTTAAATCCAAATGTCTCATGTAGTACTTTGTCCGTCACTCCAAAGTAGTTCTCTAATGATGAGTAGAAGCTGCAATCACAGACAAGAAAAATAATCAAAGCATCTGCAATATATAATAATAAAAAATACTAATCCAACTTAGTGATCAAGGAATCTAGGTATTGACATCATTCCCATGAATTCAGAAACAAAACAATGAGAAAAAGAGATCCATATGTATTATCATAAATTAGAAAGAGAAATCTTACAACCAGATGCCTTGATGTTGTACAGATTCCTCCCAGGGTCTGAGAAATCATTCTCCTTCAGTCTTTTAAGCCTTCTGTTGAACCCTTAGTTAAACTGAGAGGGGGGGGGGGGGGTGAATCAATTTAACGCTTCATGGAATTTTAAACTTTCTTTTATACGTATTTATGCCTTCATTTCATAATCAGCTTAATGTATGATGGAACATCAATCTTAATAAGTGAGAAGCAGGTATTAGAAAGATTAAATACATAATATCAACACATAATAATCATGCACATAGACAAAATATATAAGTGGAAACCCATAAGGGAGAAAACCACATATTATTATTGTTGTGATGGAAAGGAAAGCTCCAAATCCCTCTCACCACTAATTTTCTATAGGCTCCAACCTACACGAGGCTACTACCTCAATTTTGCAAGCTACAACTTGCAAGGAAGCTCCAACCCCCATCTATTTTATGCAGGCTACAACCCATAGGAGGCTCCTACCTCAACCAACTACAACTAGACATATATCAAGCTACAACTTGATATGGAAGCACCAACTTCCTCACACTACAATGAAAACACATGTTGATTTCCCTTGATATCATCTCTATTCTATTCCTTTTTCACTAATGTCCTCCAGCCTTCATATATGCCTTATATCATCTCTGGATCTACGCATATTATCTATCTGCTCTTTCTTCTTCTTATTCTTCCACTCTTCCAAATAAAATGCACCTCCACTTGTGCTTTTCCTATCATCCACACAGCTGGCTGAATCTGCACCTGTGTTGCTTTCAATGTGAATTTTTTTCCTTTTGGATACCATAGGCCATAATGTGCAGTTCCTTGCAAATATCTGAATATCCTATTCATTGCTAGCAAGTGATTTGTTTTGGTGATGATTGATATCTTGCCACAAGTCCTATTGACAACATAATGTCTGATCTAGAGGCAGTTAGGTATAGCAGACTTCCTATCATGGATTTGTAAAGTCTTTGATCTACATCTGTAGATCCATCATCATCACATAGTTTGCATCCAGTGATCATGGGAGTTGACACAGGCTTGCAGTCTTCTATTTGTAACCTTTTCAACATCTCTCTTAAGTATTTTTCTTGTGAAATGAATATTTCTATGTTCTTTTTTTAGAATTTGAATTCCTAAATACAAAGTGAGCTCTCCAATCATAGACATCTCAAATTCGGATTTCATCTCTTCTGCAAGTCCTTTTTCTAGCTCATATTTGTTGCTACCAAACATGATGCCATCTACATATACTACTATAATTAAGAGTTCATTTTCATCAACCTTTATGTACAAATTGATGTCTACTCCTCCTTTCTTGAACCCTTGTTTTTGTAAGTATTTGTGTAGCGTTGAATACCATGCACAAGGAGCTTGTTTTAGAACATATAAGGCTTTCTTTAATTTGCACACATAGTCATGTTTATCTACTAAGGAGAATCCTTCAGGTTGTTCCATGTAGAATTCTTCCTCTAAATCTCCATTTAGGAAGGCAGACTTCACATCCATTTGATATACCCTGAAATCATGATAAGATGCAAAGGCCAAAAACATTTTGATTGCTTCCATTCTGGTTACAGGGGAAAAGGTTTCATCATAATCAAGTCCTTCGATTTGAGAATGTCCCTTGCATACAAGTCTGGATTTATTTTTTAATACCTTCCCTTGTTCATTCATCTTATTCTTGAATATCCATTTTGTGCCAATGACATTTTTCCTAGTGGGTCTTGGCATTAAATCCTAGGTATTGTTCTACTCAATTTGGTCTAGTTCTTCATTCATAGCATTTACCCAGTTTTTGTCTTTGTTGGCTTCTTCGAACTTCTTTGGTTCTATTTATGATAGCATGGCTAGGTATACTTCTTATGTCTGTTCAACTATCTATCTTCTAGTATGGACTCCTACACTCTTGTCCCAAATGATTTTATCTTCTGGATTGTTTTTCTGAGTGTGTCTTGAGGGACATTTTGAGTTTAATTCAGTATCTTCTGTTCTCTTTCTCTATTCATCATTATCTTGGTTCCCCTTCATGATCATCTAGAGGATTGGCGCAACTTGTGCTTCTTGTCCTGTTTGGTAGATCTTCGTTGAATCTCACATCAATGCTTTCCACAATTTGTGCAGTCTTTTGTTGTAGCACTTGTAACCCTTACTCTTGGATGCATATCCAAAAAATATTCCTTCATCAGCTCTTGCATCAAACTTCCCCAGTTTTTCATCATTATTTTTTATGAAACACTTGCTACCAAAGACTCTAAAGTGCTTGATTGATGTTGGTTCCCTATGCCATAATTCATAAGGAGTCTTGTCACAATTTGGTCTTAGATGAGCTTTGTTAAGAATGTGAACAATTGTGTGTACTATTTCTTCCCAGTAGGTTTGGGGAATGTTACTTTCTTGCATCATGGCTCTGGAAATATGCTGTACTATCCTGTTTTTCCTTTCTGCCACTCCATTCTGTTGAGGTATACCTGCAATTGTAAAATGTTGTTTTATCCCATATTCATTGCATAGGTCTGAAAAATCATAGTCCATAAATGCACCTCCTCTATCTGATCTGATGCATTTTAGCTTGCATCTTGTTTGATTTTCTGCCAGTGCCTTGAAGATCTTGAATTTCTCTTACGCTTCGGATTTATATTTGAGAAATGCCACCCACGTCAATCTGGTAAAATCATCTATTATCAGCATGAAATAAGATTCTCCACATGGTGCATTAGTTCTTGAAGGTCCGAACAAGTCCATGTGTACAAGCTAAAGTGCCCTACTTGTAGATAGTTGATCTTTGGCCTTGAATGATGTGCGGGTTTGCTTGCCCTGTTATCAGGATTTACATATGGTATTTGGAGGCTTCTTTATTGTAGGCATATCTTTGACAACATTCTTCTTGCTCAGACTGATGATGTGGTCAAAGTTTAGGTGTCCCAATCTTCTATGCCATAACCATGATTCATGAAGTTTTCTTATGTGGCACGCTTCTTTCTCTTCTTCTACTATATAGACATTACTTTCTATTTGAACACCTCTGGTCAAGGTCTTTCCTGTGGTGATAGACCTTGCTTCACAATCTTGGGCTCTGGAAAGGACCTCACAACCTTTATCACACATTTGACTGACGCTTAGAAGATTTTATTTTAGCTCGTCCACAAATAGTACATCTTGAGCCTATCCTCTTCCATTATTTAGACTGACTGAGACTTTTCCTTTGATTTTCCTTGCTTTTTCATTGCAGAATCTTACATTTCCAGATTTATTTTCATCAAAGGTTATAAACATGCTTCGGTCTCCAGTCATATGCTTTGAGCATCCACTGTCCATATACCATTGGCTTTTCTGATCTTGAGCTATTAGAACTAGATCACACTTATTTAGCTTCTTTTTCCATTGCATGCAGCTATTTTTTTGGTAACTTTCCTAAGGAGATGGACCACAGTCTTTGAGAGGACATTTATGAGACTTGTGCCTGATTTGATGGCATCCAAAGCACTAGATTATATTTCTGAATGGATTATGTATATGAGTGAATTATCCCTTGTTCATAATTCTCCTTGAGTTTTGATACACTAGTATTTGTCCATACGTTCTGCACTCCATGGATTTATCACCGAACCCCTTACAATAAAAACAATACCCATGGAAGTAGTATCTGTCTCAAGCAGAGAGAGTTGTTTAAGGTAATATTTTCGGTTGTTGCATATTTTTCTTGTTGGACTGGATTTTCTTTATCTTACAGTATGTCGCGATGTGTCCATGTATGTGGTAGGTGAAGCAAGTGAAACTCCTCACAGGAAGAGGAAACCTCTTTTGACATCTTCTGCATTTGTTAAATTCATCCTTGGGAGCATATGAGTCTTTTGCAGTTGACTGTATCTTCATTTATTTTGTTGTTACTTGAGGTTGTTGTTTGTTTCTGTTTGATTTGTTATATATCACGGTCTTGCCAGTTTCTAATTCTGTGGATTCCCTCTTTGCTACTCCGCTGGCTTTTACAAAGATGATACTCTTGTTATTTTCTAACTTGGATTTGCTGGTTTCTCCTTAATAACCTATCCTAGCCTTTATGAGAGGAGATATTTGAGCATTTAGTATTTTGTCTAACTGTTCATAGATTTTCATTCATGGAGTGTTCATTGATAATTCCCTTTGAGCGTTTTTCAATTTCTTTCTTAGGCATACTAATTCATCTTCCAATTTCTCTTGCTCTTGAATTTTATCTTTAATTTGCTTTAGTAGAATGTCTTCCACATTCTTAGCTTCTTCTAGTTATACTTTCAACTGAATGAGGCTTTCCGAATTTGGTTCTTCTTTTACATATTTGAAGAGAATGTCTTTCTGTTTTCTGCACTTGAGTTTAAGTCTTTCTATTTCCTCCAATGCACTAATTAGCTTCCCCTCACGATCTACCTCACCTTTGTATTCAAATTACAAGAGATCTTCCTCAAGTGCTTCCTTGGCCATCAAAATGAATTCTGATGTTCCCTCTTCATTGGGGGAGTCGTCTGAGCTCTCAGATGCACAATTGTCTTGTTAAACATAGACAGATATTCGATTAAATCCGTTCCCTTTCGGCTTGTTGTTGAAATTGGTTTTCTCTTTCCCTCTTGACTGATTCTCCATTTTCTTATGAGGACATTTATATGCATAGTGCCCCACTCTTCCAAAGTTAAAGAATTTAAATGCAAGTTTAACTTTATACTTTCTTGTGCATCTATCTAATAATCTGAAAAATTTAGCCTTTTCTTCATCATATCAGTAGCAAGTATCCTCCTTTTCTCCTTTGCACTTATCTACCTTAAAGGCTGCCTCCCTCACATTTGACATCCCTTTCGGAAGTATCATCTCATAGGCCATCAGGTTTCCAAGCAATTGGTTCATGGTCAATGTTTCCCAGTCAGTTGTTTCTTTTATGGCAGAAACCTTAGGGTTAAACCTGGATGATAAATATCTCAATATCTTTTGTACAATTACACATTCTTTAATGGTTTTTCCTTGAGCTTTCATGTTATTCACAATTTTTGAAACCTTTAAGAAGAAACTGACTACACCTTCTTCTTCATTCATTTTTATATTTTCAAAATGAGCTCTACAGGCTTGCAGTTTGGCCGCCTTCACCTTTTTATCTCCCTCATGGATACTTTCCAATGTATCCCAAATTTCTTTGGCAGTCACACTATGCATTACCTTGATAAATTCAGACTCACACAGACTACTCAAAAGTGAATTCATGGCTTTTGCATTGGGTATGAAATTGTGTCTGACATATTTTTTTGTGTCAGTATCCTTTGGAACATATCCTTCTTCCACATCAGCCCAAACGTCTATTCCTAGAGACATTATGTATGTCCCCATTCTTATTTTCTAGAAAGCATAGTTTGTGCCAGTAAAAAATGGGGCTTTATTTGTTGAGCATCCTTCTAGACTAGCCATCTTGGGGACCTAGGATCTCCTTCCAGTTGTTAAACTGATATAGAAGGAACCGCTCTGATACCAATTGTTGAACCCTTAGTTAAACTGAGAGGGGGGGGGGGGGGGTGAATCAATTTAATGCATTCATGGAATTTTAAACTTTCTTTTATACTTATTTACACCTTCATTTCATAATCAACTTAATGTATAATGGAATAGAAATCTTAATAAGTGAGCAACAGGTATTAAGCATATTATATATAGAATATCAACACATAATCATCATGCACATAGACAACATATATAAGTGGAAACCCATAAGGGAGAAAACCACATCTTATTATTGTTGTGATGCAAAGGCAAGCTCCAACTCTCTCTCACCACTGATTTTCTGTAGGCTCCAACTTATAGGAGACTAATACCTCAATTCTGCAAGCTACAACTTGCAAGGAAGCTCCAACTCCCATCTATTTTCTGCAAGCTACAACCCACAAGAGGCTCCTACCTCAACCAGCTAAAACTGGACATCTATCAAGATACAACTTGATATGGAAGCACCAACTTCCTCACACTATAATGAAAACACATGCTGATTTACTTGGATATCAGAAGTGTTCTATTCCTTCTTCACTGCTGTCCTCCAGCCTTCATATCTACCTTATATCATCTCTCAATATACACAACTTCTCTATCTGCTCTTCTTCATCTTCTTATTCTTTCACTCTATAACATATCTATACATATAACAATAACATCATTTATAGAGATCACCTCATAGTTGTTTGCATTCCATATGGGAATATGAAATGAATAGGTATGACTCTTTGCCTTCTACATTCTCGTTTTCTTGCCTAGCACATTTAGAATAATATAAAAGTATGTACACATTTCAATATTACAATGGAGTTTTGCTTTGCCTACAGAGACTTGCCTTTGCATCACAAAAAATATAAAAATAAATAATAAATTTTCAGTTACAATCACATATTTACTCAACCCTTTCAGCTTCTTCGCTTTGTTGTGTGTTTGTCCTTTTCTGCTTGTTGTCTTGTGTCTTTTTTGTTTCTACCATTATATTCCACCTTTGCTGTATAACTTCCCTTTTCTTTTATTACTTGTGACTTATCTTTTGCGTTCAGCCTTTTCATCTGCCCGTGTTTCCGTACCACTGTTCTACCCGTGTTCCTCATCCTTTGAATTGTGTTTATATTATTCCCTTGTGACCTATGGGATATGACCCACATACAACTCCCTTTATACCCACGGCAGATTACAAATCCTGGCTTTAATCAACATACATACGTTTAAACGATCAACAACGCATATATATTTAAAGATACATACAATTAGTAGTAAACAGCATAAAATTTACACTATGGTGCATATAACATACACGGAAAAAAGGCTATTGGGTCCCACAGCGATTGACAAATCATATCTCATCGCAAATCCTTGCTCGCAGGTTTCCCACTCTATCGTTAGCGATAAACCTTAAACCTTGCGATCTGCACTCATGCGCAGTGCTACCACGTGGATTTCCTTCATCGCATCGCATCGCATAAACCTTACCAAATTTCAACCAACATAACATTCCTTGCGATATCTTTGAAGTTACCTCCTATTTCTTGCGGTATGTGATGTTGTGCAAGGTCGACACATATCCCTCCATTTCGCATCACAAAATATTTAACTTAACTTTCAATCGCCTTACTGCTATCCTTTAGGCACTGCGATGTGTGATATTGCGTTATGACGCCGCGTGTCCCTTTTCACTTCGCATCGCAATTGATTTAACTTACCTTGCGATGCCTTAACACTTACTCGCTATACTTTGCGATTTGCACCTTTGATCTCCGCTGATGCGATCATCACCGTTGATCTGCCTAGATCTATGGTCCTCATTTCTTCTTGCAATTCGATTGTATTTCTGCCCCGCTTATCTTACGATGAATCTTATCCGTCCATTTCTTGCCTTTATTTTTGTGATCTAATCCCGACCGTCCGCTCGCCTTCGCATGACTCTTCTTTGCCTCTTCTACTTGCTTTGATCTTAGTCATCCATCTCTTGCCTTAGTCTATTTTCCGTTTGTTTATGTTGTCCCGCTCTGTAACTCTAGTTTCTGCACGTTGTTCCTCCTGTGATTTTCTTGGCTACTTTTTTGTTGTGTTGCTGCCCTGCTACCTTTGGTGCCTTGCTGCATCCATGTTGCCTTTGCTGCATTTTCCACCTCTATTGCATTCACTGTTTTGCTGCCTCTACTACCTTGCTGCCTTTGGTGCCTTCTTCGCTGTATTTCCTGCCTCTTTGATTCATTTTTTGCCTCTGCTTTAGGTTATGCTTCTATTGATTCTCCTTTGCCTCTTTGCTGCACAATGTCTGATCTTCCCCTTTACCTTATAACTAATGATTCTGGTGTTTCTCCTATCTGTATCTTTGCCATCAATGACAATATTTCCAACACCTTCCTCTCTAGAATGACCAGCATGAAGTCATGGGAACAAAGGTGTGATCTTCAATGTGTAAACAACAACTCACTAGTTTAGAAAGTATGCACTCTATGCACTCTCTCCAACTTAGAAACTATACAGATTAGTTTCTATTCACATTAGTATCTCAGGTATCTACCCTTGAACCTGAAACTTGAGCTCAATATATAGGGAGATTGAAGTAATTTCAGATCCATTAAGACATGGATGTATTCCTCCCATGAATGGATTTGAGTTCCTTGGACCAAGGGATAAGCTCCATGAGTGGATGGATAAAGCTCAAACTGGCATGACTCTAAAGACTTCCAGTTGGGAGAATATTCGATCAAATAGGCTTCTAGAAGTTACCTTTTCTTTTTATTTTCTTTTCACGGGGGTGCGCAAGTTTTAGTGGCAAATAGAGTGGTGATCACCACAGCTAATGGAAGGATCATCAGCGCATGCATAGGGAAAGGCTAGTAAAACCGTGCAGATGGACTTTTAAAGGTTTTACAAAGCTTTTCTCCAATTTCCAAGACTTGATTCAGGAACATGAGTGTTTTTTACCTTTAAGGGAACATGATATGGATGGTGATAGACCCATATGAACAGTCAAATGTCATGGTGACAAAATGCGTATAACAATTCTACCCATGAAATGAATAAGTGCCAACACACAGTCCTCTTTAAAATAAATAAATAAAGGGTGAAAGAAGAAAAAACCTTCATGCGTAGGAAGATGAATCAAGCAACTTTGTTGGGGTATTGTCCATGCTCATTGGCAGTGGACCAACGTATGTGTTCCTATAGTGACTCTGTCGGGATACTATACAGTGCTGCTGGAAGCAAAGCAACACTAGAGATGAAAAACTATACTCTGAAAATCTAAATCTCACGAACTATACTAATATTTCTTGGTTCATTATTTTCCATTGTTATCTAACATTTAAAGTGTTCGCTCTTAGTTGATATAATATAGATTGATTATTTAGCTTTATTTTTGGTTAATAGATTATAATTGTATTTGAGGTGTAAGAAAGTTTTAAAAAAAGTATATTCTCAAGGAGAAATCTATTCAGTGGAAGCTAGTCCCACATGCATATAAACGTCACCACACCAAACAAGTACAGGACTAATTGAGGCCTTGATTGGGCGATGATCCTAGAATGTTGGAGGAATTTTTCCACCTATCGATATGACATGAAGAAATCAAACCAATGGTGCACGACTATGATCATGTCACCATTGATGTGCAAATCTAAGACCCGTGCCTAAGATCTGGATGGTAATCATGATCTAGTGTTCAAAGTGTTTGTGTTAGAGGAGATCCCATCAGTAAAAGAGAGAGAGAGAGAGAGAATGTTTGTGGGAAAAGGAATGAAATTGTATTTTTCTCCCACGCTTGTGACAATGAAGGCTAACAACCCACATTGAAACTACTTATTTGAATATCTTCAAGCCAATGTGAGTTCTTGGAGTTCCATCCTGCACCTTACAACAATATATATAACACGAAGACAACTAAAATAGAAGATATGGTTCTAAGTAAAGAGGGCACATAGCGTGGGATCAATTTGTTAGTAGCACCCATCTAGGATATAAAATGAGCCCCTCTTATTCAGATAATTATTTTTTGGTGATTGGTCAATGACCTACGGGTGCTTGATCTCATGCCAACATGAGGAGTGCAATTGCAGATCTAGAAGGTCACAAGTGTAGATAGAAAAGATCCAATGTATGAGCCATGCCATAGATCTGGGAGAGAAGATTTGATCTTCTACAATGACATAAGCCACACCAAGAATCAATCACTGCATCTAAAATGGATCATGTAGAGGTGGGTCACAAATGAAGAAAAATGGAACTTTGAACAGAAAATTGATTAAGATCTTAGACAAAAACTAGAAGTCAAGGATTTCATAGAGAGTCCCCTTAAATAGAATTAGGGGAAAATTTAGGGGTTAATATTCATAGGTGAGCTAATTTTCCAAATTCTTTTAAGAAAAAAAAAATTCACCAATTTCTTTTTTTTTCTAAAGTGATTCACCCAAATTTTGTAGTATAAAACTACTTTTCCTTAAATATCACCAATCATTTATAGAAGCTGTATAAAAAACACAACAACAACAAACATAATCTTCAACCAAAAAAAAGTTACTAAATACAACCTCCTACCTCCTACCTATCTAGATGGGATTTGATTTTATCACAATTCACAAATCCCCTGAGAAAAACCTGGCAGATTTTCTCTAATACCATAAAAATATATTTCAAAAAAAACCCAGGATCATATTGCCAAATAAAAAATACTCTTATGTTAAGAGAATATTGAAAAAATAGTAAAAAATATATTTTCCATTATTTGAAAATTTAAACTACGTAAATTATAAAAATTATATTTATAATAATTCATAGGTGGGCCCAAATAATAACAAAAAGTAACCTAGATAAGATTACTTAAACGTATAATTCCTCAATGTTATCTTCCATTGGGTTACAAACAAAAATATATATATCAAACCCCTATCAAATTTTATTTTTACACAGTAGGACGATTGCAAAACTATATCTGAATATAATACTAAGCCATTAAACCTACGTAACATAAAACACAGTAGTACGATTGCAAAACTATATCTGAATATAATACTAAGCCATTAAATCTAAGTAACATAAAAGTTAAAAAAAAAAGTAAAACACAGTAGTACGATTGCAAAACTATATCTGAATATAATACTAAGCCATTAAATCTAAGTAACATAAAAGTTAAAAAAAAAAAGTTGTTTACAGAAGTAGAGGAATTGTTTGGATAGTAAAAAATGGTTGGAATTTAAGCAAAAAAAAAAAATTTAAGAAATTTTTCACTAACAGTGTTTGAATCATGTTTTTATGGTGGAAATGGAATCAACACCATCAAAAATCTGTAAAACACCCAAAATATTGAAGTTAGATAACTATAACTTGAATTTACTAAATTCACAAAATTTTCTTAAAATCTTACCAAAATTTCTATGTTTTTCAGAGAAAAAACAGTTTAATGCCAAAAAAAAAAGAAAGAAAGAAAGAAAACTGCCAAAATTCATTCAAAACTCAAGCTACATGATTTAACATTAACAGATCGTTTTCAAAAATTAAAAAGAAGCATGAGACTGCAATATGTCAACAGAAGTGAAATTGACTAAAGTTTTGGGTCCCACTACATGTAATAGTAGCAAGGAGGACGCAAAACTACACGTCCGCGTGACTCGGATGAGCCAGAAAAGTTATCAAAGTCATAAGTTTTGTTAAAGAATTTTGCAGGTAATGACTGAACACCAACTGTGTTCCCACTGATCTCCCTATTCCTTAATCGAAAGTCTATTACAACAACCAGTCTATTATGTTTGGAAGCACGGCATATCCAGTTTCATTATTTACTTAAATAAAAACACAAGTCAACACAAACTTTTCTCCTGTTTACACGCCAACTTCATTGCAACGTGAGTAAAGTCTTAAGAAACCTGATAATTATAAATTCTGTTACTTTCCACAATCCGATATGGGCGCTGGAAAGTTGCAATCGCTGGCGTGGTGAGAGCAATAGAAATATCTAAACAGGATTTCTAACTGGAAATTTAATATGACTTCATGAATTAGGTATTAGTTTTCAAGTTTCCAAGTCTTCAGCTGATAATTAAATAATGGGCCGCGGAAGTTTCCCCAAAAAAAAAACCCAACTTCACTATCATCCATTCACAGCGAAGTTCATGTGGGGAACTGGATAACCAAATCCGTGATTCAAAATGCCTTCAAAACCAATAAATGAAAATATATTGCAGAGCATATTGTGATAAGAATGTTAGACTTTATACAACAAAGTATTAGTGTGCATCCAACATTCAAAGATTACTTTCCATCCGATGTTCAAGGGGCACCTTCAACATAGATCTGTTTTCTATATTCTATGGTAGAGCCATCACGGAGGTACGGAGTTTTATACCTCCCAGCTGTATAGTTGATTTGGAATATATATATATCTATATATATGATTTTTTTTAATTTTTTTTATTTTTTATTTTTTGTGTGATGTGTTTATGGAAGAAATTGTATATCTATTCAAAATGTTACATTGACATAAATATTTTATTATTGAAAGAATTAGTATCATTAAAAGAAATTTAAATATTTTAATGTTACAAATATGATAAAAAATTGTTATTGAAGAAAATATTCAATTTAACATATTATTGATGAGCTATATTTGGAAAGTTTTTGATATCTTATATTGATAATAAATATTATACATTATTGTATAAGATCAAACACTTTAATGTTCATTATCATATTATTTAATTTATTGTTTATTAACCATTTTTTATTTTTTACTTAACCAATTACTCAAGGAAAATCTCTCTCTCACACACACACACATATATATTTGTGTCCATGCTTTATTTTGCAGTTGTTGAGATCTAAATGTTTCTAGCCTTTCAAAGTTTAGCCTATGCATTTAGTTTAGCTTTGAGCACATTATTTGGACTTGCACACAAAATACTAGTATTATAATTAGAATCAACACATAGTGAAGTCGAGTAGTACGAAGTTGTAACTAATTTTTAACCAATTGTAACTTCTCTAGAGCTATATATAGGGAGAAGTAAATGAATGGTTTAGGTATTACAATATTGAGAATATGGATAATCATATACCAATACAAAATAAACACAAAACCTTACTAATCTAACCTCCATGAGAAGCTAATAATATCTTTATTATCTTCAGAAATATCCAATCTTGCATAGAACACCCCCACAAATACTTCACCCTTTACAAAGATAATATGTTATCACTCTATATTATTGTGTTGGGACTACAGCACCTGTATAACTACAAGTGCATTTTACTCTATAATGAGTGTGTGATATTAATCTTTACATAACATTACAATTTTTTTGACATAACCTAGACATTATTACCTTCCAATGGGACACATTTCAACACTTCCCCCTTAATGATGACTAGGGAGAAGAGACGATTGTGGAGGAAGATGACATTGCATCAACACTCCCTCTTGATAACGACTTGTTAGAGTGGTTCGGGTAAACTTGAATCGGTAAAGTTACTTGTGGTTTTTGGGCTCTAGGTTTATAAGAACTCATTATTTTTCTTATGTTAGTCATGTGGAATATATTCTATTTAAAGGTGGAAAGACTCTAGGTAAATTGGTCCTTGGGGCCAGTGGGATCCCAACAACGATGCCTTTGGACACCACCACTTCTCTCAGTTTTGGGATCCTAACACAACTTCTCGCATTCCATGAAACTTTCAAAAGTTCCAAAAACTTCACCTTCATCAAGGATTTATTGAATATATATATATACACATATATATCTTGTTGTTTCATGGGACAATAATCCAAAGAAAGAACAATATATGCAACAAGATATTGGATGCAAAGAGTATTAAAGTTAATGTGTTTGGTTTTGTAGTGATAGATAGGATTATATGTAAGTTCAATTGCACTCTAATTGTCACATCTTATCTCTATAGTTTATTTCTAAACTAGTGCAAGCTTAATAAGAACATGTCATAACCAAACCACTTATGTAGTTATTTCCTTGCTTTCCCTATACTCTGCTTCACAAGAAGAGAGAAAGATAGTTCTCAACTTCTTAATAGACCATGAAATTGGACCTAAACTACGCTCAAAGATATACCCTTGGATAGATCATTTTACTAAATTATAACTTGCTTAATTAGAATCTATATAACCAATAAGAGAAACTACAACCCTGCTAAAATAGAAAACACCTTAATTCACTCTCCCCTGTAAATATCTAAGTATTCTCTTTTCTTCCTACCAATGACTTTCATGAGGCTCGTGCATAAACCTCGAGGCCATACTAATGGAAAAAGAGATATTAGGCCTATTATGTGTCAAATAGATCAAATTTCTCACAATATGATGGTAAAAAGTAGCATCAACAAAAGGAGTAGTACAATCAATAGTTAATTTTATGCCAAACTAAAATGGAATTGGTGGAGGCTTACAATCACTCATACAAAATTGAGAAAGCATATATGTTTCATACTTAGGTTACAAACTAAATATAAAATTGAAAATACACCAAATTTGAATACCCAAAAAATAGTGCAATATGCCTAAGTTTGTCATTTAAAATTGATTCTTAAGATTATTCTTCAATTCCTATAGAGATGCAAGCTAGCTATTAGTAAGTATAAGATCATCCACATATAATACAATAATCAAGACTTCATTATTAAAGATATTTACATGGAGATTTGGATTAAAAATGCAACATTTGAAACCATTCTTTAATAAAAAAGTATCAATTTTCTAATACCAAGCTCTATGCATCTGCTTAAAACCATATAAATACTTGTGTAATTTGCATACCAAACTTGAAGTTTCGATAGTAATAAAATCAGGTGATTATTGCATGTAAATGCATCTACGAAGATCACCATTCAAAAATCAATACTTGACGTCCATTTTGTGTAGTTCCCCTTAATAATATGTAGTAAAATAAATAATAGTTCTTCTAGTGCTCATTTTAGCAATGGAGAAAAAATTTCATTATAATCAACACCTTCTTGTTTAGAGAAGCCTTTTGTTACTAAATGGGCTTTATGTTTCCATATAAAGTGAACTTGTTTCTTATATATCCATTTACAACTAATTTAATTATATCCAGGAAGAAGGATAACAAGATTCCAAGTCTTGTTCTCCATTAATGAGTTATACTCTACAATCATTTATTTTTTCCATTCAAGTTTTTCTTTAACTTGAGCATAGGTGGAAGGATCATTTTTTGCCAAAATTTTAGTCATAATGGAAATGCTATATCTAGTATGATGAGTATTAGAAGGAATATCGATCTCTATACTTGTGGATTCAAGAGTTTTTTAGGCCCAAATGGGAATAGGGGTAGTGGAAAGAACCATTCTATTATCTTTACAACATTTAATAGGACCACTTGAAAAGGTAGGTGAAGTAGGATCAACATTAGCTACAGAGCTGGAACAAGGGGGTAATCGAGGTGGGAATAATAAGAAATGAAAGAAAATTCAAGGTAATGTGAGGTTCAAAAGACTAAAGGGAAGGAGAGATTTCATTAAAATGAACATCTTACCGAATGATAACACCTTGGGTAGATGGATCAAACAACCCAGAAGCTTTAGAATCCTAACTATAATGAATCAAAATACATTTGTGATACTTGAGCTCTAACTTTTTCATTTTTTCATTAGGAATATGGGTCCAAAATTCACTGTTAAATATCTTAAAGTTACTTGTGTTGGGTTTTCTTCCATTCCATTCTTCTTTGGGAGTGACCTATAAAGCTGTCTTGGTAGAAGATCAACTTAAAATATAGTTAGCACAAGAAATGGATTCAACTCAAAAATGTTAAAAGAAATTATAATATTATGTAAAAGAGTCATATCCCACATTCACCATGGAGTAAAATGCCCTTGTAATCATTTATTAATAAAGATGTGAGATTACATATATCCCACATGTTTTATTAAGATGTAATTACTTGATATCTCTTGGTATATAAGAGAGATTAGGGAGTCTCTTAAAAAAAAAAAAATGCATAGTGATAAAGCCTTGTCTTTGTAAAGGGATAAATATATGTGGAGGTGCTCTATGTAAGACTGGAGATTTCTAAAGATACCAAAGACATTAATGTCTTCCATTAGATATTTCCCAATTGGGGTTTTTCCATTTAAATGTGGTGACTTATCTCCCTTCTTTTATGTTGATTAAATGTTTTTATATAAATATGTGATTATATTAGTAAGGCTATGTGTTTCTTTTGTATCGTAGTATGTTTCTGCATATTATCAATATTTTAACATTAAAGTTGGTTAGTTGGATCATGAATGTAATCTTACTATTAATGACTCTATGAAGAAGTTGAGATAAGTATTGCAAACCTTTAATAGTTTTGTGGACCTATCTTATGGAATGAATAGAAAGGATTATGTGACATGGGATATTTACTCAATGAATTTCTCACATATCACGTGTGTTTGTGGCATACTAAACAATACTCTTAATTTGACTACATATTGGAAAATACCTCTAAAAATCACATTATTTAACCCCCTACCAATATGAACCGAATACACCTTCGCAATTTAAAAAACCCATACAACACAGTTACCGATCAAACGAGAAAATTTCTAGGTACCCGTTTTCTTGAGGTAGCAAAAAGAGCACCCGATTTTAAAAAGTGGTGATGCAAAATCACTCTTCTTTTTTTTAGCATAGTTTTGGCACTTTAAATTTTCTTGTGGATTTTTTTTTTTTTTAATGTCATGATTTTCATGTTGATTTTGAAAAGTGGTGATGTAGAATAACTTTTTTTTTAAGCATATTTTTGAACTTTAAATTTTCTTTGATTTTTTTTTATTTTAAATGTCACGTCGATTTAGAAAAATGGTGATTTTTTTGGCACTTAAATTTTTTTATTTATCAAGTATGAGCATTTGATTTAAAATGTTAGTGATTTTCATGCTAATTTTGAAAAGTGTTGATGCAACATCAATACTTTTTGTTTAGAGTGGTGATTTTCATCTTGGTAATAAAACATAAAAATAAAAATAAAAAAACATGAAAAGAAAATCAATATAAAAAAATATTAAAAATAACTAATAAAAGTGTAAAAATAAACAAAAATAACTTGTAAAAATAAAACATGTAAACAAAAAAAATTTAAAAAATAAATAAATAACAAAAAAAATTCAAAAAATAAATAAATAATGGGAAAAAAAACTTCATAATTTAAAAAAATAAATAAAAATTATCAAAAAAACAATTTTTTTTGAAGTAAAAAAAATAGCATATTTAAAGAAAATAATTAAAACTAAAAATTAAAAAATAATTAAAATAATCAAAATATTAAAATACAAAATAATTAAAATTCGGAAATTTAAATTAAAAATGTAACAAGAACATTAAAATAAAAATTTTAAAACAATAAAAATTTAAATTAAAAAAAAAAACATTAAAGTTTTAAAAAGCAAACTTTTATATATATATATATATATATATATATATATATATATTCAAAAATAACGGTTTTTTAATTAAAATAAATAAATAAATAAAACAATAAAATAATAATAAAAACACATTTTAAAAAAAAATTAAAATTAAAAATATAAATTAAATTAAAAAAATACAAAATTTAGTTTAAAAACAAATAATACAAAACATTAATACAAAATTTAATTAATTTTTTAATTATTTTTTATTATTTTTATTAATTTTTTAATATTTTATTTTTTAATTTTTTAGTTTTGCTTTTTTATAAATTTGATTTTTATTTTTTTCATTTTTTTTAAAAAAAAATTCATATTTTTTTAAAAAATTTGGCTTTTTTGTGTTTTTATTTTTTTATTTTAAATAAAAAAGAATAGATAAATAAATAATTTATTTCATTATTTTTTTAATCTAAAAATGTATTTTTCATATATTTATATATATTTTTAAAATATATATATATATATATATATATATATATATATATATATATATATATATATATATATAAACTAATTTTAATTGTTTTATTTTATCTTCTTTATTTATGCTGTTTATTATTATTATTATAAAGAAATGTTTTTTTTTTGTGTTTTGGGTTAATTTTTATGTTTTTTTCTTTACAAGTGATATTTTATCTTTAATACCATGCCTAAAAATCATTGGAATTTTATTTTCATAAACGTGATATTTTATCTTTAATGTCATTCTTGGATTTTTAAGGCTTTTCAGAAACACAATAATAGATTATCTTTAATACCATGCCTAAAAATCGTTGGAATTTTAAGACTTGATATTTGATCTTTAATGTCATTGTTATAGTTGAAATTTTAAGGTTTTTCAGAGTCATGATATTTTATCTTTAATGTCATTAGTAAAAATTGTTGACAATTTACCCCAAAAAGAAAAAGATGTTATTCCAACATTAACACTTTTCGTTTTCAAGGTGTTTTTTGCACATAAAAAATTGACGACATTATTCTGACATCAAAAAATTTCATTTTCAGGTTGTTTTTTGCACACACAAAATTGGCGATGTCCACCATCAACACTTTTTGTTGATGTTTTTTCAATCCTTTTTTCAAGAAAAAAATTGGCTTTCAGCGTAATTTTAAAAAATGTTGAAATTTGACCCAAAAAACAAAAATGCGTTCTCGAAGACACTTTTCATTTTTGGTTTCTTTTTTCATGTATTTTGAGTTGTTTTGCACTAGAGTTCTCATTTTGAGGTAATAGTTCCTATTTGATCGGTAACTGTGTTTTACTTTCACTAGATATTGTAGGTATCCATTTTTTCATTAACATTTTTTATACCCCTTTATATTTTTTCATTAATTTTGAACTCCATTTTTTATACCTACCAATATAAAAAACCTTTACTCCCTATTATATCCTCAATATATTATGTCATTTTTTCTTTAATATATATCCCCCAATATGAATGCATGTGGTATGGTATTTCTCCCCCAGTGAAGCCTTCATGTTATGTGATTTCTCCACTTCTTAAAAATATTACGTGATTAATATTTATCCAACATATGGGGAATGTATGGCATTGCATATTTTGTTTCTTATTATTTACATATTCATTTATATTGTTCTTTAGCACCTTAGGTGAGACCTTATCCATTTTAGGCTATTGAAAATCTCAATACTAATGGATTTTATTGTTTCCCTAAGTTGGAAACGTAAGTATAAATTTATTGCTAACAAGTAGTTATGTTGTTGGAATATAACAAATTTATTGTAGGAGAGAATATGAATATGTAATGGAAACCCTTTTGGAGATAGATATAGGATTGGATGGTTGAGAGGGAAATGGAATTTTCATAAAGAGAAACTTGGAACTTGGTTCACATTGACCTGGATGTGGAAAATAATGTCATCGTGGGAATAATTATAGATGCAAAATTGTTCAGAAAGGGAATGGATTTGATGTCGTTCCTTCTACATAAGCACAAACCTCCTTAGGTAAAGAATTGGATATTTTCTTTGTTAGGATATTTAGACAGTTATGAGTTAGTTAATTTCAACTCGTCTAATGTGTCCACAATGTGTGTATTAGGTAAATTTGTGTTTCTTTAGTATGCATTAGTTGTATTTTAATATGACAGTCATGATATATCCTAGACATAGAGTGATTTGATGGCTCATATTATTCTTAATACTAATGGCTATTGATACACGGATTAGCACCCGATTAGTTCATGATCTCTATTTAAAGAGCGTAGAGGTTCATGGATGATGACCAATTATGAGAAGTCTCCTATGTAAAAATAATTTTATTGCATTAATAAAATTGCCTCAAGTGGTTGTGTTGGTTCGGCCCATGGATTGTCTCCCTTTTAAAGGGTTTTAACCACATAAAAATATTGGTGTTGTGATCTTTCTCTAGTTGTGTGAGTAGTTATTGAAGGTGTTTGTCCTATATGGAATACTTTTTTTACCCAAACATGGTATCATATAATTTTTAAAGAAATGCTCTGGTTTGGATCAAGATATTCATCCCATTTTGTTGCATATTTTAGATTTTCTATTTTTGTACCGGTTTTTCCTGAAAAGTCTATACATTTTGTCTAAAACATTTTTTTTGGCTAAGAAAAATTTCATTTCATAGAAAAATGTGTTTTTTTCTTGAGATACAACATTTTTATTCAAATTTGAAGGTATACAGTAAAAACACACCCTTTTTTGAACTTCTTTTTAAATAGTTCATATTTTAGTTTTTTTCTATATATTCTTGATTTCATACACTTTCTAGTATATATATGCCCTTTTTCTAGTTATCTATGTGATTTTGAAAATTCAGAAATGCAAAAAGAGTGTTTTCTTGACTGTATATGCTATTTTTTGTGCACTTTGTGTGATCTTGATAAATTAAAAACAATGAGAAGAATTGCATTTCTCAGGCACACTAACCATTATCTAACCCCATTGTTGTCGAGCTCTTGGTTTTTTTTCACACTATTATCTATTTTTGGGTGAGCACATATTTTTGGCATGCACTTCAAGGTATAGTTCCAACAAAAACATCCTCCTTCACTACTATTGTTGTGTTTTATACATTAGTTCACTTGCTTAAAGTTACTCTATTTAGTAAGAGGTCTTGAGTTCAAATATTTTTTTAAGTTAATTTTTTTAAAAATTCATGAAAACCTAAGTTATTTCATAACTTTATTTTAAAGTGTATTTCACTTGTAATATGAAAGTGAATCACTATAAAATCACTTTAATATTTTTTTAGTTATTTTTTTATCAAGATCTATTAAAGTGACTTGGTTTGTAAAAATGTTCAAGTGTGCATGATTAAATTAAACCAATTTAAAGTGTGAGCACAATTAACTTAAATCAAGCATAAAGGACTTAATGAAACTACAAAGAATGAGAAATATGGAATATTGAGAAGAGAAGAAATTAAGGAAAAAAACCAAATGATAATATAGTTTGTCTAGTGTGGACTATGTCTTTGGTTCCTACATCTAAGGGAGTGGCCTCTTTATTAATATCCAAAATTTATTACAATGAGAAAAAGGCCTCCAATACAAAAAAACTAAGCTCTCTTCCACCATGAAGTGGTTTCGAAATACCACTAAAATCCCTCCTTCGGTTGCTACAAATTTACTCCAAAATCACACTTGTTTACAATAATTACATGCTTAAACACATTGTTCGAAATGTATGACCCTGTTATAATTTCAAAACTCAAAATCATGGTGAAATGATTAAATTTTTGCATACAAAAAATTGGTTTATAAACATCCTAGGGTCAAACCTTCATGCTCATTGTGATTTGACTCCCCCCAAATGGTAATAACAATCAAAACTATATATTAATGTGCTCCAATTAAATTGTAGTGTTTATGTTTATTATAACCAATGATTTTTTTTAAAACAATATGTAACACAATGTCCAACCACAACAAGCCATGTTGGCACATCGGTTGGAACAATTTGGTGGTAGGTAAAATAAGGTCGTGGTCCAACCAAAGCCTTAACCATGGCACATTGGTCACTTAATTAAGTAGCGAATATCGAACGAACTAACTCATGGAAATTTGTTTAAAACAATGGGTGGATGTAACTGCTGATGAGTAGGTCGTGGTATTAAGCCTGCAAAACTTACCCCCATTTTGGAAACCTATTATAACAACAATTTAAATATACATATTTCTAATATAACATTAACCATAATCCATAGCCTAATATCTATGCCTTTAGCCCATCTCCACACAGGTTGCATGATCGACTCCCTAGTCAGTTATTTCTGGAATGATTTTAGAACATTCCTTGGCCTTTCAGAGGCTACCACATGTTTGAAACCTCAGTTATATTTTTTGGTAATTATTTTAGAACTTTCTCTCACATTATGGAGGTTGTCGTGTAATTGGTCCACATAGAGCCCAATCATCTTCCTAATCATTTCCACGTGTCACCACATCATGCAAACTCAAGACCCAATCACCTTCCATGTGATGTCAACTTACTCAAATGTCACTTCTGATTCTTATCGCATCATTATCATTAGTCACGTGGGATGCCACCTATCCTACCATGTCAGCACCATGTGTTTGTCATGTCAGCTCCATATTTCCATGTCAATATGCCGCATGTCCTACCACATCAACTTCATAATAGAAAGTGTCCCTTGTTTCCATGTCATCATACGAACCTACCACGCCAGTGTCTATACAATGTCACGTGGGACCTCCTGGTGCTACTATGGGGCAGCCTTGTAACCTTTTGTTTGTTTCATGAAAACTTCATAATGAGATAGCTTTCATGTATGAAGTCCAGTTTATGTGATTAAAGATGCATTGAAATCAAATCATCAAACTCCTTGATGTGGCACTATTTTTATCATATTTTGAGAATTTTTTTTGAGGACTTTTGGGATTCATCTCATATCATTGTTGCGTTCAAGTTTCATTTATAAAGTAACTTCATTGTAAAAATGATTCTCACTTGCTTTACAAAAGTGGGTCACTTCATAAAATAATTTATTTGTAAAAATGAACTTATATGCAAAACTAACGAGGGAAAATATTATTTTATTTTTCATCAACATCGATCACCACATGGGCCAACTTCTACCTACCATGTGGCTCTTTGTTATTGTTAATTCCTTTTTTTTCAAGGACATAACTTTCACATCCGAAGTCCATTTTCAGTTCCAGTTTTTTGAAACATCCTATTTTTTCGATATTTTTCCATCTAAACAATCAATTTCATCTTTTGAAACCATATTGTCTTCATATTTTAATATGGCCCCTTCGATTGAACTTTTATTACCAATACTGCCAGGCCAGGAGGTAACTCCTCAAAGCAAATTGTGTTTTTGCATTAAGACTGATCATGGATATATATTGATGTGCTTTGTTCGATGATCGAACTTTGGATTCTTGGCCAACTTTATTGCAGAAGTGTTGCCAATCATAAGAGGAGTTGAATGCATTCCACTATTATCACTCATCAAGATGAACCTCCTGCCAAACAGATAATGTCTCCACATATTCAACACATGAATGATGATTGTCAACTCTAGATCATGAGTCACATTGTTCTACTCATACGTATTCAACTTCCTTGATTCATAGCAAACCACTTTCCCTTCCTGCATCAGGAATCTTCCAAGTCCTTTATTGCATGCATCTGTACAAACCACAAACTCCTTATCAAGATCTGCAATCTTCAAACCCTGAGAATTAGTAAGAAAATTCTTTAACTGATCAAAACTGGATGCACACTCAGTATTCCATTCAAATTTCTTTCCTTTTCTCTGCAAATATGTGATAGGATAGCCAACATTGGAGAATTTTTTGATGAACCTCTTGTAATAACTTGTTAGGCCCATGAATGATTAGACCTCATCCACATTCTTCAGAATTTTCCACTCCATGATATCCTTAATATTTTAAGGATCCATTGTTCTCCCTTCCTTGGAAACAACATTTCCCAAGTAATGAATATGAGTTTAAAATAAATTTCACTTGATGATCTTGGCATACAACTTATGCTCTCTCAAAAATATGAACATCACTGAAACGTGTTGTGCATGCTCCTCCTCATTCTTGGAATATACCAATCTATCATAAACAAAGATTGTCTCAAACTTATCTAGATAAGGATGAAACATGTTTTTCATCAAACACATGAGGGTGGTTGGAGCATTGGTAAGACCAAAAGGAACCACCACAAACTCATAGTTCCTAAAACTTGTACGAAATGTAGTCTTGTAAATGTCTTCTTCTTCGATGCACACCTGATGATATCTCAATCTCATATCAATCTTTGAAAATATTGTTGCTCCCTTCAGCTGATCAAACAAATAATTAATTCAAGGTAATGGATACATGTTCTTGATAGTCATCTTACATTAGGGGAATTTTTAGGTCTAAAATGGGCTTCGTAAGGAAATTATAAAACAGTAGTGTAAATAAGAGGGAAAAAAGAAAAAAACTACTTTTTCAACTCGTATTTTGAACTTATCTCCCTAAGGTTTTACTCAAATTTCGAGCAGGAATACTCTTTGGATGAAAAATTTAATTCCTCATCCAAGGAGTACCCATGTTGCATACTTTTGATGGACTTTTCTATAAGAAACATGAGAAATACATAAAAATTGTGATTGCAATCACGTTTTTTTATGTATTTCTCATTTTTCGTGTAGTAGGGTCCATCAAAAGTATGAAACATCGGTACTCCTTGGATGAGGAATTAAATTTTGCATCTAATGAGTATTCCTGCTCGAAATTTGAGTAAACGTGTAGGGAGATAAGTTGCAAATACAAGTTGAAAAAGTAGTTTTATTATTTTATTATTTTTAATCTTTTTACTTTTTTACTCCAAAAATGGTGAATCATCCCCCATGGTTGACATCATTATCTTGAATTCTATTGGTTCTTATAAATTCTATTCTTGTTTTACATTTTTCTTAGGATGCCCATTTTAGACCTCTAAATTCCCCTAATGTTCAACTCCATGTAATCAATGCACAATCTGAGAGTACCATCCTTCTTCTTTACAAACAACACCAGTGCACCCAAAGGAGAAACACTTGGCCTTATGTATCTATCAATAATATCTTTAAGCAGCAACTTCAATTCCACCAACTCTGAAGTGCTCATCCTGTATGGCTCCTTAGATGTTGGTGCTGCTACTGGTACCAAATTGATAGAGAAATCCACCTATATATGAGGAGGAGACTATGGAATATTTGCACAAAACACATCCTGAAGTTTTTGAAAGATAGGATACTTCCTCAGGCTTCATCATCCTTTTCCTCCCTCCCTTTTTCACTGAAAATATGAACTGAAAATAATACATACCCTTTCCTGCAATTGCGCATAGCTTGCATAGTTGTAACCATTCTCATTGATGTAGGATTTTATTTCCCTCCAAGATTCTCTTTTCCCCGTCATCATCTAGGTACTAAATGACCTTCTCATAGCAATCTACCTTGGTCCTATGAGTAAATATCCATTCCATGCCTAAAAGCATGCTATATGCACCAAAATGAAGCACATTTAGGTGTGTTGTTGTAGGAAAACCATTAAGATAAAATGCACAAGATCTCACCCAATGATGAACTCTTCTCTTGGTCCCTAAATCCAACTACGCCAACCAAGATTCTACATGCACTAATTTATTCAAACAACATTGATCCACTAGGTTAGAACTAACATAGCTATAGTTACATCCAAGATCAATAAAAATGGAAAAAACTTGATCATGAATCTTACCTTCCATCTCAATAATAGATGCCTAATGGTATACCTTCCTATTATCAAATGTTGCATAGATTCAAGGAATGCTCATGGGGGCTTCAATGTAGGAGAAATACCATAGCATGTGGGTTCATATTGGGGGATATATACGTAATATATTGGGCAATATATAAGGGGTAAAGTATTGTTATATTGGCAGGTATTAAAAATGGATCTTAAAGGTAATTTAAAAATATAAAGGGCTATAAAAAATTTTAATGAAAAAATGGATACCTACAATATATAGTGAAAGTAGGGGATTTTTAAATTGGAAAGGTGTATTTGGTTTATTTCTAGGGGGTTAAATAATGTGATTTCTAGAGGTATTTTCCAATATGTATTCAAATTAAGGATATTCTTTAATATTATATGATCACAAGTGATATGTTAGAGGTTAATTGAGTGAAGCCCCCCTGAGAACCCTCTAAACAACATCCCCAACTGTCTTCGCCTCTTAAGCACTGTAGATTTATTTTCTTCCACCCTGGTACAATGGAAAATCCTTCTCATGATGGTATTTACCACAAATCCAATAGTTCAATGATTTCTTTCCATTGACCTTATTCTTATTATCTCCAGGATGAGACCCATATTATTTCTTAGATACATTGAACTTCTTATGAGGGGTTTCATTTTCATTCTCACCTTCATCTTGAGATCTTCCTCACTTCTTAGGTCATTTTCCTTTAGTCTTCTCATTACCCTTCTAGTTACGCTTGAACTTTGATTGTTGCTAGCAATGCTTTAACTTCCTGATAACTTCCTCCAATGACTAAGGCTCATCAAACTATATCTAGTCTTTGAATGAAAATGGAAATGCGATGATGAACCTTTGGATGTTTTATTTCTTATCCTTGAGGTATGGCACATACCTCAACAACTCTAGAAATTTAGTTTTATAGTCTTCATATGTCATAGAACCCATCGCGAGCTCATAAAAATCCTTGGCCTTTCCATCATAATATCTGTTAGGAAGGTACTTCTTCCTGAAGAGTCTTTCAAACTCAACCCAATTCAAATTTCACCAATTCCTCTAACATTCTTAATATCTTCCCACGAGATATTTTCTTTTACTTTGAGAGTAAAAGTAGCTATGTAGGCTTTCATGTTCTCTGTGTAATCATGCAATATGAAAATTTTCCTCATCCCAAGAAACCATGCTTATAAATCTTCTAATTTATTCATTTCCCCATAAAAATTAGGAGGCTTGGATTTCTTGAATTCCTCTGGAAAATACTTGTTCCTCCTATGATGTTGGTGGTGACAGTGATGATCTCTCTTGGAAGAAGAGCTAGAATAAAATATATGCATATTAGTCCTATTTTCAGGTGTATCCAAGATTTTGACACTCCTCACTATATCATAATTGTACATCCTGTACCTTTTCTAAGACCTACTTCCATCTGCCCCATTAGTATTTTCCTCCTGCCTATATCCATGACCGATCCCCAGTTGTACCTGCTTCTGTAAGTCTCAAAGGATGTGAAGAATCACTCCATTAACTTCGACTTGCTTTTCTTGAGCCTTTGAAAGTATTTCTTATGCCTCAATAAAAATGTTATTATATGCTTTATAGATTCTAATCTATACCCTAAGACTCCTAAATGTATCTACTATATTAGGAGAATATTCCTCTCCTTGTCACTCAACTAAATTTTCCCAATCCACTGATTACACTTTGAGCCTGTATGGAGAGTCATGTGAATTGCAATCCACCATTCTTCTCTTCATATTTTGGCCTTCTAATTCTTGCAAACATACCATGTTAGATAAACCAAAAATAATACATAATCAAAATTATACCTGAATCTATCTCAAAGGAAGCTATTACATACGCACAAGTCATTCAAAATTAGCACAATATATAATATTAGAAACAATATATCAACATCATGCATGAGTCAAGATGAAAATACAAAATTGAAATAAGAACTGTGTGCCCATTTATCCCTAGGTCCAATATTGTAAACCTCGCTTTGATACCACTCTATAAAACTAGTAGGTCCAAAGAAAGGTTCACAGGGAAAAAAACTACTATGATACCACCCTGTAACACCCCACCCAAAAATTAATCACTTTTACAAGCTCTCCAGGGTAAACATGAGTTGAGAGTTATTACGCATGACCCAAAAAACAAGCTCTAGTTATGGAATTGGGGCCTACTACCTTTAAACTTTACTGCAACCTCCAAGAACACTTGATCACCCAGATGTCAGACAACATCCGTTGATAATATTTTCCTGGACTGGAACTACCCTTTTGACTCACTACACAGCCCAGTCGCATGCATTCCTAGTCTTCCATGTGGCCAGAAGGCTCCAAATACACACACAAATTATCCTCCATACGACTACAACCGAAATTCCCCAGATTTTTGCCCATGGAAGCAGATTCAATGCCACAATTTTAGGGTTATCCTACATGGCACTGCATATAACTACCCAGAACTTTCCAGAATCAAGTCTAGGATGATCATAAGTATGCATAACCTATACTTAGGATCATATATTTCCCAAACATTCCAAAAACATGATAAAAATTTAGACAAACATATGGTATACATAGTAGCTATAGGTCATGAATGCATATTTTTTCACTCCCTCATTAATTCCATCAAAGAACCATCAAGAAGGCCGACTTACCTCTCTAGTTAGATGCAACAACACTTTTTAACTCATACATTCACATAACCATTTAACAACTTATAGAATCATGAACAAGATCCATAAAGAGAGAACATCATTTAACCATTCCTATAACTATCATTGAACGAGCATGAAGCCATGGCAAACTAGTCATAAAATCAACACAATTACTAGTACATGTGCTCATTGATCTCAATAATAAACGAAACTTAATAACGTATACATAAAGAAAACCAAGTCAAGGACTTCCGCGTACCACTTGACCATATATTGGGCTGAACAAAATATTTGTTTCATCTAATCACCCTCGTGCCATATTACAAGCACGAATGTTGAATCTCATGGGATAACACAAAACAAAAAGAATCAGGGCTTCTAGAGGCTAAACCACCTCAAACCTAAAACATCGTGATTTCACCTAAACCAGCCTAGATATCACCAAACCAACACAATATTGGATGCCTCAAAATTTCTTCACCATACCCAGATGAATTTTCTTGTCTCCACCCACCTGTCAAGTGCTTCAGAGTGAAAGCCATTTCCACCCCAAACCCTTGGTATTTTCCTGAGACCACCTCACCTGAATCCAAAATATTTCAGCAACCGAAAGCTCAACCAAGAATGAATCCCAACACACCATGGCTATCCAAGAAATGACAAGGAAAATTTATAACCACTATCCATCCAAGAAAATCTCATGCCAATGACAATAAAGTAATCATATAAACCAAATAATTGCACCATGCATTCAAATCCCACCAAAGAGATCACACATTCAATCCGTTACCTGCAAAATATTCTTGTTGTAGTTTCTCTTTCTATCTTCTCCTTATGCTCCCTTAGTTTCCTTTGTTTTTCTTTTGATTGTTTGCTTGCTTGTGTTCAATTTCTCTTCCTCTCTTCTCTTGGATTTCGATTTCTTCCTTAGAAAATATTACCTGCAAAATATTCTTGTTGTAGTTTCTCTTTCTATCTTCTCCTTATGCTCCCTTAGTTTCCTTTGTTTTTATTTTGATTGTTTGCTTGCTTGTGTTCAATTTCTCTTCCTCTCTTCTCTTGGATTTTGATTTCTTCCTTAGAAAAACTGTAGCTCAACCTGATCAAAAGTTAATCCAAACAATTGTCAATTGTTTCTCAAATGAATTTTTATCATTGATGTATGGTGTCTTTTCCTTTCTATTTCCTCTTTCCTATCATTTTCCTTTATTTTATATTTAATTTCCCTTACATGCATATTCATGTCTCTTTATCTTCCTTTTCTCCTATTTTCTTTTATTTCTTGAATTAATTGTCATTTATTGTGCTTTTTATTTTTCCAATGCCTATGGAAATTTCCATAGCCATTAATTAACCGCAAGTGATATTTGCTTTAATGTTTCTCCCTCCATTCAACTTGGAATACATGTCCCATGACCTTGGTATTATTTTTGCCTTTATAATGTCCTTCCATTGATCCAAGTGGATATTGGTGGCCACCCGCATATTTCACCTAGACCTCCAGCCAATTTCATCAATTTCCTTTTTTGTAGCAACATTTACTATTTTTAGCATTTTTTGGGGTCGTGAACTTCCAGAGCAGTTTTAACCCTCTAAACGACGTTTTTTTGAGGTCCACAACAAGCCCATAGCCATAGGCATCACCTTATGAAAACAAATTTAGTACTTGGAGAGATATTTCCAACAAGGTATTGTATGCATTAAACAGAGATAATATGACCAAGTTATGACCCTGGGATATTGGCTTCCCAACTAACCCCAACAAGGCCCACAAAATCTTGGTGTTCAATATTCTGTGGTTAGGGTTTTGGTTTTTTAGGGTTTTTCTCTTGTTGTTCAATAATAAAAAGGCACTTGAGCATCATTGTAAAATAGTTCAAAGGCATGTATCTGCCACATCTCTTATCATAGATAAGATACCACTGTCAAGTTAGTTTATTTCCATGCTGTCTGTAAGCATATTTCAGTTCTTTGATATTAATGAAAATAAGATTTATTTCTATTGCATATCTATATTTATGGTTATATATGTATTCTATTACTTTTTTTTTAATTTCATATCTTCCATTTACTTGGAAATTGATGCAGGAGAATCTGAACCGGTTTGAATTCAAATTCTAATCTAAAACTGAAGAGACGGGTATGCGAATGGTCACAAAAAATTGGGGCAAATTTTGTTAAATTCTGTAACTGATCGAGTGATATGACCTGCCAAGTGTGCACAGTAGAAGATTAAAGGTTTGTTGAGAAAGTTCAGGAGAGATTTTTTGGATCTCAACCGATTCATGACCCTTTGTAAATTTCTATATAAATGAGAGTCTGTGTGTGCGTGAGGGGGATAGAGAGGGTGAACACAATGTAATAGCGTGAGGATTCCTGGCTAAGGCTAAAATGCCTCAGATGTTTAAACTATATTTTTTATATAATAGAAGGATTGAATTGTGGATCCTGTGTATCTATATATGCAAAATGATTTATTTATAATTAGATTATGGAGTTAATTTGATGCATGTGAGTTAAATATGGGTTCTCTGTAGTGTCATTTATGAGTGTATGTCGTGAATTTCAGTGGTTTATTGACCATCGATCCTTACAAGATCGATGGAGATATATGTTTATATAATATCATTGAGTGGAATCGATGAAGGATTCGATTAGCATAATCGATATCAAAATTTATATGAAACCCATAATATAGAAATTCGTTGAGAATGGAATATTGAGTGCATTCTAAACCTGTGTCAAAGGTTCAATGGGAATCGATGAGTTTCTTTTGATGAAGAACACAAGCCTATTAAGCTCTGATTTTTGAACTTGTTAATCTGAATTAGAATTCTTCTTTCCTGTAACCGATATCATGGAAGCCAATCCACAGCAGTAAAGCAGAGAATACGAGGGTTGAAAGATCGATCTGTTAGTTGAGTCGTGCCATTCAGTTGCACACGGAGAAAGAGAATTCGAACAAACTTAAGTAGATTCGAACGCAGCATGAATTTTGTGGGTTTAAGTTTCTTTTACAGTCAGTTTTCAATTGAGTGGTTTCGGTGAGGAATACCACCAGTATCGCGTGGCTTTTGGGCACGAGGCGGTATTCACCTTTAGCAACATGATACAATCGTATCATGACACCTCACCATCGTAATACCACTTATATCGCATAACTTCTGGGTGTTAAAGCTCTGTTCGTGAAATAACACGAATTACATCGGATCGTTTTTGTGGAAGATCAAAGGGCGGACGCGTTGGAAGTTGCATGGTTGTTAAGTCGAGGTAATTCCCGAGTGTATGTAATGGTATTCCTCTTAAATTCTAACGTACATGGGACTGACGAAGCTTTAATTATTATTTGAACCCATTTGCAAATATTACATTTGGTGTAAAGTTCTGAAGATTGGATATTAATGCCAAGGATTATAGAATAAAAGGTTCGGTTATGAATTGTGTTTATTTTCTTCCGATGAGAAACATGTGAGGTTTCTAATGTTAAAAGAGGGCCGCATGCATTGTTGAATTATAGAACTCGATTGATTGGTTTTGATGCTCCCGATATATATGTAAGATTGAAGTAGCGCAGCGGAAGCAGAGTGGGCCATAACCCACAGGTCCCAGGATCGGTTTTCTAATTATGGATCTAAAACTCTTATATTAATTTGAGGTTGCAGGCTTATATGATTAACTGAAAGGTGATCTTCTTATAGTGGGTTTCGCTCTTCATCAAGTGGTATCAAAGTGGGAAAATGATTTCTTGTGGAGAAGGAGTTTGCATACAGAGGAAGAAGAGGTACACTTTTGTGAATTTTTGTTAAGCTTGTGATTTTTATGAAGGTAGCAGCAGAGGAAGGTGGGAATATTGCAGCAGCCTAGAGCAGGAGTGCTCAAATGGTTCCACAGGAGCGAACCAAATAGATGCCGAAAGACTGAGCTCAGGAGAGAAACTTGGTGAGGTATTTGGTAGTAGGGAAGACTTGCTATTGCAGAGGTTTTGTTGTAGCTCACAGAGGAAAATTCCACAGAGGATGTGGTTGGAATTGTTCGAGCATGTTCTTACAGGAAGATCACAAGGAGCAGTTCCACAGATGACGTGGGTAGAACTGCTGACAGTTAAAGAAGACATATGACCAGGAGGTCATAAATTTTTGTGCCTCGGGAGTCTGATGTAGGAGCATATGAGCCGGTTTGAATTCAAATTCAAATATGAAGCTAAAGAGACGGGTATGTGAATGGTCACACAAAATTGGGGCAAATATTTTTAAACCAATACTAAATTTTTGTAACTGATCGAGTGGGATGACCTGCGAGGTGTGCGCAGTAGAAGATTAAAGGCTTGTTGAGAAAGTTCGAGAGAGATTTTGTGGATCTCAACCAATTCATGACCCTTTGTAAATTTATATATAAATGAGAGTCTGCGTGTGCGTGAGGGGGATAGAGAGGGTGAACACAATGTAATAGCATGAGGATTCCTGGCTAAGGCTGAAATGCCTTAGATGTTTAAATGATATTTTGTATATAATAGAAGGATTGAATTGTGGATCTTGTGTATATGTATATGCGAAATGAGTTATTTATAATTAGATTATGGAGTTAATTTGATGCATGCGAGTTAAATATGGGTTCTCTGTAGTGTCATTTATGAGTGTATGTCGTGAATTTCAGTGGTTTATAGACCTACAGGATCGATGGAAATCTATGTTTATATAATATCATTGAGTGGAATCGATGAAGGATTCGATTGGCTTAATCGATATCGAAATTTATATGAAACCCACAATACAGAAATTCATTGAGAATGGAATATTGAGTGCGTTCTAAACCTGTGTCAAAGGTTCAATGGGAATCGATGAGTTTCTTTTGATGAAGAACGCAAGCCTGTTAAGCTCTGATTTTTGAACTTGTTAATATGAATTAGAATGTTGCTTGCCTATAACCGATATCGTGGAAGCCAATCCAAAGCAGTAAAGTAGAGACTACGAGGGTTGAAATATCGATCTGTTAGTTGAGCCGCGCCATTCAGTTACACACAGAGAAAGAGATTTCGAACGAACTTAAGTAGATTCGAACGCAGCATGAATGTTGTGGGTTTAAGTTTCTTTTACAGTCAGTTTTCAATTGAGTGGCTTCGGTGAGGAATACCACCAGTATGTTGAAAATGCAGCAAGATGATGGAGCTTAGTGAAATGAAGTCGCCTTCACTAAGTGGGCCCGCAGGAAAATTCTGGCCATGCAAAGTCTATCTTTAGACTATGTCTATTTTTAGACATATGGAGCATGGTCCAGGGGTTGCAGTATGTTATTCTTGGAGTATTGGTCATGTTGGTAAAAATATATGGACCTCTATTTTTTGACCTATAGGTCGAAGTTCATATTTAGACCGCCTATCCTAAAATAGGGAAGTCAAATATTATTTACCCTTAATAATATTTGGACTCTAAACAAAGAAGCATTTCTCGAGCAATTGCATTTCGAGCCTAAGGCTCATGCATCTGACAGAGGAATTACGCTATTCCCAAGGGTTTGATGGCATCATGCATGGTTGACTTCAGTTAGGACTTCAGTGGTAGAAGTTTGGTGGAGTTAATGAGACAACTAGTGGAGTTGTGTTCTGTTTATTTTAGTTGAACTGATTGAGATTAGTTTAACTAGCTAATCAATTAGTTATGAGTGGAGTGAATTAAATATTATTTAATTAATTAATTAGTAACTCATTATTCAACTCAAGAACACATCAGTTCACTACAGTGCATGAACAGTTCAGTGGAGACCAGTGAAAGAGGTAGATGAAAGGGTTGAGTTAGCTATCAGTGGCGACATCAGTTGTGCATGAGATTTGCACCACACTTGGAGGAATTGCCCATGATTATTGCACTGTCAAGCCAAGGAGATTCGAACCTTGGATCTCTACTTAGATAGGCCATGATTGCGCAATAGAGGCAAGGCAATTGGTGGTGAGTTTTGAACCAGTAACCTGTTCAAAACCAAGCTATTTTGTGTGTAACTTCATGAGATAGTACTGAGTACTTGTGAGGAGTATTGTACTGATTTTGTTACATGATTTCTCCATTATAATATACACAATAGCTACGGGGTTTTCAGCTATAAGCTTTCCCCATACATACTGTGTTAATGTGTATGATGAATTGATGTGCTATCGCTTGTTTTATTTCCGCATGTGTGATGATCTTAGTGGAAGAGATTATGTGTTGCATATGAATTCGAATTGATATGTGATCAGGATAGTCTCGGTGGATAATTAATCATTATTCAGCAAATTTCTACATGGTATCATAGCTATTGAAGCAGAGATTGATCATCACAGTGATTACAAACTTATTTCGGTAGACAGAGTCTGCATGCGGGCCAGGTAGCCTCTGGATCCATCCTTTCTTTGAAAGGTGATATATCCAATAAACGCCCCTTGCAGTCAATCTCTGTGCTAGAAATAATTTGTTCTCACAGATCTAGAGCGGTTGAGCTTTGAGGTGGAATTCGAATTTTGCAGCAGTTTTGTTTTCTTGGTGCCAGTGTTGAAAATGTCTTTCAACGGTTTGCGACTCGAATATGCTGTTGAAGGCAGTTCGAATTATGTTGCATGGAAGGATCGCATGGAGGCAGTATTAGAAGATAATGGACTGAAGGAGTTCGTAGATACAGATTTCCAAAAGCCCATTGATCCTGCTGAAGTCGAAGCATGGCAAAAGAAGATGGCGAAATGTCGAAGGATCCTGTTGGAGGGCGTCAAGGATCATATTGTATCCAACCTGCATGGAAAGGCTTCTCCATATTTAATGTGGAAAGCTTTGATGGATCTATTCCGGAGTAAGAGCGACCAAAGGAAGCTGGCGCTCAAAGATAAGCTCAGGAACATCAAGATGGAGAAAGGCGACAGTATCGCCAAATACCAAACGAAGTTCACTCAATGCAGAGATGAGCTGGGAAGTGTGGGGGTGACTGTCGAAGATGAGGACATGGTCGACCTGGATCTCCTTGGTCTTCCAAAGGCTTGGCACTCATATCAAGATAGTGTCAATGGTCGGGAGAAGCTGCCGGGATGGGAGCGCCTTTGGGCGGATCTCATGCAGGAGGAGATAAGGAGGACTGCTCGGGATGGATCTTCATCAAAGGGAGCTAATGAAGAAAATTGCGCTTTGGTTGCCAAAGCAAAGAAGGGGAAGGGTAAGAAAACTTCTCATTCTGGTGCAAAGGGCAAGAAGCAAGATATGGCAAAAGTGAAGTGTTTTCACTGCCATGATCATGGACATTATGCTACCAATTGTCCAAAGAAGAAGAAAAACAAGCAAGCGGGAAGATCTGTAGATGGAGAGGCTTTGGCTTCACAGTTTGAGCTTGAATTTTCATTGATCACATGCTTGGTTTCAAGTGTGATGGGATCGGTGTGGTTCTTGGACAGCGGTGCGTCATTTCATATGACAGGAGATCGGGATTTGTTCTTAGATCTGGAGGACAAAGATTTGGGTGTGCACATCGAGATGGGCGATGATGGTAGATACAGTGTGACTGGTATCGGTACCATATCCTTTCAGAGGGAGTCTGGTAAACCCTTTGTATTGAAGGATGTCATGCATGTACCTGGATTGAAGAAGAACTTGATCTCTATGGCGATGTTGGAGGATAAGAGGTATGATGTGGTCTTCAGCGAAGGAAAAGCCTTCCTGCACAGTAAGACTACTGGAGAGACCCGGAAGATAGGGGTTCGAACCAAGAACCTTTATCAGTTGCAAGTAGATGGCTGCGCAACAATGGCATGCAAGGCGGGAGAAGTGGTGAGCCGGGATGATGAGGGCGAACTGTGGCACAGGAGATTGGGCCACCTTCACCATGGAGCTTTGAAGATCCTGCAGCAGATTTCTACTGGGCTTCCTAAGGGCACTCTTGCGCAGTCAGATCAGTGCAAGGGGTGTACTTTAGGGAAGTATGTGAAAGCCACCTTTCACGAGAAGGATAGTCGCGCCACGACGATCCTTAAGAGAGTTCACACAGACGTGTGTGGTCCTTTCTCAGTTGCTTCGACAGCAAAGCACAAGTATTATGTGATCTTTGTTGATGATTTCTCTCGAAAGTGCTGGATCTTCTTCATGCAGAAGAAGAGCGATACATTCGCGAAGTTCCGTGAGTTTAAAGCACTGGTCGAGAAGGAGTCGGGGAAGAAGGTGATTGCTCTAAGGAGTGATAACGGTGGTGAATTCATCTCGGCTAAATTCAAGGAGTTCTGCAGCGTAGAAGGGATTCGGAGAGAGCTCATTGCACCCCATAACCCACAGCAGAACGGGGTGGCTGAGCGGAAGAACAGAACGATCGTGGGTGCTGCACGGGCGATGTTGCATGATCAGGGCCTACCCCTTCACTTGTGGGCTGAAGCATGCAATACAGCAGTGTATGTGCAGAACCGTTGTCCTCACAAGGTTCTTGGCATGAGTACACCAGAGGAGGCTTATTCTGGCAAGAGGCCCGATATTTCCCATTTGCGGATTTTCGGATCTCCTGTCTACATGCATGTGACGAAGGATGCGAGAAGGAAGCTGGATCCAACTGCTGAAGTTGGAATATTTGTGGGGTACACTGACACACCTCACAACTATCGGGTGTATGTGCCAGACAGTCGCAAGACTGTTGTGCGACGGGATATAAAATTCCAGGAGGAGAAAGCCATGCAGTGTTCGCTTGAGAGGGAGCTACACTTGCATGCAGATGAGGAGCCGTTAGTTCCTAAGGAGGAGCTTCCGGATGTGGATCAGCCACAAGAGGAAGTTCAGGAGGTGGAAGAAACCACCCATGCAGCGCCAACCATCAGAGGGCGCATGCGCACTACAAAAGCTGAGCGACTAGCTCGAGATGCAGAGAAGGTTGTAGGACCACCTACATCACAACGCAGACAGAGGCAGTCACCGGATCGGTACACTGGATACATGGCTCTCGTGAGTCAATGTGTTGTGACGGAGCCATCCTCTTTTGAGGAAGCTGTGGAGGAACCCGCATGGGTTGATGCCATGATCGAAGAATATGATTCGATCGTCAGGAATAGTGCATGGGAGATTGTCCCAAGACTGGTTGGGAAATCAGTGGTGGGTTCGCGATGGATCTACAAGGTGAAGCAGGCAGCTGACGGGAGTGTGGAGAAGTACAAGGCAAGATTTGTCGCCCGTGGCTTTTCACAGATCGAGGGGATTGACTATGAGGAGACCTTTGCACCTGTCGCAAGGTACTCTTCCATATGGACGATCCTTGCTCTCTCAGCGCAGATGGGGTGGCACATTCATCAGATGGATGTGAAGACTGCGTTCCTCAATGGAGTCATTGAGGAGGAGGTGTACATAGAGCAACCTAAAGGTTTCGAGATCTTCAGCAGTGAGTCGCATGTGTGCCGACTCAAGAGAGCACTGTACGGGCTGAAGAAAGCACCTTGTGCTTGGTACACTCTGATAGACAGCTACTTCACCGAGATTGGATTCTCCAAGAGTGAGGCGGATCCTAACCTGTACCAGATTGTGGTGGAGGGAAAGCTGTTGATCATCATACTGTATGTAGATGATCTGATTTTGACTAGCGATGAGCAGTTGATACTTTCATGCAAGGAGGATCTTGCATGAGAGTTTGAGATGAAGGACTTGGGCATCCTTCATTATTTCCTGGGATTGGAGATTTGGCAGCGCAGCGGAGGACTGTTTGTTTCTCAGGGAAAGTATGCCCAGGAGATTTTGGAGAGGTTCAACATACAAGGCTGCAAGCCTGTTGACACTTCTCTTCCTGGTGGTTGGAGGAAGGAGGATGCTACTTCAGCGGAGGTAGTGGGTGCCACTGTCTATCGACAGTTGGTGGGGTCACTTATGTATCTGGTCAATACATGACCCGATATATGCTATGTAGTTAACCAGCTTTCGCAAGCTATGGTTAAGCCTACCAAGCTCTTTTGGAAGGCAGGCAAGCATGTATTGCGCTATATTAGAGGCACATCAGGATATGGTCTATGGTACAGACAGGAGGATGGAGCAAAGCTTTCTGGCTTCACTGATGCAGATTGGGCAGGGAGCCCAATGGACCGGAAGAGCACTTCTGGAGGAGTTTTCAGCATTGGGTCGACAGAAGTTTCCTAGTACAGCAGGAAGCAGAGATCCGTGGCACTCAGTTCAGCAGAGGCCGAGTACATGGAAGCTAGCTTGGCTGCATGCGAGGCTATTTGGATGAGGAAGATCCTCGTTGGATTGTTCGGGTTGCATTTGGAGCCTACAGTGATCTACTGTGATAACCAGGGTTGCATTAAACTATCGGCTATTCTAGTATTTCATGATAGATCCAAACACATCAACATCAGGTACCATCATATCAGATATTGTGTTCAGCGGAGAATCATGATGCTTTCATATGTTCCCATGGAGGATCAGGATGCCGACATCCTGACGAAGGCGCTCACCAGGAGCAAGTTCAAATTCCATAGAGGCAGGATAGGGGTTGCAGATAATCCATATCTTGCTGAGAGGGAGTGTTGAAAATGCAGCAAGATGATGGAGCTTAGTGAAATGAAGTCGCCTTCACTAAGTGGGCCCGCAGGCAAATTCTGGCGCAAAGTCTATTTTTAGACTATGTCTATTTTTAGACATATGGAGCATGGTCCAGGGATTGCAGTATGTTATTCTTGGAGTATTGGTCATGTTGGTAAAAATAGATGGACCTCTATTTTTTTGACCTATAGGTTGAAGTCTATATTTAGACTTCCTATTCTAAAAATAGGGAAGTCAAATATTATTTACCCTTAATAATATTTGGACTATAAACTTCAGTTTACTCTCTTGGAGCACTTCAGTTCGAGCCTTGGAAGTGGCTCATGCATCTGACAGAGGAATTACGCTATTCCTAAGGTTTTGGTGAGCACATGCATGGTTGACTTCAGTTAGGACTTCAGTGGCAGAAGTTTGGTGGAGTTAATGAGACAGCTAGTGGAGTTGTGTTCGGTTTAACTTAGTTGAACTAGCTGAGATTAGTTTAACTAGCTAATCAACTAGTAATGAGTGGAGTGAATTAAATATTATTTAATTCATTAATTAGTAACTCATTATTCAACTCAAGAACACATCAGTTCACTACAGTGCATGGACAGTTCAGTGGAGACCAGTGAAAGAGGTAGATGAAAGGGTTGAGTTAGCTATCAGTGGCGACATCAGTTGTGTATGAGATTTGCACCACACTTGGAGGAATTGCCCATGATGATTGCGCTGTCAAGCCAAGGAGATTCAAACCTTGGATCTCTATTGAGACAGGCCATGATTGCGCAATAGAGGCAAGGAAATTGGTGGTGAGTTTTGAACCAGTAACCTGTTCAAAACCAAGCTAGTTTGTGTGTAACTTCATGAGATAGTACTGAGTACTTGTGAGGAGTATTGTACTGATTTTGTTACATGATTTCTCCATTATAATATACACAATAGCTGTGGGGTTTTCAACTATAAGCTTTCCCCATACATAATGTGTTAATGTGTATGATGAATTGATGTGCAATCGCTTGTTTTATTTCCGCATGTGTGATGATCTGAGTGGAAGAGATTATGTGTTGCATATAAATTCGAATTGTATGTGATCAGGATAGTCTCGGTGGATAATTGATCATTATTCAGCAAATTTCTACATAGTATCGCGCGGCTTTTGGGCCCGAGGCAGTATTCACCTTTAGCAATGCGAGTCAATCGTATCATGACACCTCACCATCGTAATACCACTTATATTGTGTAGCTTCTGGGTGTTAAAGCTATGTTCGTGAAATAACGCGAATTCCATCAGATCATTTTTGTGGAAGATCAAAGGGCGGATGCGTTGGAAGTTGCATGGTTGTTAAGTCGAGGTAATTGTCGAGTGTATGTAATGGTATTCCTCTTAACTTCTAACGTACATGGGACCGGCGGAGTTTTAATTTTTATTTGAACCCATTTGCAAATATTACATTTGGTGTAAAGTTCTGAAGGTTGGATATTAATTCCAAGGATTATAGAATAAAAGGCTTGGTTATGAATTGTGTTTATTTTCTTCCGATGAGAAACATGTGAGGTTTCTGATGTTAAAAGAGGGTCGCATGCATTATTGAATTATAGAACTTGATTGATTGGTTTTGATTCTCTTGATATATATGTAAGATCGAAGTAGCGCAGCGGAAGTAGAGTGGGCCATAACCCACAGGTCCCAGGATCGGTTTTCAAATTATGGATCTGCAACTCTTATATTAATTTGAGGTTGCAGGCTTATATGATTAACTGAAAGTTGAACCTGCTTATAGTGGGTTTCTCTCTTCATCATAAATCAACCCAGGGTTTTTACACCATGTATGCTTAAGATGCGCCAACTCTCTGAAATGCAACTCGGGGGTCTTTTTATCAACCCAACCGATCAATATTTGTGAAAATTCTAGGTAAGAGGTGATACTAGAGTGTCCTAGGGTGACTAACCCATAGTACCACCATTCTTATGCCTCCCCATCCTAGTGTAATGTACAATATTGGATTTACTCTATTACTTTCATGGGGTTAATTTGGAAGTATGTGTATAACTTATGTACCTAAGCTCTTGTCATGCAACTAGGTGACCCATTAAAAGAATGTATAGTTATCTTCCATGATTTCCTTGGAACCTCATAATTTCATGACTCCCAATTATAACTTATTGACCTATTCTTATACTTGATAGTGCAGGAATAGTGTAGGATAGAACATAAGTTTTTTTCACCTCGACATGCTACTTATTTTTCTCATTTGATTGTCCTACACCATTTCTATTGCGGTTTTGTTGGTTTCCCTAAATATTGGAAATATATTAAGTGAAAAAATGCATCAACTCTCACTATCCTCTTACCATTTCATGCATCATTTATTACTGTCCCATTTCTAAATCATTTAGGGAATTTGTGATGTTTCCTCATTGTTGATCATCTCAATCACTCATTTTTGTTCCTTCTTCCTCATATTCAGAGCGAGGAAGATCATTTCCTTTCATTTGCCTCTTGTAAGCAATGTAACCCTTATATTCCAAATTCATCCAATAGGATATTATTCATAGATTGGAAAGAAAAATAGCTTTGATACCATTGTAATTTCCCCCTAATATTCTTACTAATTTAATACACAAAAAAGGTCCCAAATTTTCTTTCAAGTATTTCATCAAACACTTTTACAACATGTGTTTATTCAAATATTTTTCATGTAAGAATCACATTACAAAACTAAGGAATCGATAATAATAAGTTTATACATAATAATTTTACTTGGGTTAAACACCAAGAACTCCAGCGAAATTTATTTAATTTTTATCATGGAAATTAAATGCAAAAATAGATTACTAGAACCTATATTCTTACTTTGACAATGTTGGTAACTTTAATTGTTTAACAATTCAAGTGCCACATAAATTTTCAACCCAGGAAGTTCTGGTTGTTTCAAAGGCAATCACACACTATATATGATCAATTCCAAAAGCAAAGAAGTGTTGTAGTATTAATCACACTAACTACACTAATCATACTGACCACACCCTTCTTTAACAAATCTGAAGCCTACTTGTGTTACATCACAAATAATCTTTCTATTGCAGACTTTCATTAAAAGAATCCTAGGAAAGATAATGAAAGGAAATCATTCTGCAGAAAGGAAGATCAATCAACTATAACAGAGAATAAGACCCTATTCCTCCAAGTAGGAATCTTTAGCACCTGTGTCCTGATATCAAACTGTTACACACTCATTCCATAAATAGATTTCCGAAATAAAGTAACTCACAGCTTCTCAAGAATGAATTGTATAAACCCAATGCAGTAAATAATGAAAAAAGAGTTCTAACAGGAAACACGAGATTTCAGAACTGCATAAATAACTTCAGCAAACAGGGTTTAATCAAAGTGCGAATAACATAAACAGTTAACAGACTACAGGAACAAATGGGTGAGTATTGTGATGAAGGCGGGCCCTTTCCTTCTCACAAGATTCCCCAAAGAAAGGAATTAAATTGAAGCGCTCAAAACAAACTTTTATTCATTTGTCAAAAAGAAACATATTACACTAGAGTCATGCTCCTTCTCTGTTCAGGAAAAATGAACCTCTCACAGTCTCTAACTATCCCCCTAATGATGATGTCTCCTCTTTTTAAAGAGGAGACATCTATTACAATTGATTTACATCTCAGAAATTCTATTTTTATCCAAATATGATCTTCTGTTTTAAAACAGGGTCTTTCTGTTCTTCCATAACAGAATGTTGTTACAATGAGTATAGGAATACTAGCTTTAGAATGGTTCATGTAACAGCTTCCCTTGCTTGTCTTTTTCTTGTTGCCATCATACTTGAAATACACCTTCAAAATCGCAAATCAAGCGTTGTTTCAGCAACGAGATTTGCGTGGCTGTTGACTGTTTCAACAACGCAATCTTCAAAATAGGTTATCTGCGGTCTTTAAACTGTCTCAGCAACTATATACCTTTGATTAATGATTAAATATAAAAGTAATGTAGAATTATATGCAAAACAAATTAAACACATAGTAAAGAGAAGAACATTATATACCTTTGGGGAAAAATGGATGGAAGTGATAATGTAAGCTTTAAATATGGACTAGAAAGAGTAAAGTAGTAACAAAATATGTAGTCAAAATGGTACATTATGAGGTCCTAACATCCCCCCCAACTGAAAGGGTTGCATTTCCTCAAGCAACTTTTATTCTGAGTTAGAGTCTGGATACTGAATTTTTTCATGCAAATTACTCAAGCAATAACTATCGAAGGTGGTATCTGTCAAAGGTTTGAATCACTGGTTACTTTGCAATTTCTACCATGCTGCTACTTCATCCCTATTAGCCAATCTGTAATGAGCCTGATATTGTTCTGTTGGGATCCATAAAATAGGAAAGTGAAAATGATAGCCTATCCAATTCTCAGCACATTGCTGAACACATCTGATGTAGTTTGGTACTCTGGACAGTGCAGTTTCAAGATTAATAGGGCTAAAGGGATTATACTCTTGTCTCTCCTTAGAGGATTTTTGCCACAACATGTTGTTTGCCCTCAGAGAAACAGTCTCTTTGGCCCTGATTAACTGGTGACACTCTTGGAGTACTGAGGCTTGCAATTGCTGTATATATCTAATCATTCCTGGCTTCTGCAAAAACTGATGATATTCTACTATAAAAATGGTCAGGTTTCGAGGTTCTGGCCTTATCCAGAGAAGGAAATTATCCTCATTGTGCCTAGTTGCAAGAAAAGCGGTTTTCCATGTGATTTGATTGGCAAGAAAGGAAACAAATTCCCTAATCTGTACATCACCAACAATAGGATTAAGATTGATCTCTCTGTTTTCAGGCATAGCCTCATTATGAAGATACAACTCACATAATAGATGTTGATCACTAGTGGAAGCCTCAACAAATGTTTTGACAAATTTCTCAGCTGTGAGAAACTCATGAGGTCTTCCATCCTTAATTGCTTTCAACTGGAAATAAACAAGGTGTTCTAAAAGAAACAAAGAATATTTCAAAGATGGTTTCCTTGTGGCTAATAGTTTTTGCACTAGTTGAAACTGTTGGGTGTGGAGCCGGGTTATCTTGTTTACTTTGTACCACAGCATTAGACCCCTATACCTTAAAAGGGGCGGCAACGCCGCCCGAAATTTAATCGCTACCGTGGGGGGTCCAGGGGGGGCGGCAGCACTTTTCGGAGCCCCCCCCCCCTGGCGAGGGTTCGGGGACAGCGCCCCTGAAGCTAAAAACAGATGTAAAATTGCCTTGTAAAAGTATAGTAAATTCTAGTCAATCTGGGCCGTTCATTAGGCAAATGATCTGACGGTAGAAGTTATGTTTATATTAGGGTTTTTTGCCCTAGAAGGCAACCCCCTTGTATATATGGGGGCATTGTATTGCGGCTGTGGATTATGAGTGTATTCTCAGAGCGAGAAATAGAGAGGGAGACTATGAGAGAGAAGAGAGGATATTACATCGGATCTGTTGTAGGTTTTGTCTCTTCATTTTGTTGGATAATATAAAGGAAGGACTGGCTGTTCGGGGTGGACGTAGCCCAAACTGGGTGACCCACGTATATCTATGTCTCTCTGGTTTTATGTGTTTTTTTTGCTTGTATTTTCCGCATATTTTATGTGTTTCATTGCTCTGTAATATTTAATTTTCTAACAACTGGTATCGGAGCCGAAGGTATATTTGGCTGATAAACTCGCAGGAAAAAAGGGTTCCTGGTTCGAGTGGGAGCAATGGCAGACGATGGTAAGTTTAGAGGGTCGATAAATTTACCCGCCAAAACTTTTATCAGAAGATGCAGACAGATTATTCAGACGTAAAAGATCCTCGTACCTACCATTGAGCGGAAAAACAAAGCAGAAGCTTGCCGACTATGACAAGACGACGTGAATGGAACATTCTCGATAGAAAGGCAATTTTAACAAGACGGCCAGGTTCCTCACAAGGCTACCGCCTTCAATATTTCGAAGGAAACAACAACAGAGGGTTCGATGCGTACGTTACAGTTCGTATGAAAATCCCTCGGCCTCAAAATTAAGTATTTCTTATGAAACGACTATTTAATATGAAGATGCTCAAGGTGGATCTGCAGCATCATTTAAATGAATTTAACATGAAGCACAACACTAAGTTCTATAGGGGTAAACTTTGATGATGAAGTTAGAGCTCTGTTATTTTTGTGCTCATTGCCAGAGAGTTGGAATGGTTTATTAATGGCCATTAGTAACTCTGTCTCTAGATCTAGTACTTTAAAGTTTGATAAAGTTGTTGGTGCTATCATTAGTGAGGAAATGCGATGAAAAAGCTCTAGTGAGACATCGGGTAATGCTTTAAGTGCAGAGTATAGGGGAAGAAGAATGGGAAGAGGAAAGAGCTCGGGTTATCACAGTAAATCAAGGAAAGGCAGATCCAAGTCCAGATCGGGGATAGTGTGCTGGAAATGCGGAAAGAGAGGACACCTAAAGAAAGATTGTAGATCTTGGAAGGGAAAAGAAGGAGATGCACAGCAAGAAAACAATCATGAAGCAAATGTGGCAAGTGATGTGTTACAAGATGCTTTGATTCTTTCTTTCGAAAATGTTACTGATTCTTGGGTTATAGATTCAGGGGCTTCATTCCATGCCACACCCGATAAGAAATATTTTCATGACTATGTCCAAGGAGATTTTGGACAAGTTCGTTTGGGTGATGATAAACCCTGTAAAATTGTTGGAATGGGTAAAGTTCTTGTAAAACAACATAATGGAAACCAATGGCTACTAAAGGAGGTAAGGCATGTTCCAGATCTGAAGAAAAATCTGATTTCAACAGGGCAGTTAGGCAGTGAAGGTTGTGTGACAACTTTCACAGATAAAACTTGGAAGGTCACCAAAGGAGCCCCGGTAATAGCAAAAGGCGAAAAGGTTGGTACATTGTATTTATGCAATGGTATTTCTAACTCTGTTAATGCTTTAACTTCCAAAGGAGCAGATGCAGCATTATGGCATCATAGGCTCGGACACATGAGTGAGAAGGGAATGAAGATTCTCCACTCAAGAAATTTGTTGCCAGGTTTGAAGAATGTTGATTTGGATTTTTGTGAGAATTGCATTTATGGAAAACAGAAGAGAGTCAGATTTCTCAGAGTTGGGAAAGAAAATAAGAGCGAAAAATTGGAGCTTGTGCATACAGATGTATGGGGACCTGCTCAGGTATCATCTCTCGGTGGCTCTCGTTATTATGTTACTTTTATCGATGATGCAACTAGAAAATCATGGATTTATTGTATTCAGAATAAATCTGATGTATTTGATACTTTCAAGAAATGGAAAGCTTTGGTTGAGATTGAGACAGGAAAGAAGTTGAAGTGTCTCAGATCAGACAATGGAGGTGAATATTGCAGCAAAGAGTTTGATAGGTACTGTTCAGAGCATGGAATTCGCAGAGAGAAGACAGTTCTAAGAACACCACAAGAAAATGGTGTGTCAGAAAGGATGAACAGAACAATCATGGAGCGTGCAAGGTGCATGAGATTGCATGCAGGATTGCCTTTACAATTTTGGGCAGATGCTGTAGATACTGCTGTTTATCTAATAAATAGAGGGCCTTCAAGTTCCTTGGATGGTGGTATTCCGGAGGAAGCATGGACAGGTAAAAAGGTAAACTACTCTTTTTTAAAGCCTTTTGGTTGTGAGGCCTTTGTCCATATTAATAAAGAAAACAGAACAAAGCTTGAGGCAAAATCAAAGAAATGTACCTTTATTGGATATGGTGCTAATGATTTTGGTTATCGCTTATATGATTATGAAAATCACAAAATCATTAGGAGCAGAGATTTAATATTCAATGAAAAGGTCTTGTATAAGAATCAGTTGTAGGAAAAGAAACAGGAAAAAGAAAGCAAGGAATACACAGTTCTTGATGAGATAACTGAAAAAGTAAAGGTGCCTGAAAATAATAATAATCAACAACCACAGCAGCAACAACTACCACAACAACAAAAGGCACCTCAAACACCTGAAAGTGGTGTTAGAATATCTACCAGGATAAGTAGACCCCCCGAACGATACTCTCCTTCATTATATTATTTATTGTTGACTGATTCTGGTGAAACTGAATGTTATGAAGAAGTAATGCAGGTTGAAAGAAGGAAGAAGTGGGAGCTAGCCATGGAAGAAGAGATGGACTCCTTAATGCATAACCAGACTTGAGACTTAGTCAGGTTGCTTGTAGGTAAAAATACATTGCATAATAAATGGCTTTACAAGCTGAAGGAAGAATATGGAGGAAAAAAAAGGTACAAAGCTAGACTTGTGGTGAAGGGGTTTGCACAGAAGAAAGGTATTGATTTTGATGAAATATTTTCTCATGTTGTTAAGATGACTTCAATCAGAACTATCTTAAGTCTTGTAGCAGCAGAAGATTTACATCTTGAACAGTTAGATGTAAAGACAACATTTCTCCATGGAGATTTGGAAGAAGAGATATACATGCAGCAACCAGAAGGATATGAGGTCAAAAGGAAAGAAAAATTGGTGTGCAGGTTAAAGAAGAGCTTGTATGGCTTAAAACAGGCTCCAAGGCAGTGGTATCTAAAATTTGACAAGTTTATGTCTGAACAAGGTTATACTAGATGTCACTCTGATCATTGTGTTTATCTAAAAAGGAAAAATGATGGCAGCTATATTATATTCTTATTGTATGTAGATGACATGCTTGTTGCAGGATCTAACATGCAGGAAATAAATGTGCTCAAAATAAAATTGGCAAATTCATTTGCAATGAAGGATTTGGGAGCTGCAAAACAAATCCTTGGTATGAAGATAACTAGAGACAGGAAAAATCACAAATTAACACTGTCTCAGAATGAGTACATAGAGAAGGTGTTGAAAATATTTAATATGCAGAATGCAAAACCAGTTAGTACACCTTTTGCTAGCCATTTCAAACTTAGTAAGGAGATGTGCCTAAAGACCCAAGAAGACATGGATTATATGTCTAAAGTTCCATATGCATCAGCAGTTGGAAGCTTAATGTATGCAATGGTCTGCACAAGGCCTGATATTGCACATGCAGTGGGAGTTGTAAGCAGGTACATGAATAATCCAAGAAAAGAACATTGGATGGCAATAAAATGGATTCTCAGATATTTGAGAGGTACCACAAATCAAGCATTATGCTTTGGTGGTTCAAACATTGCTCTACAGGGATATGTTGATGTAGATATGGCAGGTGACAGAGATAACAGGAGGAGCACTACAGGATATGTATTTACTGTAGGTGGAACAACTGTCAGTTGGGTTTCAAAAATCCAAAGTGTTGTTGCACTTTCAACAACAGAAGCAGAGTATGTTGCTGCTCCAGAGGCTAGTAAAGAAATGATTTGGTTACAAAGGTTTATGGATGAATTGGGTAAGAAGCATGATATGGGCACGCTATACAGTGATAGCCAAACTGCTATTCATCTTGCAAAGAACTCAGCATTTCATTCTAGGACTAAACACATACATCTCAAGTACCATTTCATACGGTCAGTATTGGAAGATGGAGAGTTGAAGTTGGAAAAGATACACACTAGCCAGAATCCTGCATATATGCTAACAAAAGTTGTAACCAAGGAGAAACTGAGAACATGCTCAGTTTCAATTGGTCTTCAAGGATGACGATGAAGATGAGAAACAGCCAGGTCCAAAGAGGAGTCATTGTCCAGCAAATGAAGCAGCGATGGAGTTGCTACAATCAGTCTCTAAGTGGGAGATTGTTGGGTGTGGAGCTTGATTATCTTGTTTAATTTGTATCACAGCATTGGACCCCTGTACCTTAAAAGGGGTGGCAACGCCGCCCGTAAATTTATCTCCATTCTTGGGCCTGTAAGGCAGTCATTAAGCTCCCTCATGGGGTTCAAGTAAAGGTTCTCGAAGCTAAAAATGATGTAAAATTTTCAGCAGAAATTAGGTCAACTGGGGCTGTCAGTAAAATGATCCGACGTAGAAGTTATGTTTAGATTAGGGTTTTTTGCCCAGAAGGTAACCCCTTGTATATGGGGGCATTGTAGGAATAAACGGTTGTGGGATTATGTGAGGCCACCATTCTCGGAGTGAGAAACAGAGAGGGAGACTATGAGAGAGAACAGAGGATATTACAGCGGATCTGCTGTAGGTTTTGTCTCTTCATTTTTGCTGGATAATAGAAAGGAAGGACTGGCTGTTCGGGGTGGACGTAGCCCAAACTGGGTGAACCACGTATATCTGTGTCTCTCTAGTTTTATGTGTTTTGTGTGCTTTTATTTTCCACATATTTTATGTGTTGCATTGCTCTATAATATTTAATTTTCTAACAACTGGTATCAGAGCCGAAGGTATATTTGGCTGATAAACTCGCAGGAAAGAAGGGTTCCTGGTTCGAGTGGGAGCAATGGTGAATGATGGTAAGTTTAGGGTCGATAAATTTAACGGAAAAAACTTCTCGCTGTAGAAGATGCAGATGGAAGATTATCTGTATCAGAAAGATCTATACCTACCATTGAGCGGAAAAACAAAGAATCCGACAGCCATGATAGACGCGGAATGGAACATTCTCGACAGAAAGGCACTCGGAACAGTACGGCTGTGTCTTGCAGCTTCAGTCGCCTTCAATATTTCGAAGGAAACAACAATAGAGGGTTTGATGCAGGTGTTGGCGAAACTATATGAAAAACCCTCGGCCTCAAACAAGGTATTTCTTATGAAACGACTATTTAATATGAAGATGTCGGAAGGTGGATCTGTTGCAGACCATTTAAATGAATTTAATACAATTACCAGTCAGTTAAGTTCTGTAGGGGTAAAATTTGATGATGAAGTTAGAGCTCTGTTATTCTTGTGCTCATTGCCAGAGAGTTGGAATGGTTTATTAATGGCCATTAGTAACTCTGTCTCTGGATCTAGTACTTTAAAGTTTGATGATGTTGTTGGTGCTATCCTTAGCGAGGAAATGCGACGGAAAAGCTCCGGTGAGACATTAGGTAATGCTTTGAGTGCAGAGTCTAGGGGAAGAAGAATGGAAAGAGGAAAGAGCTCGGGATATCGCAGTAAATCAAGGAAAGGCAGATCCAAGTCCAGATCAGGGATAGTGTGCTGGAATTGCGGAAAGAAAGGACACCTAAAGAAAGACTGTAGATCTCGGAAGGGACACTACTACATTTCGCGGAAATTCCGACACCTGTTTCCGACGCTTTTGACCAAATGTCGGAAATTTTCCCAAATTTTTTCCATCCCGCCCGAAACCGTCGCTATACCGACGTCTATAGAAAAGTGTCGTAACACCGACACTTAAACTAGTGTCGCAATTACGACGTTTAAAGGAAGACGTCGCCATTGCGACACCATGGCCCAAAGCGTCGCTATTGAGACGACTCTAAACGTCGCAACGGCGACACAATGTCTAGGTGTCGCCATTGCGACGTTTGGAGGCACCGTCCTAAGAGCGACGCCTTTTCCGCCGTCGGTATAGCGACAGTTATTTTCGCACTACATAAAAATACCAAACTTATATGGGCGCTACATAAAAATTCGAAACTTATATGCGCGCTACATAAAAATGTTTGGTATTTGTCGCAATAGCTACGTTTGATATCACGCGCACATTCGCTCTCTGCTCTTGCAGAACAACATTTGTGGTCAGCATTCGAGCTCAGCTCTTGCAGAACAACATTTTCCCTCAGCATTCGCCCTCAGCGTTCGCCCTCAGCTCTTGCAGAACAGCATTCGCCTTCAGCGTTCGCCCTCAGCTCTTGCAGAACAGCATTCGCCCTCAGCTCTTGCAAAATGGTAAGTTCTTACTGCAGGCCCTTCCTCCTATAGTAGGGTTGACTTTATTTGGGTTTTTTTGGTCAATTCCATTGGATTGTGTTAGGCTGTAGGGTTCTCTCTAGATGTCAAGAATCAAGATTCAATACCCTATATTATCTTCATCACCCAATACAAGATTTAAATTTTTCCCAAAGAAACGCTTATTAATTTGGCAGCCATTATTTCTCCCTGCTTTAAAAACCCTACATTTAAATGAAAAAAAGCATTTCATTTCAACTAAAAAAATCTATTAGTGTTCAAATGTACATGTGTGCTACATTAATGTCTGATATCACGCGCGCATTCGCCCTCCGCTCTTGCAGAACAACATTCGCCCTCAGCCTTCGCCCTAAGCTCTTGCAGAACAACATTCGCCCTCAGCATTCGCCCTGAGCTCGGTGCAGGTCACATTTCCTTCCCCGCATTCTCCTCGAGCTTCTCGCACGAAAGATTCACCTCCGGATTCCCCTCGCCCTTTCGAGACGAAGATTCGCTTCCGCATTCGCTCCCCGCCCCGTGTACGGGGGGCCTTTGCTCCCCGCATTCCCCCGCCGTTCGCCCCCGCCCCGTGCAACAACACCCGCCCGCCGCCGCCCCCGCCCCCGGCAGAACAGCATTCGCCCTTAGCTCTTGCAAAATGGTAAGTTATTACTGCAGGCCCTCCTCCTATAGTAGGGTTGACTCTATTTGGGTTTTTTTGGTCAATTCCATTGGATTGTGTTAGGCTGTAGGGTTCTCTGTAGATGTCAAGAGTCAAGATTCAATACCCTCTATTATCTTCATCACCCAATACAAGATTTAAATTTTTCCTAAAGAAACGCTTATTAATTTGGCAGCCATTATTTCTCCCTGCTTTAAAAACCCTACATTTAAATGAAAACAAGCATTGCATTTCAACTACAAAAATCTAATAGTGTTCAAATGTACATGTGTGCATCACTTGTGTAGGGTATTCCTTTTCCACTTTCACATTATCCAAGAATGTGTGCAGTATAGTTCATATTTTTTGTGATTTAGATTATCTCGAAAAAGGAAAGGTAAATTATTTCCCATGGAAAAAGAAGGTTTTCCCTTTTTATAGGTTGTTTGGACTTACGTGGAAAAATTTATGGTATGCCTTTCATATTATGTAGTTTAAATTTGAATTAACAGATTATTCTACATGAAAATATAATTACCTATGTGATGTCCTTCATCACTAATTAAAATTATAGGCTTTCAATTTCCTAGACTCTAACTCATCCGATGCTAAATTCTAGGTTCTCATTGGTGGATCACTCTTCCATTGATTTCCTTTCCCTCTGGATCTTGTCATACTTTAAAAGTCATCAATGATACATATATTATTTCAGGTATCCCAAAAGGCTTTATAGTAGAACGTATTGTGAATTTTTTTTGACACTTGAGGATTATTTTTAGAACCGCAACGTGGTCTATGCTATCGAGTTATATATCAAGAAACTTGTCCTTAATAACCACACTATGAGGTAGGTTCAACCAGTTTGAACTTGTTGGGACATAGCATATGAAGTTGTGTGATGAGTCCATATCACAGGTCTATTATGGTGAAAAAAGAGAAGACATGTAATGATAGTTATTATGTTAACATTACTAGAAACATTTTCGAAATTATCCATGCTATCAAGATGTCAAAATTCCAGGCATTAGGTGTCAATACTCGTAGCTAATAGATAATAATAATAATATAAAAAAATCACAACTTTATTCTTGAAATATGATTGTTACACATTGGCAACCTAGTTCATGAGTTACTATCACCCAAAGACTGCAAAACAAACTTAAAATATAAATTAAACCAACATGAGAATCCAACTAAGGGTTTCTCGACAAAATCATGCCATAACTTGGCATTTTGAAACCCAAATTTGAATCCATCATAAGTAATACAATGAAAACTCAGATGGATTTTCAATGCATGTTTGCATGCTACACTTATTCTCTGTCTAGATATCATTTTTTAAATGGAACCATTAGTCAAGCCCATAGTCCTTTTTATGTGAAAAATTTCAGCTCTATTTGAGCTCTTTTTTGCTCCACCACCTCCATAAACTAGTGTTACACGGGGTCTCGCCCCCCCACCTAGGGGTCTAGATTCCTCGCCCCCTCGCGCTCCGGGGTCTTGGGGACTTCTAGGGGATGTTTCCCTCACGCCCCCTCACCGCCCCTTTTAGTTTATGGTTTCGTGTTAAAATTTGATGTGCCACTTAGCATATTTGAGAATCCAAGTGATTCTGATTCAGATGGTGACATGGTTGATCTTGATATATTCGTGCAGAAGTTGGATGCAGAGACTAGTTGGGCATTAACTTGAGCATTTATGCTCATTTATCATTATGATGATATCATTTGATATTCATATGTTATGTTTTATGTTTTATGTTTCAGACATAACTTATTTGCGTTTAAGTTTTATGTTTCAGAATTGAGTTGTAAACTTCAGTTTAAACTCTATTTTGAATCTTGATAGAATATGTCATATGATATCTTAAACTTTATTTTCATTGTACATTGTTAGTAGTTACATTAATGATTATATAGTTACAAACTTACAAACTTACATGCATGATTGCATGATGTATGTTTTAACTTTTAACTTTTAAATTTGTTTCAATTATATGATTCATCATTCATCGATTTGTAATTTTATCATTTATGATTTATCTTTCATGATGCAAGTGTATGATGACCGTATATACATTCCTTGCAAAAATATAGTTACATTTTAAATATTAAATTTTATAATTTTTATGACCCCGACGTCCCCCCACGTTTCCTGAAAATTGGTAGGGAGCTTTTGCATAAGCCGCTCCCGCGCTCCCTCGTCCCCTCGCTCCCACCTCCAGGGGACTTGGTGGAACATTGCCATAAACATATGCAAACATATATCATGATCTTGGAATCCATTACATATGTATGTGCCAATGTTCCATAATCTTGCCCCATCATCAATTTAAGAAATTTCCATTGACTATCAAATTATGGAGGGGGGAACTTTTTGCTGCAACATTTGGCTCAAAATCAGGGACCATCTTCGTATGAGGTGAATGAGAACTATAGATATTTGAAGAAGTAGATTAGTGCCTTTTCCTCTGGCCATGGAGTCATATACAGTCATCCATCACAAAAATTTGTTTTTGTTCATTCTCACCTTGAAAGTTGCAAAAATTCATGCCCTAATTGAAACGACACTAAATTTGAAAGATATAATAAAAATGCAAGCTAGAAGTGCCCTATTAATACAAAGGAAAAACCTTCCTACCTACCCTAACTGAGATAAATTTTGATTGAATAGGAAACATGATATTTCCTATGGAGTTGATACAACAACTTGTTAAATGTATGGGACTAAATCATGCATTTGATTTCCAGGGAAACATGCGCATGAAGAGAAAAAGTGCAGAATTAATGGAAAATCCATACATGCCACTTATAAAACTACACCGAAAGGTCAAAAAATACTTAAGGCCTTAACTTAATTTGAATCCAAAAATGACAAAACAGGATTAGTGAAAACACGAGAGTGGTGTGGGTGAACAACATAAATAAAAAGTGAAGATACCTTTCCCAAGATGCCTTTGTCACCGTTGTATGAAAACATGTTTTCCTTTCCCTTTATATATGCAAGTGAATGCATTATAGGTATGGTGTTTTCCCAGAATAGGAGAAGCCTACTTAAATATATCATTTGTGGATTGAATGTTTGGGTGCCTTAATGTGCAATGACATGTTTCTAGGACTGAATTCAATGCAAGGCATATTTGAAACTCTAACTCTGTCTTCCGGTGTCTTATTAGAAATTATTTCAGTTTTTATTTTGTGTTTTCAAGTTAGATATTGTTTTCAAGTTTTTACATTTATAATTTTATTGCAATGTGGCAGACTGATCAGAGCAGTGCAGGAACAACCCCGAGACAGGATGATCGCGGAAAGAGGCCAGCGGAAGAACATGTAAAGTGCCAGCATTGCTCTATCTTTAGGTATTTTAGCTATTTACATAATTGAAATAATATTAATTTTGTTCAAATATGCAGACACCTAGCCATGGTACACCTGATGATTCCCTCTTTGAGGAAGAGCTTTTTTCATCCCTATCTCCAGTGTTGTTGTTGCAAAAAAAGGCACGAGATGCAACGTCGGAATTTAATGCTTTGATATATGCGCCTCAAACACCTGAAACAGAAGAGAGGATACAACATCTTATGAGGCAGCTAAATAGATATCAGGTAATAATAAAAATTCAAAAGGATATTTTTTTTGTCCTGCATGAGATGAATTGTGATAGTTTGATTTTTAATTTTTACATTGACTAAACTAACAAAAAGTTCTTTTGTATGTAGCGTCTTCTGGCATTTGCTGAACCCGGTGTTGGTGGTAGTGGGACACAAGGGCAAGAGATTGCCCAACAACCCTCTCGTACACCTTCTACTCCTTTAGGTGTTAGCCAAGAAACACACCCTGCCCAAGCTGACACCGAGCCAACTGCTGAACGTGTTGGCAATGATGAGGCTGATATGGCCAGCTACATTATTGCGTTTCCTGGAGCTACACGTGTCAGCTCCACAGGGACCATTAATGGCACGTTGTTGGTGAACGATGAGGGTGTCCCTATAAAGCATGTACAACTCCTAGGTAAATTTTAATATTTTAACTATTTCATGTACTTTATCTAAAACATATTTATCATGATTTTTATTTTTAAATTAATGATAATATCTTCTTTTTCTTTTGGTTTTATTCTGTGTAGGAAACAATGAGTTCTACAGAATTCTGGAGAGCCATGCGTTGGTAATTTTTGGCCCAACCATACGTACAGGGTGGAATTCCCAGAATTCCAACCTGAAAAAAGAACTTTTAGATTATCTAGAAGCCCTTTTGGGGTCGGCACATTTGACAGAAAAGCGGTGGCTCAGGTAGCCGACAAATATTTGAAATATACCAGGGACACCTATAGGACGCAATTGCAATTTAACCCTAGATATGAGCGTCCTCTCGCAGTTTCAGAGAGTGAGTGGAGAGCACTCATCCATGATGGAAAAGAGAAAAGGGCAAAGAAAGAAGGAAAAATGCCAACCGGACCCGCAAGGTAAATTACAACTTTAATTCAATAGCTTTAATTTTCTTTATGTCTAAAATAAAAGTGTGCTACGTCATATCTGACTTCAATCTTTTGATGCTAGGTTGCCTTACACCTCAAAGGCAACCAAAGCTAGGATAGAGAAAAAGGGCCATCACAAGCTCGGCCAGGGTGGCTACTTGAAATTAGCTGCAAGAATTGTAATTAAGTAGCTAAACATCTTATAATTAATTATATCGCCTTCCAACGTTTTTGTAATCCTATCAGATATGATTAAAAATACACAATCATATATAATGTAGGGTGATGACTTTGGAACAATAACTACAGAGGAAGATAAAAATATTGCTTTCCGTTTTGGCTATCAAGCTGTAGTTGAACGTCGCAGAAGCTTGGGGCAGTCCCAAGATCTACAATGCCTGATAAGGTAAAACATTAACCTTTCAATATTTTTGTTTTCGTCCATAAATTTAATGTCTAACAACTTTGTTTAAATCAGGGGAGCAACACTACCAACGAGGTAAATAACCCAGTTTTAGAGCCAGATGTAGATGATCCTCTCATGCAACCTGATCATTGTAGTGGGGACCAGGCCGACAATGCTGCTATCAGTGAGGGCCATGACGGTAATTAATTTCCACTTATAATTTTTTCTAATTATACCTTGATGGTTGTCCTTATAACGTTTTTTGTTTAAATGATAGAGAATGTTTCCCTTGAGGATCTTACCACCAGAGAGGAAGACAGGGCAACAGTCCCAACGGCGACAACTGGTGCACCAGGTAAATAATCTCATTGCAATTTTTTATTAATATTACCGAACTAGTTCAATGATATTTAAAAAATGATAATTAAAATTTAATATTATCTGTTTTTGGAGGCGATGCCCCGTCACTGGATGAGACCAGACATCGTGACAATGCAACTAGGTCAGCGGCGACAACTGGTGCACCAGGTAAATAATCTCATTGTAATTTTTTTTATTAATATTATCGAACTAGTTCAATGATATTTAAAAACTGACAATTAAAATTTAATATTATCTGTTTTTGTAGGCGATGCCCCGTCACTGGATGAGCCCAGACATCGTGAATACGCAACTAGGTCAGCAGTGCGGGTTGAAAGGCACGAAACAGGAGCAGAGCACGATGATATTGGTGATGTAATTAGGAGCTTTAAAAATAGGAAGAAGAAAAAGAAAATTTGACAATGTAAAATATTGTATTATTATAAGACAAACGTTACCATACTTGGAACGTTTTTTGCGTTATATAAAAAAACTCATTTATCATACTATTTTTATGTCAAGCATTAATTGCAATGTTTCCTTGCGTACTTTTTGTTGAATTTTTTTTTTACTAGTTATTGAATATTTTTTTTTATGCTCATGAAAGTAAAAAATGAAATATAGATTGGGTATTGGGGAATTGAGAGTGATGTGAGGGGGGGGGAGGGGCCATAAGAGCTTCCACCTTCACGTGGTTGGCCCTATTTAGTAGAGAATAATTTATTGGAGCGATTTAATCTTGGAGCAAACCTCCCTCGATCCAGCGTAGCAACAAAAAAGTCACTGTTGACTTAGTTGCTACTCTTTCAGATCGTGGGAGGCTTGCTCCAAGTTCATGCGACTCCAATAAATTGTTCTTGAAATGAAGAGGAGCTTATTCAGGTATGTTTTGACATTTTCAACATATGTTCTAACATTATCATAAGAATGCATCTTAGAGTAAAAAATACTACATCAATTACTTGTATTTGTTGTATAGATAATGATGGATTTTGATTGACTTGGAAGTGCAGGTACAAATCCTCTTGCATCATGAGCAATAAAACTTGTCAACCAGGGTCATGTCCAGGATATTTTTGCTTGTGCGCTTGACCAGGTTCGTAATGTCACATTTTGTAAGTTCCTTTACAGTTCATAATTCAATATTAAGCTTGTTCATGATTATTATCTAGGTTTTTTGTATGTGTTTTTTCATCTATTCGATTGTAAGCAACTCTGCATGTTTCCTGTTGTTCACTATGATTTCTCCCATTACCACTCCCAGGATGAATCCGACTTTATTTTTACATAGGTTACTTTATTGTTACTATGATTTCTCCATTTACGATTTCATAGGTTACATCATGTAAAGTTGTCAATCTCAGGTTGGTGATGAGCTTTAGTTCTCCAGATTTCGGGCTTTTCTGATATTTTCTCCTCATGTCATTCCTGCATCACCTCGTTGTTTGAGCATGCCAATTGTCTACCACTTGTACCAATTGGCACATGTCAATCTCTGAGTGGTGCCACATTTCACCTATTTTCAATGAGAGTTTAGGGTTTCTCTAACATAGCTTCAGAAATCCGATTCAGTGCCAGCTTGAATATTGTCACATAATACTTATGGTTTGGATTGATGAGCATGTTCTGAATGGCTGGTTGATTCATAAGAACCACCCATAAATCTCCCTTCCTCTAACACACAGAAAATAAAAATTTCTTTGACAGGAGACAGAGTTTCAATACTTTGAAAACAAACTTCTATTCCCTTCAATAACTCAAAAAAAAACTATTACACTACTTCCTCAATGAGAGGGATTACAAAATTATGACTGCTACAAAATGCAGTGCATAAAACCAACTCACTGTCTGTTCAAAACAAACATACTCTGTCTCTAAAACACTCTGTTGTGTTTTTCCCTTTCACACTGCTGTGCATACACACTTAAAAAGTTACACTCAGTCTTTCACTTTTTACACACTGCTGTGTAATAAAAAATTTACGTATTGTCTATAAAAAAAACTACCAAGCTTTTTTGTCCTTTTTATTTTTATATGCCGTAACATATAAAACATATTATAATAAACCCTCTTTAAAAAAAAATAAAATTAAAACTAAATTCTATGGCCCACCTTTCATTTCGCATATGATATATATATAACATATGTTTAAAACATATGTATATATTAAACTATCAAACATTAAAGAACCCTTTCCGTCGGACTTCAAAAGTCTGAATAGATTGAATTTCAAACCAAATTCGCGTTCCAAAATGGGATGCTGACGTCTGCCTAATTTTAACTCGAATTCTCAATCCAATGTGCCCTATAAAAAATTCTGGTCCGGTTTTCAGGTTTTCAGATTCCCTTCAATTTCATGCGATCCAATATTAATGCTCCACGTGTCCTCCTTTTGAATTTACAAAACTGTCGGGTAAATTTCTGTTTGTTTAATTTCTGGTTGGTGAATTGCGTTAATGCTGGTTGTTGTGTTTAAATACAATCTTGTACAGAAATATGGCTGCGGCCGTCTACAAAAAAAACTTGCAGGAATTTTAAATGTTGAATTAAATTTCTGGATGGCGTGCAAGCAACCTCCAAAAAAAAATGTTGCTGCTGCATCCGTCCTTCTGCTGCAGCAGTTGAAGTTAAAATTCAACAGCACAAGGTTTAATAAGTGAGGGTGTAAAGGTAACTTTTTGTTGATAGTACTGGATTAAGATCATCTATTCATTTTTGTAGGGTCTTATGGTGTTTGGTTTTTTAGTTTTGGGTTGGGCTTATTGAGTCTAAGATAGTTTTTGAGTGAAAAAATTGTTATCAGGTATTAAAAAATTTTGGTTCTTTTGTCAAAATTTATGAGCTTGTTAGGAAATACAAAACTGACAATGGTTGTATCTTAAATTTGTGGAAAATAATTTGAAATGAAACCTTTTGTTTAGGTTGTTGCAGCAGGTGCAAACCCCATTCAAATTACTAGGGGCATTGACAAGACAATAAAGGCCCTTGTTTCGGAACTCAAAATTTTGTCAAAGGAGGTAAACGCTTGCCTTTGGAGTAGGCTGGTTTTCCTTTTTGCTGATGGTTTGGTGTATCTAATTGAATTAGTTGCCTAAGGTATTTTTGGTTGCAAACTCCTTTTCATTTTTCATACCGTATTGGCCTTGTGGAATACATTTGATTGTGTGGTCTTGTTAGATCTACAACATTTGTAGTTGTTTAGTCTTATGGCCGAGGTGCACTTTTATTATGGAAATAGTTGATGCAATATTGTCATTTAATCCTTACTGCAGGGTAGCATGTCGAGAAGTTTTTTGTGAAACATTTGGTATTCAAAATGACACTTGATCCTATACAGCATCATGCACTTGACTTCAAAATTTATATTCAAAGTGTGCCAGACAATTCTTGCAAAATTTCAAATATTTATGTTGTTTTAAACCATTATCTTTTTCATGTATTGGATGCTGAAAATGTGAAAAGACTTTGGTATGAAACCAACTGGTGAATAATTTCCAGCAAAACAACCACTTCCAAGACATGATTTAGAAGTAGAACATATGTACTTATGAAGCATAGAAAGATATCCTTGATGCATTGTCAATGTTTGGCTAGGGTTATTTTTGGAGAAAATAACTCCTTATTCCTAGAATAGTGATCTTCAATACAAGTAAATGCCAGAAGAGAGATCATTGTGTGACGCAACAAAACT